>OW240923.1:102172589-102434641 GCA_933207985.1 Pelobates cultripes
AATATATTAAGGCTGGAAATAGCTAATATATCCTCTATACTGCAAAATCAGGCAGATACTCTCCAGAAAATTCAAACATCTAACGAAGACTTAACTTTAAAGTACAATCAATTGGACGAGAAGATTAAAGCATTAGAGACAAAGGTTACCGATTTGGAAGACAGATCTCAAAGGAATAATATAAAATTGAGAGGAGTTCCTGAATCTATTAACTATGAGCATCTAGACCAATTTTTAATTTTTTTTTTCAAAATCTAATTCCTGAATTGTCACTTGGAGAATTCCCATTTGAGCGATACCACAGGCTACATAGACCAAAGAATCTGTCGGCAGACATACCTAGGAACATCATTGTTTGTTTTTCTAACAACTATATTAAAAATTTAATTATGCAGTCGGCACAAAAAAAAATGTTATAACAGATCCTCAATTTAAAGATATTAAGTTGTATTCAGATCTATCTTTGACGACCCGGCTGGCAAGGAAAGAATTTGTCGTTCAGACCAGCATTCTGAGAAAACATGGAATTAAATATAGATGGAGTTTCCCTACAGCATTATTGGTATCTTTTCAAAATCAACAATTTCTTTTTAAAGAAGCCTCGGCGGCCCAAGAAAAAATTCAATTTTGGAATCTACAATAGTTATCTCCTTGAGTTGACCAAATTAATGACCACCTACCTGGAACAAGACAATGACTATTTACTAAGTTGACCAAATTAATGACCACCTTCCTGGAACAAGACAATGACCACCCACTACTACTATAAAACATTTTTTTTATTTTTTTTTTATTTTTTTTAAGATTAACTTAATTTTTTTTTGAAGTTTATAATAATTAACCGTGAAGACAGATTAGATTAGTGAATGCCCAAGCCCAATGGGCAGAGCTATGTCTAAAGATAAGATTGTTCATTATGGATAAGGGCATCTGGTAATATTTGCAATTCAAATAATCTATACTGTTTTCATATATGGGGTTTGACATAAGTTATGGTTTAAGGCAATGCTAGTTTGGCATAATGTTGGGAGTTATATAATTACGCCACAATATATAGTTACTACATACTATTTTCTGTTAAGATGCCTTTCCTCCTTATTCTCCTCCGTTTTGATATAACTAACCACATAGGAGATTGGTAAATTCTATATACTATATCTCTGATGGGTATTTGAAGGCGGCATATCGGATATGTATAAGAATGGTATAAAGCACATATGTAATCTAGTGGATTTACACTCTTTTTTTATTTTTTTATTTATGGAGTTCGATATGAAGGAATTTTATAGAGTTTTTTTTTTCACATATTTTGTATTAATACTGCTTTGATCACAATAGGTATAACGTGATATTATTAGTGCACCTCTCCAATCATGGAGTCTGACATTAAGGAATTTTTTAGAGATTCTACATTTGTATTTTGTAGTAACACAAGCTTTGGTCACAATAGTTATGATTTGATATTATTCAGTATTAATAAGAATGGAAGTAAGTTATCTATACACGAGTGGTAGTACAATTTCATAGTATGGGTTTATTCACCTATGATAAAATTGTGGTTATTATGTGCGTATTAATGGGGTGAAGGAGGTGAAGAGATTTGGCAATAGTAAGATAATATATAAGAGGTAAAGTTGATTTTGATCACAATAGATAGGGGGAGTCGGACTATGTATGTATATATCAAGGAAATATGTAGATAGAATGGCTAAGGGAGGGGAAAGGAGAGGGAGGACTTGTACTATCATATTCAAGAGCTGGAGAGACATGTTGAACAGAATTAGAATAGCAATTTCATGTAACACGGTTCTTTAAACCAATGTGATCCAATACCCTATACAAAACTAACTGATCTATTGAAGGTTATAGTGTTTAATAAAGGTTGGATATTTGGAATACTGTTTGGTATTTGATGAGGTTTGGAGAATTTTCTCCTCTTGCTAGCGTTCCTATTTCTGCAATTACAGGCAGGTCTGGTTCAGGTAGTTATAAGTACATAGGTCTCCTTATTTTGCTTCTTTCCTGGAATATGTTCCACATTTCATATTATATTTTGGAATTATAATGATTGAGGGAGGGAAGAGGAGAGGGAGATTGGTACTATCATAACGGATAGTTGTAAATTACATCAAGTAGAGTCAGATTAGTAACTCATTGTGATATGGCCTTAGGGGCTAGTGTGGTCATATATTCTGGTCAAAGTTGATAGCATTATGGATTGACATATGACCGATCTTAGGTTAGATACTCGAAATACCGTTTGGTTTATGAAGAGTTTGGAGGCCTTCCGCCTCTCGCCAGGGTCTCTATTCCTGCAATCATAGGCAGGTCTCGTTCAGGGGGCTTCATATACAGTTGCAAGAAAAAGTATGTGAACCCTTTGGAATGATATGGATTTCTGCACAAATTGGTCATAAAATGTGATCTGATCATCATCCAAGTCACAACAATAGACAATCACAGTCTGCTTAAACTAATAACACACAAAGAATGAAATGTTGCCATGTTTTTATTGAACACACCATGTAAACATTCACAGTGCAGATGGAAAAAGTATGTGAACCCTTGGATTTAATAACTGGTTGAACCTCCTTTGGCAGCAATAACTTCAACCAAACGTTTCCTGTAGTTGCAGATCAGACGTGCACAACGGTCAGGAGTAATTCTTGACCATTCCTCTTTACAGAATTGTTTCAGTTCAGCAATATTCTTGGGATGTCTGGTGTGAATCGCTTTCTTGAGGTCATGCCACAGCATCTCAATTGGGTTGAGGTCAGGACTCTGACTGGGCCACTTCAGAAGGCGTATTTTCTTCTGTTTAAGCCATTCTGTTGTTGATTTACTTCTATGCTTTGGGTCATTGTCCTGTTGCAACACCCATCTTCTGTTGAGCTTCAGCTGGTAGACAGATGGCCTTAAGTTCTCCTGCAAAATGTCTTGATAAACTTGGGAATTCATTTTTCCTTCGATGATAGCAATCCGTCCAGGCCCTGATGCAGCAAAGCAGCCCCAAACCATGATGCCCCCACCACCATACTTCACAGTTGGGATGAGGTTTTGATGTTGGTATGCTGTGCCTTTTTTTCGCCAAGCATTTTTGAACCGAATACTGATAGATATGATTAATACCTCCAAAATCCTAAATAAAAAAATTAAAGCTAGAAGATAAATTATTATATAGGGTTCCATTAGTGGTCCTACAACATGCAATGGATAATATAAATGTTCAATCTTGGACACACCTAGGCATAGTGAAGATCTCGGATTTATGGGATGGATTTAAACCCATCCCATTTATACAAATGCAAGAAAAATATAATCTTTCCCCTAGAGATCTTTTTCAATATCTAAGGATTAAAAATGTTCTACTATCTCGGACTATACTTAAGGACCACAATGTTAATCCCCTTATTGTATTATATAAAAAGAAGGGAGGGATTTCTAGATTTATTAAATTGCTAGAATCAATGGAACAAGACTCTCATGTTACCTCTTTTACTAAATGGGAACAAGATTTTGGGGAATCCTTTCCACTTCTGGAATGGACTAAAGCTACACTCCTAGTTAAGCGCTGTATACATAGCGTCTCTCTCTATGAAACACATTTAAAGATAATATATAGATGGTATATGGTACCGGCTAGACTCTATAAAATATCATCTGTATATTCTAGGAATTGTTGGAGAGGAGGGCACTAATTATCATATATGGTGGGAGTGTCAGGGTCTTAATAACATAAAAACTCAAATGCTTGGTCTTATCAATTCTATTTTTAAGGAGATAAAAGAAATTAGCCCTCAACTTTTCCTCTTTAACATTGGCTTTCCTTCGCAAGATAAATATCAAAAATATCTTTTGACTCATATATTTTTTGCATTAAAATATGTATAGCTAAGGCTTGGAAATCTTCTATCCCATGAATATGGCACAATATTATGGAGCAAATAGATTATCAGCACAGGATGGAATCAAACCCCTTTTTTTGGCACTAGAGATGTGGCCAAATTATGGTTACCCTGGACAAATAGACAGCATATAAGATAACCAAGACTGTGATCCCCCCCTCCCCCCATGTCAAGTCTCAGAGAATTTAATTTATATCTACTATAATTGTTTTTTTTTTTTTTAGTATGTTTATCAATGTGACAGCTATACCATGGAAACCTTTGGTGTGAACTCCTTCTGATAGCGGTTGGCATTGGACAAATGTAGCGTGATTGAAGTATACATCGTGCGTACGATGGTTTTCAATGGAAATGTTGTACTTTACGTGGAAACTTTCGGTGTTTAACGCTACACAGTGCCTATATTACATTATACTGCCAGTTATATTGATGCGATTTTTTGGGGATTTTTTTTTGTCTTTTCTCCCCTTTTTTTCTTTTCTTTTTTTTTCTGAGTTAATGCTATAAATTAAATAAATAAAAGCTATGCCCTAACGTTAATAACTTTATGGTATACTATAATAACACCTCAGGAATGTAAATCCATACTGTTTACTTAATTAGAAAAAAAAGTGTATGTTTTAACATATATCTCTGTGTCTGGTTGTTTTAATGCGCTGGAGGATTGACTTTGGGGTACCTCACACGCGAATGTTATAAACTTTCACATAATAAAATAAAGAAATTAAAGAAGAAATTCTAAATTAAACAGAATTTGCAATAAAGGATGTGTAGACATTAGATGACTCTTTACAGGAAGTATTTGGGAAGGCTTTGTAAGTCACATGCACGGAGGTGTGACTAGGGCTGTATAAACATAGGGATTTAACCCCTTCCTGACCACAGACGAAAATATTCCGTCAACCTTGTCCTTCAGTTAAGGACCGTTGATGGAAAATTTCCGTAATTTACTAAAGTTAACCCCAGATCGCCGCAATCGCAGTGATCGCGGGGTTAACGGTGCTCCGGTCTCCCTCTGTATTAGAGGCAGACCGGGAGCACACGATTGGGCTGCCCCAGCACCGGTGCTTGCTCTGACAGGCTGTCAGAGCGAGCACATGTGCTCAATATACTCACCTTCCGCCTCCCTGCACTTCCGGGTTTTGTGTGAAGTGCAGGGAGACGGATCATTGCTGCTGATCTTCTCCCTGTGTAAAAAAAATAAAAATAAAGTTAAATCCCACCCTCCCTTCCCCTGCTTTAATAAAATTAACCCCTTCCCTGCCATTTGATCACTGGCTACAGTGATCAATTGGCAGGGTATACATTTTAATGTCATCTGATTTTTTTTTTTTTTAACCTCTGAGGGTTAATTATTTTTTTAACCCTCAGGGGTTAAATTTATTAATTAATTTAAATATTTAAAAATTATATTTTTAGCTAGCTGGGATGGGTGGAAGTTGGTGGGGAATTGGGGAATTTGGTGTTAGGCTAACTAGGGGTTAACGTTAAGAAAAGTTTTAAAATAAGCTTTAAAAAGGTAAAAAAAGTTTTACAAAACTGTTTTAGTAACGTTTATACCACCCCCCTTTACCCAGTCTAAATAAATAAAAATTAACCCCTTCCCTGCCAGTTGATCACTATTATACTGTAATCTAATTTCTTTTAACCCCTGAGGATTAACTGTTATTTATTTTTTAACCCTCAGGGGTTCAATTTATTTAATTAATTTAAATATTTTATAATTATATATATTTCGCTAGCTGGAGTGGGTGGGAGTTATGGGAAAGGGGGGAATTTACTGTTAGTGCTGCTTACTGCTAGTTAGGGGTTAACGGTAAAAGAAAAGTTTAGAAAAAAATTTAAAAGTGTAAAAAAAAGTTAAGAAAGTGTAAAACCTTTAATAAGTAAAACAAAAAAGTTTAAAAACGGGTTTTACAAAGTAAAAAAAGTTTTACAAAGTAAAAAAAATACATTAAAAAATGCTCATTACCACTACACTTGGTACAAGCTAGCGGAACAATGATCCCACGCTAAGGTTCAAAATATGCCTTTTGAATTACCCTGGGATGTTTTCTTTAAGAAATGGTATGCCTTTATGGTGTAATTAGATTATATAGCCTTGTAAAATACTCTAAAATGGGACATGGACGCAGCGTAAAAATTCAAAATTTGAGAAACTGGAATGGCTGTGTCTCAAATGTGCTCCTTCAATGTCCACATATACATGGCAAAGGTACATACGGGGGTATTGCTATATTCATCCGACATAGCTGAGCAACATATGAAGTATTATACAGTCGTAGCACACATAAGGTTTGCAAAATATACTGTGCAAACTCACTGTGTGTGTCAAAAAGGCAAAAAAACGCTTATTACCACTACACTTGGTACAAGCTAGCAAAAAAATTATCCCACGCTAACGTTCAAAATATGTCTTTTGAAATACCCTGGGATGTGTTCTTTAAGAAATGGTATGCCTTTATGATGTAGTTGTAACATGTAGCCTGCTCAAGTGCTCCAAAGTGGGACACGGACGCATCAAAACCCTCCATGAAAATTCACACTTAAAAACCTTAACTTGTCACGTCTCTTTTACAGCAGTGTAACTTCACAAAATAGTGTCTAGGTCATACATTGGGCATATTGTTTTACTCAGAAGACTTAGCTGAACATAATTTGGGGGATTTGAACTTAGTGGCACATATGAAATGTACAAAATGCCCAGCAAAAATGTAATCCGTATGTAAAAAATGCCCAAAATTATTTTTTACCAAATACTTTGGCATATATTGGTGAAAAAATGGGGGCATGTTAAGGCACAATATGCACCATATGAGATACCCTGGAGTGTCTACTTTTAAAAATGGTAGGCCTTTGTGGGGGTTTTTTTTTTAACAGTCAAACTGCTATAATACCCCAAATTGAAGCATAGGCCCATTAAATCTGCCTCTCAAAATTCTACTGTAAATGTTAAAAAGGACAGGTCTCCTACATGGCACTGTAGCTTTACGAAATACTGCCAAAGACATACAATGGGGGTGTCATTTTACTCAGCAGAAGTAACTGAACACAAAATAAAACTTTGTACAGGAATAGCACACACCAACTTTACAAAATACACATGAGAAGTTCTTTGTTATAAATTTTACTCCAATATTTAGCAGAGGTTGGCGGTGAAATGGCTACGTAGAAAGTGTCAAAACAACATTAGGTAAATAGCCAGTGATGTCTACTTTATATAAATATATACTTTTGTGTGGCAATTTTGTTTTCTTTTATGGCTATTAAGCTTACAAGACAAACATACCAAATTCTAAAATCGCTCCACATTAAATGTTTATTTTACTCCTTGTGCTTTGTGACCTGTAACTACCAAAAAAAAACTTAAAATCCCAGACACATTATATATTCTGTAAATCAGAACAACTAAATGAATTTATTTTTAATTACTTTCCTTAACCTGCACTAATTAGGCACACATTATTATTGCAAAAACTGTACAAAAAACACAAACATTTTTCTCTTTTCTTTTGCATTTTTCTTTTTTCAATAATAAATAAGTATATATATATATATATATAATGTTACATCAAATTAAAGCCCTTTCTGTCTTTTAAAAAATAGTATATAATATGTGTCGGTGCAATAAACGAGAGAGATACAAATTGCAGTTGAACGCATACAGCAAGAAAATGCAAAAATTGCTTGTGTCATTAAGCGTAAGACAAGCTTCTGAAGCTGTGTCCTTAAGGGGTTAACTCCTAAATGGCAGAGAATTGAGCAGTGAGACAGTCGGTGCACTATCTATACACCAAAACTGCCTCATTAAGTTGTTTCAGTGACTATAGTGTCCCTTTAAGTATGTCCTTATTTCCACATAGATTGAAACAATGAAAGAATAACATAAAATGAATTAATTTTAGAACAAATTTAAACCTTATTTCTTCTCGCATTTAAAGCTAATGTGAATCTACCTTGTTCTTCTATTTATATTTCGTGTAAAAGAAAACGGGTAAATGACAGCGCAATATGAAATAATGATACTGTGCACATATTTTAAAAAAAAGAACTGTGAACAAAGAAATAAATTCTGAAATGCTCTCAATGTTATTCATAGAGACTTGCAAGTATAGCAATCTGCACCAATGTTGAAGTGCTCAGTAATGCAGTGCATTAGATCAAATACTCAGTCAGACAAAGTCAAGGTATTTCATGAAAACAAACAGGCAGGCAGAATAATCTCTGGGTGAACAATTAATAAATGATAATAACTGCAATATAATCAGATAACTCCTTCCCCCTTCCCTCCTGAATAAATACTAACTGCTCAAATAGATTCTTTGCAATTCATCCATTTTCCATTTTTACACGATACAGAATGCTATAGCTAGTTGATCAACATTTAGAAAATGCAGGCATCTGGATTTGGAAGAATATTCTGGTCGCGGAGACAAAAACGTAAAAAATAAAATAAAAGTCTCCAGATTTCCCTATTGTTATCACTCACATTTGGATGGACCATCAGAAGACAAATCCTCGTGCTATATTTGTTCGGGATAAAATCTTAGATCGATGTTATGTTCTTCAGCCTCTGATAGTGAAACCTAGACATAACGCTAAAACCCACCATTTTGTAGATAACCTAAAGAGTAATAATAATAATAATAATTTAGTGTTATTTAGTTAAAGGAGGCACTCGCACTGGCGTACATACCGCGGTCGCAGGAGTCGCAGGGTTTGCACAGATCAGTTGTCGCACCGGGGCCCCATGGATTGTGTTTACGCCACTGGGCACTTGGCAATTGTGTCTGTCAGTGAGAGTGTATGTTTTGTAAGTGAGTGTGTATGTGTGTCTGTCTGTTAGTGAGTGTGTATGTATGTCTGTCACTGAGTGTGTGTCTGTCAGGAAAAGGTGTGTGTGTGTCTGTTCGTGAGAGTGTGTGTGTGTGTGTGTGTGTGTGTGTGGTTAAAACCCCTTCAGCACTTACCTTTCTCCAGTGCCGGGCTCCCTTGGCACTGGGGATCTCTCTGCCCCGATCCGCCTCTCGCTCCGAATGCGCATGCTTTCCCATGGATGTCCAGCGTCTTCTCACTGTGATTTTCACAGTGAGAATCGTGGAAGTGCCTCTAGCAGCTTTCAGTGAGACAGCCACTAGAGGCTTGATGAAACCTCAGTGAAACATAGCATTTACTCTGAAACTGCTATGTTTTCAGCTGCAGGGTTAAAACTAGAGGGACCTGGCACCCAGACCACTTCATTGAGCTGAAGTGATCTCAGTGCCTATAGTGGTCCTTTAATTGTATGTGTATCTGCAAGCACTGGTGTACATACTGCGGTTGTAGGGATCGTTAGGGGAGGGGGGGGTGCCCACAGATGAATTTTTGCACTGGGGCCCCATGGATCGTGTGTACGCCACTGGCACTTGGCAATATAGCAACACTAGCTCAGTGTGCTGGGTATGTTGCTGGGAGTCTCTGAGGGTGATCCCTCATTTGTCTTGTCTTGATAATTCGTACTTTACACTTCCACATTTTCAGTGTCAATTTTATCCGGCCAGGAGTTCAATGAAAGGTTGACAGTACTGGGGAGGGTAAGCAGGTTCTACGTTAGTACATCAGTCTCAGTTTGTCCCTGTAATCATGGATGGACATTATTGACACTGAAAGATGACATCCCACATTTTGGAAACAGTTTAAGGGCTCTACTGTCCCTAGCTGATGTGATAATTCGTATTATTCAGGTTTTTTTTACATTTGTTTCTTTATATCGTCATCTGTTTTAAGATTAATGTATTTATTAATTTCCATAAGGATAAGTTCTTTCTATTCTGTTTATGCAGAATAAAATTGATAGATAGGTAGATAGCAAGAGAGAGAGGGATAATAGATACAAATTATTTCTTTAATATTTTCCTCAGTACAATACTCTCAATGTAAGATTTGCATTATCTGTTTTAGCTCAGTGTCCTTACAATGACCATTTATTTTTAAATAAAACATTTATGAATAACATTAGATAAGTGGTAAAAGCCAAAAAAAGAGTAAGAGTAAGAAATTCTAAATTAAACAGAATTTGCAAAAAAAAAGTGTAAACATTAGATGACTTTTTAAATGAGTGACTAGTACTGTATAAACATAGGGATTTAACTCCTAAATGACAGAGAATTGAGCAGTGAGACAGCAGGTGCACTATCACCAAAACTGCCTCATTAAGTTGTCTAAGTGACTAAAGTGTCCCTTTAAGCAGGGACGGACTGACAGTGGCCTGGGTCCCCTGCAAAATTAGCACCTGGGCCCCCCGCAGACCAATATATATGCTGGTGTAGGTGTGCCGTGTATTTGATTGTATGTACATGTAAAGTGAATGTGTGTTTCTGTGTGGATATTCACTGTGAGCTAGTGTAAGTGAATATATGTGTCTTTGAATGTAGTGTCAGGATATGTGAATTCAGAGTATATCTGAATACATGTTTTTGGTTTTGTAAATACGGTTGTATTTATTTTATGTGTGTTTGTGTAACATGGCAATATGTGTAAGGGGGTATTAGTGAATTTTAGCAATGTGTTTGTATGAGGTATGCAGGCCTCCAAATTTTGCGTCTTAAATTACAAACCAAGTGTTAAATGTTACGAGCCACCTTAAAGCAACACTATAGTGTCAGGAATACAAACGTGTATTCCAGACACTATAGGTTTATAGGCCCCCATTAAAAAGGTGATTTACTTACCTTTTTTCCAGCGCAAACAAAACTTGTGGCTGCACCGCCCCTGCTCCACTTCCTTGGCTCAATTTAGATTATCTCAGCCAATCCAATGCTTTACCATAGGAACGCACTGGAAGGCGATTATGCACACGCGGCAAAACCCTACACTGCACCAATCATCATCTCCCCATAGAGATGCATTTAATCAGTGCTTCTCTATGACAAGCGTTCAGCATCTCCATGCAGAGCGTTGAGATGCTTAATGTCAGTGCTGCACATTTTGCAACACTGACACTGTAAGCAGCTAGGTGTTCCTAGGCAGCAATATAAACACTGCCTTTTTACAGCAAAAACCATGCAGGGCAGACTATACTCACCAGAACAACTACATTGTCCTGGTAACTATAGTGTCCCTTTATGCTTGTGCGTGCAAAGGAGTAGGGACTGCAGAGGATGCCGGGAGGAAGGGGTTGTAGAGAGTGCAGGGGGGAAGGGGCTGCAGAGGGTGTAGAAGGGAGGGACTGTTGAAAGTGACAGGGGGTAGGGGTTGTCATGGGTGCTGGGGGAATAAAGACTGTAGGGGGTGCAGACGAGGGACAGGCTGTAGTGGGTGCAGATGGAAATAGGGGCTGTAGTGGGTGCATAAGGGGCAGGGGCTGTAGTGGGCGCCGTGGCTGTAGACAGTGCAGGGGGAGGAGCTGAAGTGTGTGCAGGAGGTTAGGGGCTGCAGAGGGGTAGGAGCAATAGAGGGTGCAAAGGGAAAGAGCTGCAGAGGGAGCAGGGGCTCCAGAGAGAGCAGGGGGCCTGGGACTGCACAGGGAGCAGGGGGGTAGGGACTGCAGAGGGAGCAAGGGGGTAGGGGATGCAGAGAGAGCAAGGGCTCCAAGGGTGTAGGAGCTACAGGGGGGAAGGGGCTGCAGGGGGTACAGGCTGCAGAGGGAGGAGGCGTTAGGAGCTGCAGAGGGAGCAAGAGGGTAGAGACTCCACAGGGTGCAGGGGGTAGGGGCTGCAGGGGGTTAGAGGCATGCTGGAGAGAGCAGGGGGTAGGGGCTGCAGGGGAGAGCAGTATGGTAGGGGCTGCAGAGGGAGCAGGGGGGTAGATGTTGCAGAGGAAGCAGGGGTTAAGGCTGCAGGGGAGAACAGGGTCATGGGCTGCAGAGGGTGTGGGGGGTAGGTACTGCAGAGGGTGTTAGGGCTGCCTTGGGATGATAGGAGTTGTAGTTAGTGTAAAGCTTTAGGGGCTTTGGGTGTATAAGGGCTTTGCAGGGGCAGTAGTGGGGGAGATTATAAAATTAAAATATTTTATAAAAAATAAAATAAAAATCGATTAAAAAAAATAAATCACTCCTCCACAAGTCTTACCTCCCTGGTGGTCCACAAATCCTCTTCTGGAAGTCTCTCACTGCCCCAGACATGCTGCCTGTAGCTCTGCTCAGGGCAGCTCCGCACAGCTCACTCTGCACTGTGACTGATAATGTCACTTCCTGCAGAACAAGCCGCACGGAGCTGCCCTGAACAGTGTTACACTGAGACAGGCACTCTGAGGGGCAGCCTAATGGGAAGGCCCAGTAGCGCTCCCTCAATGTGCCCTGCATGGAAGAGAAGATTTGTAGCAGCAGGGGCCCGTGGAAGGCTGTGCAGCCCCTTACTGAGTGCAGGCTCGGTCGGGGGGATTGTTTAACTCCCCAGCTCAGCCATTACTGCACTGCAGCAGAACGATATCCTCGAGTGCTCAGTCCGCCCCTGTGTATTACATAAAAAAACTCCCAGTGGTATGCATCTAATATACAGGAAAGACATGCTTAATCTAATTTAGAAATAATTTAGATATATGGTGATTCTGTAACATCATTATGAAAGGCATTACATTGATTTAATGATAACAATTCAATGGACACTGACATTACCACACACACGTGGTTTGCATAATGTTAAATAACTCTGCTTCAGAAATCCATCAGTTCTTATGAGTGTCCGCTAACTCATAGATCGTATAGTTGAAATGTATTGTTTGTATTTATACTGAGATACATTGAGATCAGCTAATTTAGTATACATATTGCCAAGAGATGGTAAATGGAACATTAATTAAAAAATGCTTAACGAGGTGAAGTTGAATTTCCAACAAGGGTAACCTTTGCCAGTTGTATCCTTACAGATGAGTTTTGAATTCAGCATTTACTAATTATTGCACTTCGGAAGCTGAGTTTACTGTTGTTTAATTTAGATATAATAAAGAATATATTTATGACAGAAACAACATTTATTTTCTATTAATGCACAAATTACATTTTCATTACTGTCTCTGAGCACCACAATCCCAAAGAACTGGCATTCAACAGCTCAACAGAAACAGCTTGAATGAAGATGAAAGTAAACCCATTGCTGAAGAAAAAACCCATTGAGCTTAACTAGAGTGAAATGAATTTGTACGAAAGCAAAAAGAAAAAAAAAGAGAGAAAGGGGGTGATGAAAAAACTTGACTGCTGACCCATAATCCATGTCCACAGCTTTATTAAATTTATAACTTGTAACATTATCCAAATCTGTCAGCTGTTGAGCGGTTGCCCAACAGACAGTTCCCCCAATCTTTTTCCATGAGCCAAAATAGCTGGCACTCCACCATCAGCTCCCGTGCGGGCTGTCATCTCCCCAAAGCGACTCTTCATCTTCACCTTTTTCTTTGCGCTTTCCAGGATACCACCAAGCTGTGACAAAACAGAAAAACAAAGCCAGACACCAAACAACCAACATGGTGGGAGGGAGGGAACGTCAGTATTTTCCTGTCCCTTGTCTCTGCTGACTGGTGAGTCTCCTCCCCCGGCCTCTTACCAAACTGACCACTTTGCAACATTGTATCATTTTATTACCCCGCCCCATATTCACGGACAGCAGTCATGCTCCCCCTTCCCGAGTTGTCCAGGCGGAAACTACAAATATGATTTTATTTTCTGGATTTATCTATATATTACTTTCCATATTCAAATTGGGATTTCATTACTTCTGACCAATTAATAAAATTAATAAAAATCAGTCTGTCTTTCCATCCGCATGTCTGCCCACCCACTATCAGCAAAACTATAAAAAAAATGACAAAATGTAGTATTTAAACACACAGATCACATAGCTACTATACAAATGGAGTTCAAAGAAAGTTTTGTATGTCTATCTATAAATCTACCTCTCTCTCTATCTCGTTGTCTATCTGTCTATCTATCTAATCTATCTATCTCTCTCTTGCCGTCTATCTATCTATCTATCTACCTACCTATGGATTTTATTCTGCATAAACAGAGAAAGAACTTATCCTTATGTAAATTAATAAATACATTAATCTTATGACAGATGACGATATAAAGAAACAAATATAAAAAAAAAACCTGAGTAATAGGACTGAAGGATCACATCTTAAACTGTTTCCAAAATGTGGGATGTCATCTTTCAGTGTCAATAATGTCCATCCATGATTACAGGGACAAACTGAGACTGATGTTCTAACGTAGAACCTGCTTACCCTCCCCAATACTGCCAACCTTTCATTGAACTCCTGGCCTGATAAAATTGACACTGAAAATTTGGAAGTGTAAAGTACAAATTATCAAGACAAGACAAATGAGGGATCACACTCAGAGACTCTCAGCAACATACCCAGCACACTGAGCTAGTGTTGCTATATTGATGAGTCCCCCCTTTAACTATATAACACTAAATTATTATTATTACTCTTTAGGTCATCTACAAAATGGTGGGTTTTAGCATTATGTCTAGGTTTCACTATCAGAGGCTGAAGAACATAACATCGATCTAAGAATTTATCCCGAACAAATATAGCACGAGGATTTGTCTTCTAATGGTCCATCCAAATGTGAGTGATAACAATAGGGAAATCTGGAGACTTTTATTTTTTAAGTTTTTTGTCTCCGCGACCGGAATATTATATATTATCCGGATGACTGCAATGTCTAAATGTTGATCAACCTACTATAGCATTCTGTATCGTGTAAAAATTGAAAATGGATGAATTGCAAAGAATCTATTTGAGCAGTTAGTATTTATTCAGGAGGGAAGGGAGAAGGAGTTATCTGATTATATTGCAGTTATTATCATTTATTAATTGTTCACCCAGAGATTATTCTGCCTGCCTGTTTGTTTTCATGATATACCTTGACTTTGTCTGACTGAGTATTTGATCTAATGCACTGCATTACTGAGCACTTCAACATTGGTGCAGATTGCTATACTTGCAAGTCTCTATGAATAACATTGAGAGCATTTCAGAATGTATTTATTTGTTCACAGTTCTTTTTTTAAGATATGTGCACAGTATCATATGGTTATATAGACTGAAAGAAGATTAAAAGTCCATGGGTTCTTCTTTTATGTCTTGTTAGCAATCTTGGGGATTTACAACTTTGAGTTCTCACATATCCAGAAGTGACTGAAAAATCCAAGCCAATCCTGTCCATCCCAATATATCCAGTGTGGACACTAAGCATGTGAATACCAGCCCAGCAAGGATTTGTAGGAGCTACCATTCACCAGTCCTAAATAGCTTCTATTATATTTTTAAAGGACCATTATAAGCACCCAGACCACTTCAGCTCAATGAAGTGGTCTGAGTACCAGGTCCCCCTAGTTTTAACTGTGCAGATGAAAACATAGCAGTTTCAGAGAAACTCCTATGTTTACATTGCAGGGTTAATCCAGCCTCTAGTGGCTGTTTACCGAGGGAGCCCAGCGCTGGATTAAGGTAAACTGCTGAAGGGGTTTTAACCCCTTTCAGCCCAGCGGGAGGGGGGGCCACGAGGAAGGGGGGACCTAAGAACCCCCAAGTTTGTTTTCCTGGCACTATAGTGCTCTCCATACATGGGTTTTTTGTGAATGGAGTTAGATGGGATAGTGAGCTGGTTTGAGATAGTGGAAACGTACATTACATGCATACATGCTATTCATGCATTTTTGGGGGTATTTCTGAAGACAAATGAAAAAGTAAGCTCTTCACATCAAACCTGTGTGGAGAGCATAGACTCTTATAGTGCTTGGAGTGTACCTTTAACCAGTCATATGGAAATGTTATCGTTATAAACTAATTCATCCAAATTGATTTCTGGACCACCATATAGACTAATCAACTATTCACGGATCCAGCACGAAGTGACCAATAGAGGGAAACAAAAAAAAGCTATATTTATATATTATATATTTTTACTGCCCCTGTTTTTACCTCTCTTGGTTACTTTGTATCACTTGATCTGTAAACCTTATTGTGGGAAAAAATGCCTACCACGGTACTGCAAAATAGATAGATGGCCCATTTTCTCACACTTTCATTTTCTGACCCTTTAAGTTCATCTGATTTGTTTTCCCAAATCAGACAAAATTCTGATGACTTGAATTGCCACATGCACAAAATTTTACAGTCCCCATTTTTTTTTCCTTTCCGACCAAGTGGTTCCACCAGAAAAAATGTTCCACCGTGCGCAAGTCTACTATAGACAATTAATTTAATTGCGTTTGTATCACAGAGCAATGTGTTTATTAAATAAAGCATGTTGTTTTCTTATGTCTGTTTTCTTTGAATTTCCTACTACTCACTGAGAATATTATATTTTATTACACTGTGCATGTCAAGACAACCATTTTATGTTTTATTCCTCTAAGTTATAGCATCATTGTTAATGGTTTATAATGAGTCAACCCCAGACACAACCTGCAGTAAAGTGTTACATAAAATATCTCTGGTAAATGTTGGCATAGCAGCAATTCTTGCAACACATAAATACAAACAGTGCAATAAACAGAATCTATAGATATAATGGAATTCACAGGAGGCTTTCTAAATAGCTGCCCTTAGATACTCTTTTCATTACGAGAACGTGGGCCCAAAGGATTCTGGGTACATGATGTATGGCTTGGCAAAAAAAGGTTACAGACATTGTGTGAATCATCTTTCTATATTACATGCATCATTTTACTTTAATTTTTAATATATCTGCTCTATAGCTGTAATTTCAAACCCCACATTTCTCCCTCTGATTCAGGCATTTGTCTGCTGTGCTCAGAATCTCCTTTTACAAAACTGAATGAAGAAACTATATTTAGCTGTAATAAATGGCCACAAACTATTCATAATAAAGTGCTTGATCTCAAAGCAAAAGGTTAATAGACTGCCGTTGGCACCAAGACCAAGAATCTCTAATAATACTAGTGGTAAGATGTTGTTCTTAGAAGAAAAAACAGGATAATGTTATGTGCGGTTCTTGAAAATGTTCTGGTTATGATACAATTAATTGGCAAAAGGTAAAAAAAAAAATGTATGCTGTAAAAACTCCCAGAGATCTGTAGCAATTTAACGGAAAGCCTAATAGTTTTCTGACACTCAGATTCAAATAAATGAAGGGGGGCAGTTAAACCCTGCGTATGCAAAACTGTGTGCATTACATTTTCCTGTGATTTAAAGGGTTAATGCCATATCAAAAATAGAAGTGGGAGATTAACACGGGCAAGATCTGATTTCTTGTCATCGTAAGAAACCAACTTTGAAAAGTATTAATCTTATTTAATGATTGTGGATTGCTAATAATAAAATCACATGCAGTGGATGAACTTGCCTTAAATATAGAACATACAGTTGTGCTCAAAAGTTTGCATACCCTTGGAAAATTGGTAATATATGTACCATTTTTAAAGAAAACATGAGTGAGCAGGAAAAACACATTTCTCTTATTGCTTATGGGATTCATATTCAACTGTAGGTTATAACAGAATGTCACAATCATAAAACAAAACATAGCAACAAAGAAAAAATGAAATGACCCCTGTTTAAAAGTTTGCATACCCTTACTTCTTAATACTCTGTATTGCCCCCTTTAGCATCAATGACAGCATGCAGTCTTTTGTAATAGTTGTCTATGAGGCCCCTAATTCTTGCAGGTGGTATAGCTGCCCATTCCTCCTGGTAAAATGTCTCCAGGTCATGCAAAGTCTTTGGCCATCTTGCATGAACCGCACATTTCAGATCTCCCCAAAGTGGTTTGATGATATTAAGGTCAGGAGACCTTTGAGGCCACTCCAGAACCTTCACCTTTTTCTGCTGTAACCAATGGAGGGTCAACTTGGCTTTGTGCTTAGGGTCATTGTCATGCTGGAAAGTCCAAGAGCGTCCCATGCCCAGCCTTTGTGCAGAAGAAAGCAAATTGTCTGCCAGTATTTTCTTATAACATGCTGCATTTATCTTGCCATCAATTTTCACAAGATTCCCCCTGCCTTTAGAGCTCACACCCCCCAAACATCAGTGAGCCACCATGTTTCACAGTGGGGATGGTATTATTTTCACTATAGGCCTTGTTGACCCCTCTCCAAACATAGCGCTTAGAATTGTGACCATAAAGCTCTATTTTGGTCTTGTCACTCCAAATTACAGTGTGTCAGAATCAGTGAGGCATGTCAAGGTGTTGTCAGGAATATTGTAACCAGGCTTTTATTTTGGCATTGGTGCAGTAAAGGCTTCTTTCTGGCAACTCGACCATGCAGATCATTTTTATTCAAGTATTGTCGTATTTTGCTTCTTGAAACAACCACACCATCTTTTTCCAGAGCTATCACCTATGTGGGTCACTCCACCTCACATACAAAAGTGCAACACAAACAAAATATATAAATTGGTGAGAGCACACTATAAAAGAGCGAATATTACCACATACTAAGTAAGAAATAATCCTGTAATACCATCGGTAATATTGTTTTAAGTAAGTGAAGCACAGTTGATAATTAGTCTCCCTCACATGCTTCTGAGCCACTTAAATAGGCTGGCTCAGACTAAGGGCCTTGAATGGAAAGGTAATGGTGATCTCAGGATTGATTATTGCAACTTTGTTCTTTAAATCCTATTCTCTTTGATAAACTCCAGGATGCAGGATATAAAGAAGTGGAAATTTATTAAAACAAATGTAAAATATAAAATTAATATTATATAAATATGATGATGCCCAAACATTCATTAAGGGCAACACAGTAAAAGCGTCCAATAAAAACAGACACCAATAAATAACGTAGAATTATTAAAACCATCAAGCAATTTGATACACTTTTATAATTTCACTACAAAATAGGATTTAAAGAACAACAAGAAGTAATTAAGAGGCTGCAATGTGTACAAAACTGTACTTTTTTCACTAAACTAGGCATTAGAGAAAACTGGCAAAGTAATTACACACTGAGTCAAAATAGCAACCAGAAATATAGCTGACTTTGATCATTTTTTTTCTAGATCACCTATTTTGGCCTAAAATGTCCCTTGTCAGGTATTATTCAATTAACAAAGTACCTGCACCCAATAAGATGTATTGCACACAAGTCGATGACTATTAGTTGTAAAAAACATGTATACTATCAACCTCTATATCTGTCTCGCAACAGGCAATTTTACATATTTTTTAAAAATGTCTTCAAATCTGTCATATGACATGTGAAATTGTGACAGAACATAAAACCAGTCATGTTTGGCAGATTACGAAGCATAAATGCATGCTGTACGATTCGGTAGGACGCTGACAGCTGAATTGCAGCTCCCATAGATATCTCATGTACAGCTTTTATAATATGTCTAAACTTGCTGATGTTACATATCTGCATTATTGGGGGGAAGGTGAAATATGGGTTTTTATGGCAAAGCTATCATTTGCTTCTTTATTTAATATATATATATATATATATATATATATATATATATACAAAACAAAAGCCAAATAAGTTATGGTGGGGAAAAAACTGTGATTGAAAACCCCTTCCACCTGAAGTCTGTGGATAGTCAGTAAAATGTTAAACAAATATATGCCATAAGACTTTCTTTTCCTACAGAAATCACAAATTTGCAGTGATGTTACTACCGCAAAGGATTCTGGGTGGGCAGATGCAAATTAGTTCAACAAAGAATCACATTTTTTGTTCACTGGCTTTGCATCTTTTCCTAAGTTGTGTTTCAAAGCTGTTGTATACAGTGAACAATGACTCAAAGGAATCCATGTGTAAAATGGAATGAGGGAAAAATGTGAGAAATCTCAATGTATCCATCCTGGTAAAATATTTTATAAATAAATAAATACATTTTGGCATATATATATATATATATATATATATATATATGTATAGATAAAATGTGTATCTTGTAATACCTTTTTCATTGGACTAACATAATTTTTTTAATGACAAGCTTTTGGGAGAACCTCCCTTTCTCAAGTCTAAAGCATTTCTGAGCAAGATGACATATATAATTCATATATATAGCATTGAACCCAGAGTGTGCATTTAAAACTAAGAAACCTGTTCTTCTATCAAGCAGGAGAAAGGGGATGCTAAAGAGAGTTTACAAATAAAACACAATGAGGTTTAACATCACCCACAATTACCACTAGTAATTCAGATGCTGTCTTCATGTGATATTTAGAAGAAGTGTTCATTTTTTTTTTTTTTTATTTGTTTAATGTACAAATAGCTCAGCATTTGTACTAAAACTCTGTCATTGTGAATAATTAAAGGGAAAGATGCATAGACCTTACAACCACATATTACTTTACTGTACACACAGACATAGTTCATAAAAGCTTTAGGGGAAAATATTTATGGCATCAGATGACAGCTAATTAGATACATTTCTTTAATTTTTATTTTTTATTTTAAAATGTCTTAGGTCCACCAAGAGTCCTGATTTTGGCCGAACTGTCATGATTTCTGGTCCTGTCCCACCAGGATTTCTGGTCCTGTCCTCGGCAAAGCACGAATGCCGCAATGTCCCTTATGTAGGGGGCTAGCCAAACAGGCGCTTCAGCCCTTTTACAATGTGAAACCACTCATTAAGGGAGTTTCTAGTGACGAGGATAATATCACTGGTGACCCACTGTCCCTAGCACATACCTCGCAATGTTGGGAGATATGGTGTCATTCGATGGCCAACTAAAGTCAGCTTATGGAGACTATTCCTCCATTGTATTTAGTCAGTTGACATTTCTTTAAAACAGACTGTGGAATCTAAATTAGATTGCTAGCTTGTTTGAGTTCCCTGATTCTGATATAAAGAGCTCACCATCTATATTTTGGCTAATACTCTCCACTAGACATAACCAACCAATGCTCTTTTAATTTATGTGGTTTGTAGTGGTGCTGCCTTCCTTTCTTTTTTCTGTACCATTTCTGTTGTAAGGCCTGTGAGGGAGCCATACTTTTTAGGTGTGCTGCCACTTTTTACTTATTTATTATTGTTTCTGTGTATCTTGTATAGATAGAGAGCGCTGATCCCTTTCTTCTGTTCTATAACCAACCAATAGGCCTACAGATTTTTTGGAACTTCAAGTCCCATAATGCTTTGCTGGTCTAAAGACAACCTATGTGTAGGTATTAGAGAAATTAATAAGCAAAACAGACAACGAAACAAATTTGGTTGGGTCTTGCACATTCTTCTTGCTGCTAAAAGGCAGCCCTGAACTAAGTGTTTGTCATACAAATTCCTTTTTTTTTTTCCAAATGAGGCCATGTGAGGAATTTTTAACACGTTTCTAAATCCTCATTCTTTTCTCAAACACACCAAAATAGTCTTCTCCCATGGGTGTTTTTATCATATTTCACTTCTTTTGTGAGCTTCTGTTTGACAGGATGGATGACTTCTCTGACTGACATCTGCTTAAGAAATCAATAGAGATTTGCTTTCTCTAAATGACAAGCAAAGCACTTTAAAAGCTCCAATCAGGCCTACTTCAGCTGTCAGCGAGAAACAAATCTTCCCCGGTGAGCTGGATGCTATCTTTGATAGATTTGTTTTTCCAGAACCACACAGAGTCAGCCATCCTTGGACTTGCTGTTCCTCCCAGCACAGAATCCTGTTACTATAAACATGTCACACTGGATTATACACCATCCTCGGCTTTAGTGACAGAAGGATCGCTACAATATTACACCCAGACTACAAAACGGCAGCTCAGTCTAGAATGTGGATAGGCGACGCTGGGAATTGTCAATGAGGATGAAATATAGTAGCTATCACTTTTCTTTTTTCTTATTTAAGCACGTAAGCACACTTAAAGGAACACTCCCACCCCATAACAGCTTAGTCGCAGTGAAGTTGTAATTGGTACAGAAGTGCATTGGCGCTATCTTACCTTATGAGATTAAACCATTCCCAAACAGTTTAACCCTGAAGGTCTCCCCTGGTTGCCATCTGTACTGCCTCCTACAACAACAGCAATGATCAATAAAGTTTTCCTTGGCAGCCGGTAATCACTGGCCGCCAATGGTGAGTAATAGTATAAACTGTTTTTTTGCCAGTCTCTTTTTTTATTTTGTTTGACACCCCCACCCCAGAGGAACACTGAGGAGGCACAGCAACTGTTTGGTTCTCCAGGGATGGTAGGGCAGTGAGGACGATTCAGTAAGCGGTGCCAGAGTGCTTGGCATAGCTTTTCAAAACTTATCAAACTTTGCTGCAAAGATTCCCAGCCATGTCAGGCCCTCTTGGTTTGCGTAGTGGTGTTATGACTCCAGCATGGTGGCCATCTTAGGTGCTCTGCACGGTCTCAGAGGCAGTGGAGTGTCGGTTTGATACTGCAGAGATGCAGGTGTACCCAGTAGGGATTGGGATATCGCCCACCGGTCCAGGGGGATTAAGGGACAGCAAGGATTCTGCTGTCAGACTTGAGCTAAGATTCAGAAGATCGTCTGCCTTTCCAACTACTGGGCTGTCAGCTGAAGTAGGTAACAAGGTCGTACGCGGTGGTCAAGTGTCAGAGCACCCGCTATCAGGCTGAATAAATTGCAGCTAGTAGTAAGGTGGACCCTGATTGGTGTAAGATCATTTCTAGCAGGAATAAAAATAATTTTTTAGCATGAGTTAGCAGGAGCTGAAGAAGAACATGTCTAACCATCTTAGGTGTCAGGCCCCGCACCCATAGTCTGTGATACGCTGATGGTTTTTAGTTTCTTACATTATCACCAGCCGCAACCAAGATGAAGTTGCTATTGAGACTGGAATCATCTGTGAGTAATCCTTCAATGGTTCTGAGTACTTCTAAAAGGATCTCCGTAAAATATGGCCTTTATTTAATATTTTTTATAAGCTTTTCAACTGGTTTAATAAGTTTGGCTAAACTTTTAAACTGGTTTAATATTGTGAACAATAATATAATTTTTTTATACTTTGAAATTGTTTGCTATATTGTATATTTTATACAGGAGATATTTTTTTATACTTTGAAATTGTTTGCTATATTGTATATTTTATACAGGAGATATTTTTTGATATTTTACGATTTTGAAAAAAATTACTTTGAAAGTTAAACATATTAAATTGTGACCAATGTGTTTCGATTGGTTGCTGGATGGATTTGGTACAACCAAAGCCAATAGAAGACTGAGCCTGCATCATAAAGGTTAGTTATATTACCCAAAAAAACTCAAGGAACAGAAACAGAGCTCTGTACTCACTGAATACGGACTCAC
Source organism: Pelobates cultripes (assembly GCA_933207985.1). Lineage (NCBI taxonomy): Eukaryota > Metazoa > Chordata > Amphibia > Anura > Pelobatidae > Pelobates > Pelobates cultripes. The sequence goes on from OW240923.1 coordinate 102,195,667, forward strand.
TCAATGACATGGAAGGCTGCAGTATGAACAAAATTTAAAAATTCACAAAAATATAAAATTTACTTTTTCTATTAGAGCATAGTAAAATTTTTATAACTGGTATGTCATCATACATAAATAAGTACAATATTTACTTTTTTCAGTGGTATTTGATTTCTGTTTTCCTTAAATAACCCTTGTCAATCTGTCTGAATGGAAAATGGTAAAAAAGTACTCTCATCATTTTGTTTAGAGGAGTGCAAAGTGATTTCTGCTTCCACATAAATATAGATGAATTTATATGACAGTTATTTTTAATTGTTAAAAATCCATCCTCTCTCAAATGATTCACAGCAGGTAATTACCAATTTGTCTATACTCGTTAATTTTACTATCATCTAAATCAATATGTGTTTCAGTCTGATACTAAATCCTCTCACCTTTATTTGCATGGATTTACTGCAGCGCTTTGAACCTTAATTGCGACAGTGACTACTTCTCGATGACTTTAATTATACAGATTGTCTGTCTATAGATATATAATTGCACTTGTACCAATGGATTCCTCATTAAATATATACTGCTGTGCTTTAACGAATGATAATATATACAGATTTATATGATATAATATGATATGATACCTTCGTTAGTTAACAACCTGTCTGTGGAACCTATTGAGACCTTTGTTTTAAATCAAAACATATATTTGTACAAATAGTTAAAACATGTAATGATCATGTCTTCAACAAAGAAAATCTATTTTTTTTCAATTATTTAATCTTTGTGTTGGAATTTCCTTAATAATAATTAAATGCAAAATTTCAGAACTGGCAGTTATCGCTGAACCATGCATTATTTTTTATACTCACTTTATTATTTTATTTAAGACTTAAGGTTTATTCCAAGAGATTTGTTTTTTACTTAAAGGGACACTCCAAATCCCTAAAGCACCTTAGCTTGCTAAGATACTTTAAGTGTGAAGAGTGTGTCCTTTTTCTCATTATACAAAAAGTGCAGATTTCAATAGAAATTGGCACTTTTATAAATTAACCTTGTTACACACAGCCCTGGCTGTCAATCAGACAACAGGCTTCCTGGCTGTTTAGCTCAGTGAAGCTAGACTCAAGAGGCAGCAATTTCCTAGAGCACCTGCCTTGTAAAGATTTCTCAGTGAGCTGCATTTTGAAGTCTGCGATTGGACATCCACAGAAAGCCTAGGTGGAGTTGTAAGGGGAGGGGTTGCAAATGCAGCAGACAAGAATCCTGCAGTTTGTGCAAGCTGTTTAGATATATCCCAATGAAAAACACGTAATTAAATGCATGCATGATTTTTTCATTTAAGTATACATTCAATTTTCCTAAGTGGAACACAGTTTTAATGCTGCGCCCCATGAAATAAAGGGCATAAGGGAATCTCTCACTCTTCCTACAACCAAGCATGACCCAGTTTAAACATAAGGACGTCACTTCCGAGAAGGCGAAGTGCACGTTTGCATTCCACATACAAGTTGGTGAACCGGAAGGAAAGAAACTTCAACTTGACGCACGTCGCGTTCCATGCCCCGGAAGGAGAAAACCGGAAATAAACGGAAGGCAGCACATATAAAGAAAAGAAGACCCCAAGCAAGATTTTAACCAACTGAGGAAGCCCCTTTAACGGGCGAAACACTTTTGGACATTACTGGACTATACAGCTTACCAGGGAATACACTATCTAGTATTTCATTTTATTTCTTTATATTTTATGTATTTGCCTTTACATTTGGATAATAAAGAATCGTTTGGACCACATCTCTGGCATCCCGTGTATTAGACTGAGAGATCTATACAGTGAGGACCGGAAAGAAAAAGGAGTTTGACATCCTATTAAGGATCCACCTGCGCTTACCATGCGAACCATATGTTATTAATGGCTCCTGACTTGTGAGTGATATTCCTAATTTCAATCTACCATATATAATTTGTTTAGGCAATATTGCACTACTGTTTTAGCACTTTTATGTTGTTACAGATCTGAATTTCTACCATATAGCTCCACCTTATGTATGTATGTATATGTTTTGTATCGTGTAGAGGTGGTTTAAGGGATACCGCCCAATGTGTTTTTGAGCTTATTGTCTATTTCTCCTCACTTTGTTTTACTATATGATATGAGTATTTGCTCATCATTTGGTTTTCCATGGGTGCACCAGCAAGCAGTTTTTGTGATCTGCTCGATAGGGTCAAGGAAATATCCACGGAAGGTGAGAATTGAGTGGTGGTCTCCCTAGAATAACCCTCTAATAGGAATCTACCAGGGAAGATCCCAAGTCCAGGCCGGGATGTCGGCCAGTAGGCCGCAGCTCTGCGTCTTGGACATTCCGTGGTCGATGAGGGAAAGAACAGCATCAATCTCTGTAGAAGGATACCCTAAGGTAGGTAGTGGGCCTCCCTTGGCTTGATGGAGTGGTAGGCACTGGATTTCCAGCTGATTCATGCAAGCCTGGAGGAGCTACCAACATCTGTGTCTGCTCAGCCATGCTGTGCAGAATTTTTCATTTTAGTTTGCGATTTTTTCAAAGGAATCATGTGTCATATGTGACTGGGTAAATAATGACCTAACAAAACCCTTTATAGTGTGTAATATTTCACTTACAAATAGTAATAAACAAATTTACATTCTTTTTTAATGTTTCATGGATTTTTTTTCCTTGAATGAGCACACTCTCAACTTAATTACACACATAATAAACTTAATAAATGTAACAACAAACCAATATAGTCCTTGGTCAAACTCAAAGCACTAAATATAATTCTAAAGGTATCCTTCGTTTGGTCACTTGCTCAACCTCAGTTGGTTGAACTTTCTTATATTTCACATGCTTTCATGAGGTTCTTCCAGTTGATGATTTAAAGATCATATGCATTTTGATATTTTTTTTTTGTTTGTTTAAATCAATCTGGTTAACTTGATAAACAAGCAGATATAAAGGTATAAAGTAAACTCGAAGTTCATATTAATAGGTAAAATCTAGTATGTATCCTCTATAATTTAATATATTATATAAAAAGTGTTTCAAAAAAATTAAGCACACTTGAGAATCATTAGCACAAAAGTATATTTTATTTCATTGTCACAGAAAGGTTTTGTTCAAGTCAACAAATCTGCTGTATACCAAATCCCACGCATTTCGCTCATTTGCATTTTAAATACATTTTAAATATTCTGCCTAAACAGTCCTTAATGATGCAAAAAATATTTTCATTAAACCATTAGAGTCCCATGCCTAATTGTCTATGTATTTCTCAAATGACTGAATATAAAGTATAGTCTCTGAAGAACCAATCATGTTTTTCCCTATCAGCACAATCTGGGTGCTAAAAAATCTCTGATGGCATTAAACCATCAACATATGCCTGCTATACAAAAATATGTTCTTGTTACAGATTTCATCAAAAGTGTTGAAAAAGTGTTGGCAAAAAGGTAGATACAAAACTCTTGTAGAACAAAGTCCGTGATACTTTTTGAAAATTGTAGGCTTTATTTTTTGGCCATACCAAGCATAGAACTTCAAGGTAGCCATGTACAATCCACAAACAGTGATGGATGGGTTAAAATGAAATGAAATTCTTAGTGTTTAGATTCTTCATCAATCGTAGTTTAAAATGTAAATCTGGAATTACCATATGCATCAATTAGGCTTCTTATAAATTAATTTACCCCTTTATTCTGCTCACTGAGGTATTATAGAATCTAATTGGCAGAGAAAGCAATAACATATGCACAATAAATTGGGTGTGAAATAATGTTAATTCATATAATGAACAATGTGTGGCATGCTGCCTCAGCGTTAATGGTCACCGAGCAGATATTAATGACATTCATACATAATGTAACACAACATGATGTGAGAGGGTGATTGGGTCACACAGACAGAGCTCAAGGACGATCTACAGTCACACCTACTTCAAACAATGTAGATTCTCTGAGTTTTAGTCTTGAGAAATGTCTTATAAGGCAATTTTAAGAGGTAAAATCGAGAGGAGCTTGCTTTATTTTTGCCACACCATGAAATTTGTCATATTAATTTCTAACAAACCTTACCTTTTAGCTGTTTATCACTTACCCTGAGGCTAACGTTAAGGACACAATAAGACAGTCGGAGCAGGAGGAAGCATGACTTTTATTGTTTGTACATCAATAAAGCTCTTTGGAATGTGACCTGAAGGATCTCCTCCTAATATCCTCAACATGCATATTAAAACAAACACAACAATTCCCACTGCCACAATCTTTTTTTTAAATCACTTTGAGGGCTATAGGGACCACAGGTGGTCCAGGGACAATAGTTTGAGAATTAAAGCAACATAAAATTGTTCAAGTCATATAGAACTATACGGCTGATGCAGATTTACGGTTAATTTAATTCTACCTCACCTTGGGCTACCTAAGAGGTGCAAAAGCTAAATCTGCCACAGTTAACAGACAGTTATTATTATTTTATCATTATTTTTATATTTATATTGTGCCAGCAAATTCCATAGCGCTGTACAATTGGTGGACTAACCGACACGTAATTGTAACCAGACAAATGGACGCACAGGAACAGAGGAGTTGAGGACTCTGCTCAATGAGCTTACATGCTAGAGGGAGTGGGAGGTGCGGGTAGACAGGAAAATGAGCCTCGCCGCTGCATTCATTATAGATTGCAGTGGTGCAATCTGGGAACACGTAAGACCACTGAGAAGGGAATTGCAGTAGTCAATGCAAGAAAGAACAACAGCATGGACTAGCACCTTAGTCTTAGCTGCATCTGGTGTTAAAAAGGGGTGGGTGCAAGTTATATTTTTGAGATGTAAGCGGCAGGTTTTAGTGATCGACTGGACATGAGGGGTAAAGGAGAGGTCAGAGTCAAAGAGAACACCTAGGCAGCAAGCCTGCAAGGTAGAGGTGATGGTGGTACTGTTGACTTGGAGGGAGACAGACACGGGAGTAGCAACACTTGAGGGAGGAAAGACCAGAAGTTCTGTTTTGGGCAGGTTGAGCAGCCATCCAGTTGGAAATCGTGGAGAGGCAGTCAGAGACACGAGTCAAGATGGACGAAGAGAGATCAGGAGTGGACAGGTAGATTTGCATGTCATTTGCATATAAATGATAATGGAAGCCAAAGGAGCTGATGAGTTTACCAAGGGAGGCAGTATAGATCAGTAGGGGACCAAGGACAGGACCTTGGGGAATGCCAACAGATAGGGGTTGGGGAGAAGAGGCAAAGAAAGGCCATAGAAAGAAACACTGAAAGAGAGACGTAGGAGGAGCACCAGTAGAGAGCAGTATCTAGTAGACCGAGAATGAGAAAAAGCTGTTGATGATCAACAGTGTCAAAGGCAGCAGAAAGGAGAATTAGGATAGAGTAATGGCCGCGAGATTTAGCAGCGATTAAATCGTTGGATACTTTGGTCACAGATGTTTCAACAGAGTGACGAGCGCGGAATCCAGACTGAAGCGGGTCAAGCAGAGAGTTGGATTCGAGGAAGTCTGTCAATCTCGCATACACAACTCTCTCAAGGATCTTGGAGGCAAATGGCAGTAGCGATATAGGGCGATAGTTGGATAGCGAGTTGGGGTCAAGGTTGGGTTTTTTCAGAATTGGCGTTATGGTTGCATGCTTGAAGGGTGAATGAAATGTGCCGGAGGAAAAGGAGAGATTGAAAATTTTAGTGAGAGGAAGAGCAAAAGAGAGAGACAGAGTGTTGATGAGATATGAGGGAATATGATCGAGGGAAGAGGTGGTAGTGCGGAGGACCGGAGCAGAGCAGAAACCTCTTCCGTTGTAGTAGGTGTGAATGAGCATAGAACGGTGGAGTGAGTGAGGTTTGGTGATGTATTGGAAGATGCATTGGAAGGGGAGGGAGAGAGGTTAGATATCTCTTCCCTGATTGTAGAAATCTTCTCAGTGAAGTGAGTTGCAAAGTTTGAGTCGGACAGGGTGGTAGGAGGAGGGGGAGCAACAGAGCAAAGGAGAGCATTAAAAGTGTGAAATGTGCTGATCAACTGGAATATGAGATAGCTGATACATTGGGGAAGGGTTTAAGTGGAGAGAAACAAGGTGCACTGCTGTAAACAGAGCAGAGAACCAAACTGAGTAGTGACCCACCCGGGATGACCACGGCCGCATACCACACAACCAGCACAACCATTCGTTGTTATGTTATATTATGTTTTTTTGTTTTTTTAAAACTCTGACAAATACGAAGTGGCATTCATACACTGCACAAATTCTTCCATGCCTTTAACATGTAAAATTATTTTTGTATTACATGCATGCTTGTTTATTGAACAGACTGCAGTGCACACAAACAAATTTGTAAAACTGTTATGACGGTCAGTGCAAAAATAAAGAATATATTTTTTTTTTTAAAGTGTGAAATAGGCATTTGGGTTGGCGGGACAGTGTACTTATGAGAGTGTTGAAGTAATTTACTTTTGCAGAGGTAAGAGCCAGAGTGTAGGGGCACAGCATAAATTTATAGTGGAGGAAGTCAGGTGCAGAGTTAGACTTTCTCCAACAGCATTCAGCAGTTCTGGAACATTTTTTGAGATATCGGGTCAGCTTGGTGAGCCAGGGTTGTGAATGATAACGCTTGCTGCATTTAAATGTAGGGTTTGACATGTTTTCATAAAATAATATATTTTTAACAATGGAAATTTTATTCTAAGAAAGCACAACTAAAACTTTTACAAAAGTAAGTCAATTTCTAGAGTTCTTAGAACGGACGGGAATAGTAAAAGGTCAGCAATAAATGCTCTAATACAAATGGCTTTTAGAATCAATAACAAAATGAAAAGAAAATAATAAGATAGCTACGTATAAGCCATATCCATTTCTCCTTTTTCATACCGCTAGAAGCCCTGGATTTTTAAGTAACAAAGAATGGACTAATAAGGGGAACATAAGGAAAAAAAAAAAAACTATCAGTCTGTATTCTAATTGGCCGCTTGGTATTTTAAGCCAATTGGAACACAGCTGTAATTCAAATCAGGTCAGTGGCACAACTACCCCCACTACTTTAACCCCTTCAGGACCGAGGACGGTTCAGGACCGTCATCGGCATTTTTGCATTGCCGACCGGTGACGGTCCTGAACCGTCCTAACGGTGCAATGTACTTACGGCAATCGGCGTTGCTCCCGGTGTGGGGAGACTGCCTGCAGCCCAGACAGTTTCCCCGCTGCGGATTAGGACCCTTGGGGCCATGTGATCGCTCACAATAGGTGTCCATGTGTCTCCCTGCTAGTGTAAAATCATAAAAAAATAAAAGTTAATGTTAATAAAAAAAAATTATATATGTGTGTATATATATATATATATATATATATGATATATACACATAATATATGTGTATATATCATATATATAATGTCATACAAAGTTTATTTTTATATTAATATGTACATATATTAATATAAAAATACACTTATAATTAAATTACACACATATATATATAATATATATAATAACTATATATATTGTATATAAATATTATAAAATACAAATAATAAGTAATTTAAATTAAATAAAAACATGTAAAAATAATAATAAAAATTTCAAAAAATATATATATCTATATGAAATTTTATTCTAACTGTATTTTGATAGTAATATATATATATATATATATATATTTATATTAAAATACACTTAGAATTAAATTGTATATATATATCTATGTATATATAAATAAATAAAAATAATACGAAATATAAATATGTCCATATACAAAATTACATAAATAATTATATAAATATACACGTAGACTTCAAATATATAAATATGCATAGATATTTAAATTCTATGTGCATATTTATGTAATATTTTTACATAATTAAGTAATTTTATTGATTGCAATTTGAGGGACCTGCCTGCCAACCCAGGCCGAAAGTCCAGAGAATTTAATTTGCTAGCACTATATTTTATCCTGTAACTTTCTATGACACCCTAAAACCTGTACATGGGGGGGGTACTGTTTTACTCGGGAGACTACACAAATATTAGTGATTCAAAACAGTAAAACATATCACAGCGATAATATTGTCAGTGAAAGAGATTTTTTTTTGCATTTTTCACACACAAACAGCACTTTTACTGATGATATAATTGTTGTGATACGTTTTCCTGTTTTGAAACACTAATATTTGTGTTCAGCAAAGTCTCCCGAGTATAACAGTACCCCCCAAGTACAGGTTTTATAGCGTTTTTGAAAGTTACAGGGTTAAATATATGGATCAAATATTTTTACACTGAAAAAGGCCAGGTTGGTTACGTTACGTTGCCGTTGAGAGCGTATGGTAGCCCAGGAATGAAAATTACCACCATGATGGCATACCATTTGCAAAAGAAGACAACCCAAAGTATTGCAAATGGGGTATATGTCCAGTCTTTTTTAGTAGCCACTTAGTCACAAACACTGGCCAAAATTAGCGTTCAATTTAGTTTTTTACTTTTTTCACACACAAACAAATATGAACACTAACTTTGGCCAGTGTTTCAGACTAAGTGGCTACTAAGAAAGACAGGACATATCCCGTATTGAAAACCTGGGCTGTCTACTTTAAAAAAAATATGTCCATGTGGGGTGTTATTCAGAGATTTATGACAGATAATAGTGTTACAATGTCACTATTGATAAATTTTAAAAATGTATGTTTTGAAACCGCAATATCCTACTTGTACATATAGCCCTATAACTTGCAAAAAAGGCAAAAAAGCATGTAAACACTGGGTATTTTTAAACTCAGGACAAAATTTTGAATCTATTTAGCAGTTTTTTTCATTCGCTTTTGTAGATGAGTAAAAGATTTTTCAAGTAAAAGTCAAAAAACATGTATTTTTTTCAATTTTTCATCATATTTTTTTATTTTTTTTAAATTAAATTACTTGAGATTTTATAAATAATGGTATGTAAAGAAAGCCCCTTTTGTCCTGAAAAAAACAATATATAATTTGTATGGGAACAGTAAATGAGAGAGCGGAAAATTACAGCTAAACACAAACACCACAAAAGTGTAAAAAGAGGCCTGGTCGCAAATGTACAACATCGCAAAAACAGTCCAGTCCTTAAGGGGATAATATGCAAAATGAAAAATGTTTTCTACACATTTCTGTAAACATACAGTAATTTTTCCTGAATATTTCCTGTTTGGTTTAGTCACCAAGAGAATAGCCTGAAAGATTTGTAGTAAAAATATTCTTCAAGAAGAAAGATGGTACTTTCCAAATCAGCTGCGAGTTTCATATTTGAGTTTTGTGGAGAACAACATTCTGGGATATCCCCTGGAGAAGTTGGACATTATAACTTTTTTTTTTTTTACCAGATCGTACACTAAGTGGTGAGGGTGTGGGATATTTGTATATGAGCATGTTACACAGTCTCAAAATGATTTTCTGCTTACATCTTACTTTATGTTGGAGAATATGTTTTTTCCTTTAGAGTAGAGTGATTGTGTTGTGTTCATTGCTGTAGAACGGGTCTTGGCTGCAAAAAGCACCCAGGTATCTGCACAGATCATTAACTCCACACATTGTATTTCATTGTGCCAAGTCGGTGGAATAACCTTCTACTCTCCGTCTCCCTCTCATGTTCACCTGACTCTCGAAGGCTTGCAGTGCGCTTAATGCTTACAGAACAGGTGCATAACAGATCATTTGGCACTGCTTACAATAATTACTAAACCGTACACAAAGCTATGTATTCACAGTTGCTGCAAAGAAGCAATTTTGTGCCTGACGTGAGCCTAATTGTTTTCAGATTTCATCTAAGAGCTCTGGAAAAGCCAAGGTAATACGGTGCTGCAAAAATAAAAAGTGAAATCTTGTTATGTCCAAAAAGTGACCCAACAATTTGTCATTTGAAAAAACATGAACTTTGATCACTTAACAGAGCTGGTAATGAGGAACGAAGGCTCAGAATATACCTACCGGTACTTCACTTTCTATGTTTTCATACCAACTTGCACCAACTCTTAGATAAAGAAAAATGTTATATGTCAGAGATGTATTAGGCCCAAGAGACAGTGCATAGCTTAGCGGACAAGAGCACATGTATGAGTGTGGGAATGGATGAAACATGATTGGCTGTTTGTTATGTGTGGGAGTGGGTGGTGACAAATTAAGCTGACCTCAGTGCCACTTAGGAGCTGGGCCAGCAACAGTTTTCCACCCACCCTCCCTTTGTGATTTAGGCCTGGGGTGTTGTCACAGCGAGGCGGGGGGTGGAAGATGAGTAAGGCGATAATGGCGAGACGGGGGGTGGTAGACGAGTAAGGGGATAATGGCCAGGATAATGGCAAGGCTGGGGGTAGTAGATGAGTAAGGGGATAATGGCCGGGTCTCATTCTCCCCTGTCTCTTATGGAGAACCTTAAGGGGTACCAGGTTTATCTTGTCCCCACCGAGCTAAAAGCCAGCTGGTGGGGAGCATTATGGTCGAGTCCCCACCGAGCTAAAAGCTCAAAATGGAAGAGGAATTTATTATGCAGAGGGGTGAGGTGAGAGCCTTTGGGAAGGGGTGAGTTAGATTGGCAAGGATGTTTTGATTACATTAAGGGCATACCGTATGACATCATGCAACATTATTTATATGTCAATTTATGATAATTTAGCAGGTTATTATTTTTAATAAAATTAATAATTATTTAAGCAGGTTCACACTGAGCACATGTGACAGATGTGACAGAGTCTTGGGACGCCGTGGAGAACATTCTGCTGCCTGCAACATCCTCCAGCATGACCGGTTTGGCAATGGGTCAGTAATAGTGTGGGGTGGCATTTCTTTGGGGGGCCGCACAGCTCTCCATGTGTTCGCCAGAGGTAGCCTGACTGCCATTAGGTACCGAGATGAGATGCTCAGACCCCTTGTGAGACCATGTGCTGGTGCGGTTGGCCCTGGCTTCCTCCTAATGCAAGACAATGCTAGCCCTTATGTGGCTGGAGTGTGTCAGCAGTTCCTGCAAGACGAAGGCATTGATGCTATGGACTGGCCCGCCCGTTCCCCAGACCTGAATCCAATTGAGCACATCTGGGACATCATGTCTCACTCCATCCACCAACGTCACCACAGACTGTCCAGGAGTTGGCAGATGCTTTAATCAAGGTCTGGGAGGAGATCCCTCAGGAGACCATCCGCCACCTCATCACGAGCATGCACAGGCATTGTAGGGAGGTCATACAGGCACATGGAGGCCACACACACTAGTGAGCCTCATTTTAACTTGTTTTAAGGACATTACATCAAAGTTGGATCAGCCTGTAGTGTGTTTTTCCACTTTAATTTTGAGTGTGACTCCAAATCCAGACCTCCATGGGTTGAAAAAGTTGATTTCCATATTTTAATTTTTGTGTGATTTTGTTGTCAGCACATTCAACTATGTAAAGAACAAAGTATTTCAGAAGAATATTTAATTCATTCAGATCCAGGATGTGTTTTTTTTGTGTTCCCTTTATTTTTTTGAGCAGTATATATATAAAACCAAGCAAACAATACTAGTTATGCCCAGCTGTCAGTACACTCGCATAATTTCGGGTTTCCTCTCCACTGGTAAGTTCACTTATTGAACCACTTTCATTTTTAAAGATCTGTGAGTGCAACCATCTTTTTTATTTTATATATAGAAGCCTTCTAGAGTTCTAACTCTAAAAGTCCAAGACATTTCTATTGGGAGGACATAACTACTAGAGAATGATTGTAACATACAGTAAATGGTTAGAAAATGTGGTCTCAGCATCTGCATGTGCAATCTTTTCTTTTGCGAATATTTGTGTTTACAGCTACAGGCAGTTGGATGTCTCTGAAATTAAAATTGATTGGCCATCGTTGTTTATGTAGGACAACAAAAAAAATCTACAGGCAAACTCTGTCAATCACCACATGTGGCCTCTGTCTGGACTACAAAGACAATTGATTCAAATTGTGTCGGCCATTTCATGGTCCATTTTATAACTCACTCTTCTCATTTTTATGATTTGAAAAAATATATCATTTTAAATATTATACCAATTTTTTCACATGATTGGTTCTTTAAGTTTTGCAATTCTAGAATGAAATGTCCTAATGGGGAAGCAAATTGCTTCTTTTCCTTCATATTTAAACATCGATTATTTTCTCCACTGTGAGTAAGTATATGTCTAAAGTATCCATTTCTTTTTCAGCATGGGAGCTTAGGCTATGCTATTCATACCTGCACAAATCAAGTAAGCCAGACAGACAGAAATATATTAATAATATTCATTTATAATTGCCACTTTCTCCTAGTTGGAATCAAAGTATTTTAAAATTGAATCTTCACGTAAAAGTTAGAAATGCAATGATGGGTGTTAATGGATGTGCAAAGACTGGCACTTCCTTGATGTCACGATACCAGTCCCTCGTGGTGTTGTGCAATCACAGAAATTATGTCTCTTCTATATTCTGATGCACACCCACTCATCCCTATCTTCCTGGTGCCTCTTTATGACTTCATATATGACATGGAATTCTTCCATTGGTCTCCTTCTCTAATGTCAGTCTATGAGGCGATTGTTGATGATATATAGACTCTTGTGACATCATAGTGTTCTGTAACCAATCACAACCCAGTATAGGGTATACATACTATCTGGTTATCCTTGTTTCCTTGTCCTGTCGTGGTTCTTGTTACCTGAGAGGCTGCTCATACTGTGTATTGAATTTCCTGATTTCTGACCTAAGCTTGTCTGACTATTCTTGCTCTCTGTTATCCCAACCTTGGTCTGGCTATCAATTGTGCATTTATCTGTTATCCTAGACCTCGGCCTGTCTCTACTTTATTCTCTATCTACTTGCCGACATATCATGTATCTGTCTCAGGCACTAGCCCGGCCACTCTAAGGACCAGTATGTGTTCATTTACTGTTTCCTTTAGGTTTGCATGTTAGGGTATCTACATTCCTGACACTTAGTAGCTTTAAAAAGACAGTGCTACACCACAAGGCGATGGCAGGAATAATGAAGGTCCAATTCATTGTTTAATCATGACACATTGTGATGATTGTAGAGCACTGGGAAAGTTCAAGTACTACCTAAGTGCTCCTCCTATTTAAGTTATCACAAACCTTTAATCAAAGGACACTTTGAACACTATAGTATCTATGCACCTCTCTTTTCTCCATCACAATTCATGGCATTCCTCTTAGCTGCAACAAATTAAACACTGTGTAAATATGCCTGTAAATATAAGCCCATTCATGATAAACTGGTCTCTTAAAGAAAAACGAATGTTTGCCACTGGATATAGTTCTTTCAGCTAATGGGGTACATGAACGAGAGTATATGGAAATCAAATAAAATCCACAATGCAGTTTTTATTACTTGCAGAGGGTTTTATCAAAGCAGAATTAATCATAAAGTGAGCCTAGGTAGCTGCCTAGAACCCAGTGGTCAGACTGGGGCACCGGAACTATGAATTTGCTTGGTCCCATTAACCAACCCCATGCTGCCATGCTTAAAGGCTGTATGAGACAGAAGCTTCAAAAATCTTTCAACTTTTCAGCCCACTAAAGCTGATTCTGTACCTACCTGGCAGCCAGAAGCAGTGGTCCTGGACATGAGGGAGCACAGGTCCCAAGACTAGGCTTGCAAACTCTGTTCTAGTCCCTCTGGAGGATATTTGTTATCTTCCTAGAATGAGGCCACTCAGGTGGTGAGTAGGGTGGACAGCTGCTGTTATCCTGCCCGACTATATCAAGCTTGACTCCCAAAGCTGTGTGCACCTGGTCCTGTCCCCCCACCCCCCGTTTGCCCCTCTGGACTGGTGGTGGTGATCCCGGTCCACACTCTGTGGCCCCTACCATGACAGCGAGACCACAGCTCCAAGGTATAATTACTCCGCTATTCAGACCAGGAGTCTCACTTAAAATGGCTAAAGATGCTACTCCACCAGATCATATCAAGGTGGACGCCAACCTTTCCTCCTCAGAAAAAATCTACACGATCTGTCTGTAGCATCCTATTCAGCAGGAACAAAGGGATATCCCATCTCAGCAGATGCCAAACAAGTCCCAAAAGTGGCAAAGAAGGTGAAGGTACTGCAGGTCGGCGAATGCAGCACAGAATCAGTCAACACACACCAGCCCTAGAGTATTTACCCTCGTGTCTGCCTGAGCAAGTGGCTCACAGCACGAGATGTTACTCCCTATCCTGGTCATAACCTGCTGGACCACCCTGAAGGGGCCGCAAGGCTTGAAAAAAACAGATTACAGCAGGACTACACCAGACCCCGAGAAACTATCGCCTGAATTGAGCTCTCCCCAAAGCCTTTACATTGCAAACCTTAGAAATGTTTCAAATTCATGTTCTGAGCCTAATGTTATGTTTATATCCTGACTATTTTTTTTTCTGGGGCCTTACTATCCAATTACCCAAGGTGGGGGTCTATGGAGTGTTCACACATTATGTTGCTGTAGCAATACCAAACTCAACACAATGATTGCGCACTAACCTCCTTTTTTAACTCTGAGCTCACAAGCTTAACTTGTTCTAAGTCTTAATCTTTACTTTATTGTCAATGCCACTACTGCCAGCACTCATCAGTCTTGGTCACAGAGGGTTCCTTTCTTATGGTTGTCACATGACATAACTACCCCTCTCTGATCCCTCTGACTTAGCCCTCCCTACAAAAATATTAGAAAATGGGCAGCTTACCCGTTATGCCACACAAATATATTACTATGTTGTTTCATAATACTTGCGTTAGCTGTTGTGGCTCTGCAAGTCTGCTTGTATACCTATGCACAACATAAAATAAAGAATTGAAAAAAAATATTACACTTTCTGCCTATTCAATGCCCCCTTCCTTGCAGAGCCATTAACCTGCCATCTTAAATCACGTATTACACCCAACCCCATTCATTATCACCAAACACTGCTACCTTCTTATATCTGGCAACCTTTCCTGTCACCAACAGATGCTTCTATTATGCCCTACCACCGGGATACATTTTCTGATTACCTTAAACACCTCTACCTGCTACCTCCGTGTATACTCCTTTCCAATCTACTATATGCATTTCACTTCCGCCTCCATTATCTCAATGCATCTGAATAAATAGGTCTGGGTGAAGTGGCCCTTTAGTTATAGCCCTACAATGTAAGACATTCAGCAATGTTTCCATTGCAAGATTAATAACATCTCTAATGGCTGTGTTCCCTACAGTCACTTGAGGCAGTTCTGCTGCAATGACTGAGTTTGACTTGGTCATGTGACATCCGACTTTCGAGAGGATGTTGAATATCTTCGATTCCTGCTCTTAGAGAAGCATTTGATTAAATGCTTCCCTATGAAAAGCATTTGATTTGACAAGCACCTTGCTTGTTGCGCTTCCCATCCCCAATGCTTTTGGTTGCATAAGACGACGACGAAGATTATGATGATGTCACAGGAGGTGTGGCTGAATCTAAATAGTGAGAAGACATTATAGCGTTATGAAAACATGTTTGTATTTCCAACATTATAGTGTTCCTTTAAGGCAACCCCAGTGGTTTTAAAATACAGATTTATCATTTATTTATTTTGGAGTTCTTGATGAGCAAAATGCACAAAGAAGAAAGGACCGAGACTCCATACTCATATTGCAATAGGCCTTAGCTGCCTTTTCTGTCATCTGCTAGTGGCCATCCCTAAAATGTGCAGCCAGGCAAGCATCATGTCTGCCACATCATCTATCTAACAACTTTTGTATTGAGACATGTGGTGCATGTAGACACATACAACTAACCAGGGACGTTTTAGCCGCGAGGCAAACAAGACATTTGCCTTGGGCGGCATTTTCCAGGGGGCGGCAAAAAAAGCCGTCCTCAAATGCCCAGGGCGAATGCCTTGTTAGCCTTGCGGCTAACTAACATGCTGGGCTGGGCGGGCAGCGTTCTCGGGCGGCTGGCGATGGAGCTCTTCCTCTGAGCGGTCTGCTCAGCTCCCTCCCTGATGTCATATTCCGGCTCCCAGACTCATTCTGAGGCGCGCGAGGGAGCTGAACAGAGTGCTCGGGGGAAGTGCTCCCTCGCCAGCCGCCTGCCCGCCCGCCCAGCAGCCACTGGACCCCCAGGGAGATAGAGAACCCCTTCCCCCCCAGCACTCCCAAAAGTAAGGAGGCGGGGGGGGGTGTTAAAAAAAATGTGTTAATGTGAGTGAGTGTGTGTATGTCTTTTAGTGTGTGTGTGAGTGTGTCTGTTAGTGTGTGTGTCTGTTAGTGAGTGTGTTTGTTAGTGAGTGTGTGTGTGTCTGACTGTTAGTGTGAGTGTGTTTGCCTGTGAGTGTGTGTGTCAGTGAGTGTGTGTGTCTGCTAGTGTGTGTCTGCTAGTGTGTGTCTGCTAGTGAGTGTGTGTCTGTTAGTGAGTGTCTGTTAGTGAGTGTCTGTTAGTGAGTGTGCGCATGCCTTTGAGTATGTGTATCTGTTAGTGAGTTTGTTTGTGTGTGTGTGTGTGTGTGTGTGTGTGTGTGTCTGACTGTGTGTGTATGTTTGCCTGTGAGTGTGTCAGTGAGTGTGTGTGTCTGCTAGTGTGTGTCTGCTAGTGAGTGAGTGTGTGTCTGTGTGTGTCAGTGAGTGTGTGTTTCTGTTAGCTAGTGTATGCGTATCTGTCAGTGAATGTGTGTGTGTGTATTTAGAATGCAGGGCAGCGGGAAGGGATGGGTGGGGGTCGCGCACGGGGGGTTGGGGGGCGCCTGAGTTTTGTCCTGCCTAGGGCAGCACAAAACCAGGATACACCACTGCTACTAACTGCTACAAAACTGAAGTCTCAGCAAAAAGCAAATACAGTAAAGCCTCTGATAAAGCTATCATCTCGGAGGAGTGCTCAACTAACTGGTGTAATGTCTGCTCACTGTTTTCCTATTTAGAACTGGTATGTGAGTGCCAATGAGTGTGAATTTTTTATCTACTCCCTCTAGTGATTCATGTAGGATCATGCTAGAGAAAGCATGAATATTTGCCAACATATAACACCTATCCATCCCCGTGCAATTCGTCAGTAATCCCATTCACACTGGACCACATTGGACATGAAGGAAGAGCTACTTTTTTATGAACAGGCACAGATATCAAGTTAATAAATTAACATAGGGTTGGTTTTATATCTGTCTGCAAAACTAGTTGCATTTGAAGGTCAGATGTGCACTTCTAAGCACAAGCGACCACAAACATGTATTCATGACCCTATAGTGTTAAAATCCCCATCTAGGCCCTCTGGCCCTCCTTTCATCTCTCAATATAGTAAAAGCTTACTTGTATTCAAGTTTGCAGCTACTGCTTCTGCCCCTGTTCTGCCTGCTTTCTGTCGACATCATCAGAAGTGGTGGTCTGAACCAATCACAATGCTTCCCCATAGGATTGCCTGAGACTGTCAAGGAGGCAGATCAGGGGAAGAGCCAGCACAAGTCAAACTCAGCTCTGGCCAATCAGCATCTCCTCTTAGAGATGAATTGAATCAATGCATCTCTATGAGGAAAGTTCAGTGTCGGCATGCAGAGGGTGGAGACAGTGAATGGCAGTACTGCTCACTGTGCAGCCATAGTGGCCAGTGGAGTTATCACTAGGCTGTAATGTAAACACTGCATTTTCTCTGAAAAGGCAGTGCTTACTGCAAAAAGCCTGAAGGGAATGATTATACTCACCAGAACAAATGTAATGAGCTGTAGTTGTTCTGGTGACTATAGTGTCCCTTTAAATTCACATTTTGTAATTAAGCTTACTGTAATTTCCAACTACTGAACTCCATTAAGTCCCTAATTCAATATTGTACATTTGTATTCACAGAGATTGTTATGGGATTGCCTGTGGTCGATAGTGTAGTTTTATTTAATAAATATCACTGAGCAATTGTATTTTCCCTATCACAGTTAGTTTCACTGTGTTCTATGCAGCAGAAGTCAGATGAGGACAGTTATTTATTCACAGCAAAGCTGGAGAGAGGTGTGAAAAATCCTTTCAAGTGGATATGATTTGAGATGGCACTCCATGATGAGGACACATGGTTTAAATCAGACATGGGGATATCTGAATCCATATTCCAGAACAGGAATGTGTTGAAGAATGTCACTATTATAATATATTTATGTGAGAAGAAATATCTTATTTTCCAAATCCCAACGGGATCTACAGGTACGTGGGGCCAATGTTCAGGAGAAATTACACAGTAAAGTGCTTTTTTTGCTTCTTTACCGTCTTGCTGGGATATTTTCTTGTTCTATCCTTGCTGCCTGGTATCTACCAATTAATCAGAATCTTTATGTGGAAAACACATTTGTTGGTTTTAGATAAAGGTTGGCATCTAGAGGTCAATGAGAATAATGCATTCAGTGGCGTCACTAGGGTTGGTGTCACCTGGTGCGGTAACTCATGTCACCCCAACCCCCTTAATACTGTTTTTTGTTGTTGTTTTTTACTAATGTAACTCATAAATCATAACTCCCATCAGGGCCAGTGCAAGGATTTTTGCCGTCCTAGGCAAACAAAAATGTGCCACCCCTCCTATGCTCTGCCCACCATGTGACATCACAATGCCTCACCCATATGATCTGCCATATGAGTTAACATCAGTGCTGCACATAGTGTCTTTTCTTTGAAAAGGCAGTGTGTTTACATTAAAAAGCCTGCAGGTACAGGCTATTGAGCCTGTAGTGGTTCGGGTGACTATAGTGCCCCTTTAAAGTAAATAAGAGATCAGTGATACTATTTACCACCTGATGAGGACAAGAGGTTGATGATGGGCTGCAATCTGGTTCCACTGGTCAGGTGTAGAACAGGCTCTCTGGAGGCTGTTTGTAACTCTGCTCAAAAAAATTAACGAACAGGTAGCAGCTCCATTTTTTGAGGCCCCTTACACAGCTCAAGGTCTGGGCTGTAAGGGATGCAATGTGTGTTTCTGTGTGTGTAAGAGAAGCAGTGTGTGTTTATGTGTGTGCATTGTGTGTTTTTGTATTTAAGGGATGCATTGTGTGTGCAAGGGCTGCATTGTGTGTGTGTGTGTGTGTGATGCATTGTCTGTGTGTAATGGATGCATTGTGTGTAAGGCTGAGTGTGTAAGGGAGTGTGAATGTGTGTGTGAGAGTGTTTCTGTGTGTGTGTAGGATTCACTGTATGTTTCGGTGTGTGAGTAGGGATGCATTGTATGTTTATGTATGTGTGTGTGTGTGTGTATGTAAGGATGCATCGTGTGTTTCTGTGTATGTATAAGGATGCATTGTGCATGTGTGTAATGTGAAATAGAGGGTTTGTGGCCCCTCTGTGTGTCTTTCTACTCCCACCCCCAGGTCCCTCTCTACGTCTCCCTCCTGAGCCCCTCTGTGCACCTGTATGTCCCTTAGTGCTCTCCCCCATCCCCTGGTGGTCTCTCCCCTCAACCCCCCATGGTGGTAACACCCCTCACCGCCCCCATGGTGGTATCTCCCCTCACCCCTCCCATGGTGGTATCTCACCTCATCCCCTCCATGGTGGTATCTTCCCTCACCCCCCCAATGGTGGTATCTCCCCTCACCCCCCATTGTGGTATCTCCCCTCACCCCCCCATGGTGGTATCTCCCCTCCACCCCCCATGGTGGTATCTCCCGTCACCCCCCCATGGTGGTATCTCCCGTCACCCCCCCATGGTGGTATCTCCCCTCTCACCCACCCTCCCCTGGTGGAATTTCTTCTCCCCCCCTCCCCTGGTGGTATCTTCCCTTCCCTTGTGTGCCTCCTACCTCACGCCTAGGGCGCACCGGCTCTGGGGGTGCAGGATACGAGTGACCCAGCAGGAGGGAAGAGCACAGCTCTCCCTCCTGCTAGTCACTCTGAGTAGCGTGGTCGGGCAGCACGGACCGTGGTACAGGAGCTTCTGTTTTCTGTATGCAGTCCGACTGACAGGAAGTGCTCACTGAGAGAGCACTTCCTGTAAGTCCGTCCAGGTACAGGAAACTCCTGTACCGCGGTCCACGCTGCCCGACCACGCTACTCAGAGTGACTAGCAGGAGGGAGAGCTGTGCTCTTCCCTCCTGCTGGGTCACTCTTATCCTGCGCCCCCAGAGCCGGTGCGCCCTAAAGGATACGCCGGCCCTGGTGTCACTCCCCTGTGATCCACACCCTGGTGCGGTCCTCACCCCCTGCACCCTCCTTGTTACCCCACTGAATACATTTGTTGCATTAGTATGTAAAAAAAATTCAACAGATATAGAGATCAGTACACACTATACAAGATAAACTATAGATATATAAAACCCACATAAAAATAAACCTACC
Source organism: Pelobates cultripes (assembly GCA_933207985.1). Lineage (NCBI taxonomy): Eukaryota > Metazoa > Chordata > Amphibia > Anura > Pelobatidae > Pelobates > Pelobates cultripes. The sequence continues at coordinate 102,215,904 of OW240923.1, forward strand.
TAGAAAGGAAAATGGCAATTGAACCACATAAAAAGTCATGGCGGTGTTAAAAGCAATATGTTAGGCTATCCCAGCATGTTTTAATTAATTAAGTTTGTTAGTAAGACTAATATTATTGGTTAAGCTGGATACAAGTTTAAAAAAATTGTGGTCGTAATCCCATCCTAATGCAAACATTTGTTTAAAGTCATAGTTTGAGTTAAGATGTCAGTCCATGGCGTTAGGCGTGATAAGCACGTATATCATCCCAGTTTAATTTCAAACGACTTTGGATGTAAATGGTGAAATTAAAATGCATGATACTTTCAGTATATTGGAATATAAAACAAAGGTCACTCTTTTGTGCACTGATTAATTCCATCTCATATTTTTATTTTGCAAGTGTTTTTGTTTTCAATTACTTATATAAACATAATCAATTTTAAACAGCCAAACCCTCAATGCATGATAATTACACTAAGCGCTACATCAGTGTCACTGCTTTAAGAGACATAAAGCTCATTGCGGTTCTAAATGTCTCCCTGGCATTGCTTAACGCTAAATCCTGCTGATAGTTTGTAATTAAATGTGAAAATGACACACAGTGCTGGATAATATTTGTTGTGTGTATTTTATGTGAACAAGACAACAACGCAGAATAAATGTAATGACTGTCCGTGGCCTTTCCATGCAGAATTGCTTTCTAGATTAAGCAAATCTCCACTTACCATTTAATGAGTAGGAAAGAAGTTTAATGATTTCACTAGACAGTGATTGTGAGTGATGTACACACACTGCGGAGTATATAGCAGAATCAGTTTGTTTTATGTTGCAGCCAATTACCGAAATAACAATCAAAAATAATATCTCCTTACTCTTTTTATCACTGATGAGGATACATAAATGTCATTTAGTATGTGGTGGTCCTATGTATACACCACCACATATTGATTCAAACAATTAAAACTGTAAGTTTTAAAGAAACATTCTACTTCCTAAACACAGACAAAACAAAAAAAAATCACTGTTTAGTAGATATACCCTAATTGAATTATGCTTTTTTTTTTTTCATTACGTTTGTGGGAAAATCTAAAAACACCTTGCAAAAGCTCTGTTCTTTTGTCTGTAGTATTTGCAAGCCCTCCAATTCTAACCCCTCCCAGGCTTTCTGTGACTGTCCAATCACAGACTTCCCAATGCAGCTCAATGACAAGTCTTTGCAAGGCAGGTGCTCTTGGCAATTGTTGCCACTGAGCTAAACAAACCAGGACATAACAGGATTTGTTGTCTGATGACAGCCATGGGAGTGTAATCAGGTTAATTTATAAAAGTGATAGAGAAAAATGCTTATAATTTGTAGCTCATAAAGTGCACCATACTGTGCACATGTACCCCTTAATAAATTAGAGGTTAGCAAAAATCTAAATATTGGGCAAAAGGTCTGTGAAAATGGTATTTACTAGTTTCAGTATATAATCAGTTCTGCTGACAGAAAAGATTTGGAGTGAGTAGAAAACCACTCAAAGTGAAACAAAGAAGTAGGGACAGTGAATTGTGTATATATAATGTAGACTGAGCACATTTCACAAGAAAATTGGATATGTTTACGCTAGAAATTCTACGACTGTCCCAGGCCCAGCGACGGAGCTAACGCCTGGTTTTTGTGCAGGGGGCTCATCTGGTGGCCCATGCACTTGGTGCCAACTGAAGGTTACTGCTGACCACAGGCACTGTTGGGCGCAGTAGCCTTTTAATGGTGTGTCCGGACCCCTATAGTATCGGCGGCACAGGAGGGTGGATGAGCATTGCAACGAGAGAGCCAGCTCCAGATTTGTATACAGGCAGATTTCTATACTTGCATTCTTTTTACCAGCAATACATTTGCTAAAGTACCTGGTACTAATTTTAGCAAGTCGTCTGTTTAACTACTGCCAAACCTCACAAGGAGTCACTGTCAGCCGCTACAAAAGCCAGTAGCTTAGTATTCGGCAAACAGACCCCATTATTCTGAGCCAGTGTTAAATAATTCATTGCTTACACCAGTTTTTCCATGCACTTAAAAATTGAGGATTTTATTTTTACTTTATGCTACAGATGATAGCTACTGTGTCAGAATAATGGGAAATATTAGATGTTACTCAGGCTGTGCAACAGGGTTATTCCCTAAAACATGGATCTCCAACTCTGCCCCCCTCCTATGTTTGATGGCCGACAACTCCCAGAATTATTTGGATGCAATAGATGGCTAGGGGATTATGGGAGTTGCAGTTCAGCCAGAGTTTCAGATGTCTGCTCTAAATTGGAAACTGGAAAAGCAACATTTATGTCAATATAGTTGATTTAGAAAAAAAATCAACAACGTGTCCAACACTTAGAGTCACGGCTTGGATCTTTTAGTCAAAAGTTTGCAATCATCCTTTAATCCACTACAATTCGGAGACACATACAGAAAGAAGAAAGTTGATTAAAATATTCTTCCTTCATATTATTCTTCTAAAAAGCTTTTTCCATTTCACTTCACAATAGAACAATATTTCCCCTATTCTCCTTTCTTCTACTTATGAAGCAGTAGATATATTTTTAATGTATGTCTCACTTTCCCTAACAGTCAGAGTTTCATTTTCTAATTTAGCTAATCTGATTTCCATTTGCCATTTTTTTTTTAAATACTGCTGCTGACCCCTCTGACTTTTACATTTGGAATTCCATCGTCTGTCTTTTTTTGAAGTCACATTGATTTTAGATTTGCTCTCTTGATATTTACCTCCCAATGATGTGCCCTGATAGGTCATTTTCTAGCCGGGTATTTAAGAAATCACATTCATCTACAACATTGTTTTAAACAATGTCACCATAATCTACAAATTGAAAAAAAAAAAAAGCTTAGACATAAAATTATTTCTGTCATAATTAAAGTGACACTACAGGAAAAAAGTTTCATCATTGAGAATAGCAAAATTCTCTCAGAAACCCTTCTCACGATCTCTGGGTTTGTTTTTTTTTCTTCTAATTTTAACAATTAAGTGAATAAACTTAATGACGTTTCTAAACAAAAAGTGAGGGCATACATCCCAAGTGTCCATATTTAGGAGGGAGAGTCCATATTTTGGCTCGAATCCCTTTGTCTATAATTTCTAGGAACTCCATATGTGTATAACAGAGCTCCGCAGCAACAATACTCACAGTAATATGTCTTTAAACTGTAATAAATGTGTTTAGAAATTATTCTGTGCTATTAAGATACTTTGTTATTGTTCTAAATTACATTTCTGTCATAAATTGCCAATACTAAGTCACCTAAAATGTTTCAGAGTAAGCTGCCTCTGGTCACACCCCCGATTCACCACTCCAAAAAATATACAATAGTTCCTCTTTGTCCAATCGGGAGGTATGAGTAAATATAAATTGCTCTTAGTGGAGTGGGACTGATAGGAAATGATTACAGCTAAACACTATTTTCTTAGCAGCATCATAAATTAATGATCCTTTGGTCATTAAAAATACAAATCAATGTTTAGTAGCTATACCCCCAATTAAAACATGCATGCGTTTTTTCATTTGGGTATATCTAAAAACAACTTGCAAGAGCTGCAGATCTCTTGTCTGCAGCCTCCCTCCCCTTCTAACTCCACCCAGACTTTCTGTGGCTGTCCAATCATGGATTTCCCAATGCAGCTCAATAAAAAGTCTTTGAAGGCAGGTGCTCTGGGCAATTGCTTTTTCTTGAGTTTAGCCCAACTGAGCTAAGCAAACCAGGAAGCAACGGGACGGGCTGCTCAGTAGTAAGAAGGTACATTTATAAATTCACTAAATCCCAGTTATACACATGTTGGTACTGACTGAGTATAAATAGAGCTGCTTATCCTAGTTGCTTCATACTAAACAAAAATAAAGTGCAGAGAACATATTGGGATGCATTGATAAAGCGATACAATAAACAAACTGGGATTTGTGCTAGATTTGCAATGTGTCTTTGTGTAATTATTTGTTATTTTTTCGTGTCAAAATGCCAGTCGGACATGAAAGAATCTGTGTTACACTGGTTCTCATGTTTCCATGAATTGAAAGGCTTTTGCCATCAAGCTACTGACTGGGAAAGCCAACCTCGCTGCATTGCCATTATTGATCGACCTTTGTCATCATCGTCAACACAAGTTTCATCAGGACAATGGAGAAACCAGCAAAGCTATGTACATCCTCAACTCTAATGATTTTATTATTAACTTCTCTTTTCCTGATCCCAAGCTTTTCAGATTCAGTCGAGAAAGATGGTTTACTGTTTTATTATTAAATTGTAAAACTAGTATGAAAACGCATAGAGAAACAAGTATTTTTAATTGATATCAATTAGTGTTTATGTATCTGTTTCCTTTTAAAGTGTCTAACCATGTCTGCATTTCTGGAATACCTGTGAAACATGGTCCTTCTACTTGTGGAATTCAACAAAGAAAAAATCTAAACATTTTTTTTTTTTGTATGTGATGTGTGCATGCATGAATATTGCACGACTACTATGAGCCATTGTCAGTAGTCAAACTATATTAGAATGGCTTGCCTCCTTAAATGTGGGGGGACTTCCTTTCAGTTACCAGGAGAGCCAGAATCTTTTGCTTTGGAACTTCTGTTAGCTCTCCTGAGCTAGGTTCTGCATTGATTGCTCTCAGAAAAAGTGGGGGGATGGGTCTGCGCCAATGAGCACAATAAATAGTATTATTAAGTCCAGTAGGATCTATTCTGTCGCATCCAAGGGTCTACTTCAGTAATATCCAAGGGGTGTTGATGGTGTGAAGAGTAATCCATGTAAAAAAATAGAAGAGATCTTACTTACAATTGGCAGAGCTTAACCCAGCTCTGGTGTGAATGGCTTACAGCGGTATTATCCCCGCTTTCAGGATATGCGGCAAGTGTCCTCTTCTTTGTGGTGGCAGGTAACCAAGTTTGGGACTGCTGCCTCCTGGACTAGCGCTGACTCTACCCCTTGTTCTGTTATCCTTGTTTTCCCTCTTGAGTTTGCAGCTTTTCCTTTCTGTATTATGTCTATATTTGAATTTAGAAATAATTATACTATTGACATTAATAGTGTATTTAATACAGAAACCCATAGTCCTGTCTTTTTAAGACAAAACAGTTTTAGTCAACAAGAAATTTTCACAAAACTTGAAAGAATTCTAAGTACGGAAATAAAACTAAAATGGGACATTGCAACCCTAAAAAAATACATCGATGAACATATTACACCAAGAGGTTTGAGATTATTTAAATCCCCAACCTCAGATCAAGATGACACTGAGTTCATGGAGGAATGGAACAATAAGCTTGAAACATGTACATTTGGACTAATGGAAACACTTATAGTGAAAAAAGTAAAAAATTATCACTATTAGATTCACAAATCAATGATCTTAAGGAGCAATTGTTACCATTCCTTGAAACAAAAGTCTATAAACAAAATTCCATTCTTATCCAAAGTAAAATTGAAAAAATTGAAACTGATACCAAACATATCAAAGTAACAAAATATATTAGAGACAAGTCAGATTATGCTAACAATCAAGTTAGAACATATCATCAGAATAAAAGATATACTTCTGAAGCATCACCACCAAACAAACAATATGCACAAAAAGAATATTCTAATTACCTTAGATATCCATCTAAACAAAGAATTCCATTTTCTCGCAATCACCTTATCACGAGAACCAGAAAACCTTCACATCACTCACCACCAAGGATACGCCAAAATAGACAAAATACATACCATCACCATACCCCCTCACTCAGACATCACCGACCTGCCAAACACTCTCACTATCAATACCAACCTCAACCCAAATACCAAACCACTTCACAAAGAATACCTCCAAGATATGCCCACTCGTCTGACTACTACAATGTACCCAGTCCCATCATCAAACTAGTATCACCTAAGCCCCAAAGAACTAGATTCACTAATCAAAAGAGCAATGAATATCTCAACCATTCCAAATCCCCTATCACTTACCAACACCCAAACAGATATCAATTATTATCAATAGATTCTGAAATTGACAACGAAGAACATTTTTTAGACATCCAGACCCATCACAACACATGCACTTTGACACCTTACCCCTCAAGGGCAAAGAAAAGAAACTTAAGTTTAGAGGAAAGCAAGGTGGAAGACGATCACAAAAGAGAGAGATTAGAAAGACCATAACTCCTGTAACCGAAAAAGAGTGTGGCATTTTTAACTTGTCCCAAAAATTTTTAACTTCAGCACAAATTTCTGTTTTAACCAAAGGCCTTAAGTTTGCCCCCACACACTCTTTTAAACCTTTTGAAGCCTATTTAGATATTAACAAATTTGTACGAAAAGCTACCCTCAAGAGATTTTTTAGCAATCACAACCCTTCCACTAACTCACCTCCCTCTCCCATTTCCTCCTCACAACAAGAGGCCAAAATTATTAACACGAACTTAAAAGAAAAATCTAAGTTTTATCCCGCTCATTGTAAATCTGCCCCGCTTGTTATGTTTGAGAAACTTGTATCACAAGATCTAGAAAAAATTAAACCTATCAAATTTGATACCCATAATCTAACCCAAAGCGAAAGATTAGCAATCAAACAATTACAGGATGACAAAACCATAGTAGTTAAACCAGCAGATAAAGGGGGAGGCCTTGTTATATTATCTAGTACTATGTACATCGAGGAAGCTAATAGACAACTTAATGATAGTCAAGTATATGAAAAATTACTATCAGACCCAACTGCCAATATAAAAAAGATATTTTTAACTTTTTTTAAAAAAGGTGCAGATCTTAATATCTTAAATAAACAAGAAATCAATTTTTTAAATGTTCAATATCCAAAAATTCCAGTAATATATTTTCTACCAAAAATTCATAAAGATATAACCAACCCACCAGGCAGACTCTATACACAATTAGCATACCTGGCGGACGAACCTAGTTACCTATTTTAGATACATAGATGACCTCTTTTTCATCTGGAACGGCTCAGAAGATTCTTTAAAATTATTTATTGACCACCTTAATTGTAATAATAGAGGCATCATTTTATCTTACGAATACAGCAAAACCACCATTAACTTTTTAGACCTGGAAATTTTTATTAAAAATGATATTTTAAATACTAAAACTTTTTTTAAAAAAGTATGCACCAATACAGCCATTGATCGCTCAAGTTGCCACTATAAACCATGGCTGGAAAGTGCACCAAAAAGTCAATTTTTAAGATTGAGAAGAAACTGCTCTCAAATAGAAGATTTTAACTCACAAGCTGCCTTTTTAAAAAACCAATTTACAGAAAAAAACTATCCACTAGATAACCTCAATAAAACCATTGATGCAGTTAGAACCAAAGAGAGAACAGAACTTTTAAATTATAAAGAAAAAACCTTTGAAAATCATTCCAGTCTTCCAATTATTTTTAACTTTAATAATAAAAGTAACCATGTTAAAAAAATCATAAACAAACACTGGCATCTATTACATCATGACGACACCCTCAAGAAAATTATACCAGAAAGACCAAAAATTGTCTTCAGAGGAGCCCCAAGGTTGAAATCCATCTTAACCTCCAATTACACTAAAGAAAACACGAAAAAGCCACAAACCTGTTTTTTATCCAACATTAAAGGGTTCTTTAAGTGTAAACACTGCAAAGTGTGCAAATGCACAGATCAATCGACTAAACCCAAAACCACACACTTTCAATCGAATAAAACCAATACAACATACGATATTAAAGATTTTATCACTTGCACTACTAAAAATGTAATCTATCTCCTAGAGTGCCCGTGTGGGCTCCAATACGTGGGTATGACCACAAGAAGTCTTAAAACACGATTAGGAGAACATTGCCGAAATATTATTAACGGATACCAGAATCATACTGTGTCTAAACATTTTAATATCCATAATAATGATCCTGGTCTCTTAAAATGTATTGGCATAAAACAATGCACTATTCCATGGAGAGGAGGTAATATTAAAAATATTTTAGGCAAATGTGAAATGGAATGGGTTTTTAATCTAAAAACACTGATCCCAAATGGTTTAAATGCAGATTTTGACTTATTCAATTTTATCTAATCATTTTTAATATTATTTTTATTTTTACTTCACTATAATTATTTAACTTTTATTTTACCTCTTTCTAACATGTATTAAATGTTATAATTATTAAATATAATGTGTTTTATGCCTTATAGCTTATTATTTATGTACTAGTAATTTATAATATGTACACTATTTACATTTTATTGATGTGCCTAATTCTGCCTGCAGCAATATGGCTATTCACTTTGCTATCCTTATGCATCATTTTCCCCACCCAAGATGGCCGCCGTTATTATTTTGATATTATTAACTTTCTTTTTTATTTAGCCCAACAGAGGGCTTTATTTACTGTCTCAAACATTCAGTTTCCTTTTATAAAGATCCAGTTTATTTTCCTTTTTTCCTCTTTTTTTATAAGCCCAATAGAGGGCTTCATTCACTCAAATTATATGGAGTTAACTCAAATACTTAAAAACTATAAGTCCCAAAATTCCGTGCGGCCGGATGTGACGTCATGCCGACGACGTGCGTCACATGACCTCTCCTAACCAATCCTCTATCTACCTCCCTCTCCTCTCCCCAGCCCATTGAGGGTTGCCACTCAGTGTATAGACATGTAGTCTATCTCTAGACTACATGTCCCATGATTCCGCTGGCCGGAAGTGACGTCGCGCTTATGACGCGCGTCACGTGGTCCGGCTTATTATACAAAATTTGTTATTAATAAATGCTCGTTTTTGCTTACAAATTACATTTTAAGCATCATATTAGCCATATTTATTGAATCTGTAACACTAAAAGCTGTTATGTAAATGTATAAAAGATCTGTTTTGCTATTGGTTACACAATTTTGGCGCCAATTTTAAATTAATTTTAAACCTATATAAACTCTAACCAGCCAGGTTCAAATGTTTATTATCCATTGATAAAGCCTCATATTGGCGAAACGCGTTTGGATACTTTTTACTGTTTTATATACTGTCAATAATAAAGATTTTGGTTATTTTTATGTTTAAACCATCATCTTTTGTTTTTTATTACCTGGCCTTTTATATAGCATTTTTCCTTTCTTTTAAATAACACGTTTTACCCATTTTATTTTTTTAATTTTTTATTTTCTGGATACTATACTCCAAAGAATCCTAGGTGGGGATTATACCACCCACGCTGTTACATAGAGCAGTTAGCCTGCCCTATATATTGTGAGTATATTTTATTATTTTATTCATTCACCTAAATTTTATTGAGAGCACTATTGCTGTTTTATCTTCTCTCCGAGCTCCTGAGGTCCAAGTCAAGATCACTCACCTTATATCCCACAAGCGGGGATAATACCGCTGTACGCCAAATCAACTAGAGCTAGTTAAAGCTCTACCGAATGTGAGTGTATCTACTATATTTTATAATTTTTACCATACGTGTGGAATATACTGCACCATTATTGTCTCTACTTTTATTTTTCAACTTGGTTACCTGCCACCACAAAGAAGAGGACACTTGCCGCATATCCTGAAAGCGGGGATAATACCGCTGTAAGCCATTCACACCAGAGCTGGGTTAAGCTCTGCCAATTGTAAGTAAGATCTCTTCTATTTTTTTACATATTTGGATTACTCTTCACACCATCAACACCCCTTGGATATTACTGAAGTAGACCCTTGGATGCGACAGAATAGATCCTACTGGACTTAATAATACTATTTATTGTGCTCATTGGCGCAGACCCATCCCCCCACTTTTTCTGTTTTTACTATCTGATTCCCAGGGACATTAGAGGGATTCCCTGTTTGGGACTGCTGCCTCCTGGACTAGCGCTGACTCTACCCCTTGTTCTGTTATTGATTGCTCTCAGCCAATAAGCTAAACTGTGCACCACCGACCTTGCTCAGATTGAGAGCTTTTGGTTCTCTTATACACTGTAGTGGATGCATGGAGCAGTGCCCAGTTGACCTCAGCTCAACCTGTTCTAAAAGGATTTACAGGGGTTCTCCTGCCACCATAACCACTACAGTAAACTGTAATGGTTATGATGCTTAAAGTGTTCCTTTAAGACATTTAAAGGGTACCTATCATAGCCCTAACAATATATGCTCATTGCATTGCGCATAAGATTCTATCTATACATTGTGCTAGCAGTTTTTTCTAGCAAACGTGTAGATTAGGAGAAAAAACTATTTAAAAAAAACTATTTTAAAAAAAAGGTCTCAAGAAGCAAGATTAACCATAAGGGCACCATAGGCAGCCATCTAGGTCCCAGGGGTTAGAAAAGGGTTCCGGAACCATGAATTTGCTTGACCCCATTTAGCATCCCTATGTGAAGATTGAAGAGGAGCCCAAAATTGTAACCTGCCAAGGACTCCATGGGATTCATTACCCCTACAGAGCGCTATAGTGGTTATGGTGCTTGGAGTGTTCCTTTAAGACAGGGAATTTTTTAATAGGTACAAGATAGTGCAGATATTTCTTATACACAATATATATAGAAAAAACCAAATATAATGCACTCACAATGGAAGAGCCATAGATTAGAACCTGGCTCTGGTGTGAATCTCCTCTGGGATCTTAATAGGGTGATCCCCAAACCTCTTTGATGATACTTGTTAGAGTATAGCTTCTTTTTCCTTTTTCTTTCAATACCAGGCAATGGAGATAGAGTATATTCCAGGGAAAAAATATTTATTAACAAAAAAAATATAAAATCAATATAAATGATATAAATATAATTTTATATCATATTTACATTTTATTTTAGATCTATACTATTGGGGCAAATCTATCTTTTGATGTGATTTTATCTTATTTTATCTTTATTTCGATGTGATTCTTTTCTACTTATTGATTGTTCCATACATGTCTCTACTTCATTATTTTGTGATATACAAATTTACTGCTAAAGCACTTTATGACTCTATTTTGTAGCACTTTAAATGATACTACAAATAACTTTGGGACTGACAAATTTATTGTTCCCTTAGTGCTTGCTCATTGATTGTTCCACATATGCCTAAACCCCATTTTTTTTATACTATTGTGATAAACATGTTTTTTTTTTGCTTAAGCACTTTTATGATATTACTTGCAGCATTGTTATTAACACTGTTTATAATCTTGGGAACTGACACATATATTATACATAACATTGGAACGCATATGCGTTCCAAGGATGTTTGAACCAAGAGGATGCCTCCTCACATACAGCTTGATCAAACCGGAGATGATGTAATTCCGCCGGAAATAGGAAGATTTCGATGCGTTCCATCAAACGCTTTGCATTTTCGGCGAAACCGGAAGTGACGGAGACATTCCGGAAACCGGAAGGAGGCGGTGGAACGCATAGATGCGTTCCACTGGAAGAAAATTACCCGCGATTTTTAAATATTTAAGAACTTAGAGAACATTACCACCTTATGCCAACTGAGGAAGCCACATACCGGCGAAACGCGTTTTGGCAAGTCTACTGGACACTGGGAGGTCTTACCCTTTATATTTATATCATTTATATTGATTTTATAATTTTTTTGTTAATAAATATTTTTTCCCTGGAATATACTCTATCTCCATTGCCTGGTATTGAAAGAAAAAGGAAAAAGAAGCTATACTCTAACAAGTATCATCAAAGAAGTTTGGGGATCACCCTATTAAGATCCCAGAGGAGATTCACACCAGAGCCAGGTTCTAATCTATGGCTCTTCCATTGTGAGTGCATTATATTTGGTTTTTTCTATATATATTGTGTATAAGAAATATCTGCACTATCTTGTACCTCTCTATCTTTTACAGCAAGAAAGGTAGAAGAGAGGGAAGTACATTTTATCATTATTGTCACTTGCTCCACCTACTTTTTGTGTATTATATGTCATTTTATGTGAAGGTGTAGGGGATACCTCACTGGTGTTGAGAGCAATTTTATCACTTCTGTAGACATACCTGTTTGTATTATTTCACAATTTTTTAATAGGTACTGCTCAGAATTGTTGTATTAAATTAAACATTTTTGCCTTATTTGTTGAAATGGATTACTATAATTATTCTTTGTGTCTTCAACTGAGTTCCCAGCCATTTACAGTCAGTGTTTGGTTATATATGCTGAGAGCTAATTTCATTAAAGGAATGTACAATAAAATATGATTGCAGCTTATAAGGAAGGTGTTTAATTTAGGAATATGTTGACATTGTTACGGACCACCCAACACAATCACACCTGCAAGGTAAACACAAACAAGTTCATTGTCATGGTCTAAAGATTAGGCCCTGGGGAGATAGCGCAGCTAAGCGGACAAGGGCAGATGTATGATAGATGCATGTGATTGGTTGTGCATGAATGTGTGGGTGTGATTATGCTGTGTGTGAGTTTGGTAGGGGTGGTCTTACCTCAGTGCCACTTGGGATTTGAGCCAGCAAACAGCTTCCTGTCCTCCTGCTATTGTTTGTCTTGGGCCTGTTGTCTATCTGCTTGAGGAATGGATGTTGAGGCTATCCTGGCGTCCCTCAGAGCTGCTGCTGCGCTGGATGGTGGTCGGCAACTCCGTGAGCAATATGCTCGTCTCAATCCAGGTATGGCTGCCAGCATGGTTTCCCCCCGTGGCCAGGCTCCTTCAGGGGCCTCCCCTGTGGCCCCTGCTCCTGGGGGCCGCACTAGCACCGGCCCGCGTTCCCAGCCCCCGGTTAGATTGTACCCAGACACTGCACCTTGGGCCTGGTTGAGGAGTAGGAGCCCGAGGCATCGCCAGGCCCCAGACACGCTGCCTGCTACTGCTACGCAGGATGTACGGCCTACACTGCCTGCATCCACATTGTGGCCTGCCCCGGCCTCCAAGATCCCCCACGCGGCAGGCAGGGCGGCAGGGCTGTGTCCAGGGCCCCGGTGGTGAGTAGGCCCTGCAGGGCCACGCGGGGTACTACAGTAGCACCATACAGGTCGTGAGCCTCCTGTGCACAAAAGTGTATAAAAAAATAGAGCAGATCAAGCAAGGGTTGATACTAATTCTGGGGGACTTCAATTGTGCAGTTGACCCTCTGAAAGATAGAAAGAGACAGAATGACAGAAAAAGTAGGAAAACAAGTGAGAATAGAATGCAATACGTATTTAATAATTATAATTTAAGAGATATATGGAGAACATTCCATCCCTCTGACCTAAATTACATTCTATTCTAAAACATTTAACTCTTATTCCAGAATCGATCTTATCCTGGAAAACGTGACCATGCTATATCTTGTCAAAAGAATAGAGATACAGGATATAGCATATATGTTGGAATACAAAGATACCTTTGATACTTTCCGTAAAGAGTGGCGCATAAAAGATTTTATATTACACAAAAAAAACAATGTTTAAGAAATTAAGAAACTAACAAATCTCTTCTTCTTAGAAAACAAAAATAAAGGTACAACGGATATCATGTTCTGGTGTGCTTATGAAAGCATAGTTTCAGGCCACTTGATAAAAATGGCAGCCACCGCAAATAAAAAAGGAACACCACTCTTCAAACTATATATAACACTGAGTGAATATAAAAGGCAGACTAAAATAACACCCTCTACACAAATAGCAAGGAAGATTGCAGAAACAGAAAAACAGATAAATAACCAGTTAATTAACAAAGCAACCAAACAGAGGTTCTACAGTCCAGGTGGTATCTAAAGGGCTTTATTGTACATAATGGTGTTAGAATCCCTTGCGATTTCAGTAAGACAAAACAAAAAAATTAAAGGTTCCACAAACTTATTAGGACAAATAAAATTATTTATGCAGATGACATCTTATTAACATTAGAAGAACCAAAAATGTCGGTCCCAGAGCTTCTGATGGAGATAAATAAATACTGTAAAGTCTAAGGATACAAAATGAACCAATTGAAATCAATATTTATTGCTAAAAATATGAACAAAAGGTTAACTAACATTTTTGTAAAAAATATTGGGCTCCCCGAAAATAAGGTATTTAGGCATAACCTTAACCTCAGATCTGAAAGATCTAATAGAAGCCAAATTTTAACCTCTACTAAAACAAACAAATAAAAACTTAAGGGACTGGAAAGGTTTGGGCTTTTCTTGTTCGGGAAGGATCAACATCTTTAAAGCAAACATTCTACCAAAATGGCTGTATTTATGGAGCATGATCCCTCTCACTTTCCCAGAAAACTGTCTCTACTACACTTTTTTAAATTTGGATGGGGTGGCAAGAAAGCATGGGTTAAAATTAAAGTTTTGGCCAGGTCAAGGCAGGATGGAGGTTTGTAGTGCCCAGAAATCTTACAATGTTACCTAGCTAGCAGACTTTTTCATATATTGCTCTCACAAAACATTGCGGCAACTCAAGAAACATGGTACAAAATGGAAAAAGTTAAAGCTGGGGTATGAAATCTATCTTCACTATTTTAGGTCCTAGACATGAATAAAATATTGATTATAGAGGCACAAACTAAATCACAGATACTCAAAGAATTAACAAGTTGGTGGGATAAATTTACAACTAACATAGGACTCAGAAATAGAATAATAGACGTGCTCCCATTTTCTATCTTTTCAGATATGTTAGATAATATAAAAATAGATACTTGGAAAACTGGAGGGATAAGGAAATTCAAAAACATATTAATGGAACATAAAATCCGTCAACCAAATTATGGAGGAATTTAACATTTCCCCCAAAAAAACTTTTAATCATCTGCGATTTAAAGGTTTAAAAGCGTAATACCTCATTAAAAACAAAGGGGAGAAAATCGTAAATCTCATACACCTACTTGAACTAAAGAATTATAAAAATCTACTGACAAAATGCGCTAAGGTTATATATAGTTGGAGACATGATAAACTGATAGAACTCATTAATAAATGGGAAAAAGAATAACAAGTATGTATAGCAAAAGAAGAGTGAATAAGTTCTCTAAACAAACTATATAAATATATACACTGCCTAAACCTTACGGAAACTCAATTCAAACTCTCAAACAGATGGTACCTAACACCGAAATGTCTAAAGAAACTTTTCCCAGAGTCGTCAGATGCTGGAAATGTAATGTTAATGAAGGCAGTTTGATCCACATTTGGTGGCAATGCACACCCATAAATAAATTCTGGAAAGATGTAATCAATGTAATATATCAAATAATGGAAATGAAATTAGTTTGTAAGCCTAAAGTGGTCCTGCTAAACCTGAACTGGCCAAAATGACCAAAAAACCCACTAATGTTAACTCTACATATTATTACGGCAGTTAAACTACTTTTATCACGAAGTTGGAAACAGGGATAATACCATGCACCCAAGAACTAATAATACAAGTGATATGACAGGCAAAAATGGAAAGTGGTATCCTGGTGAACTTAGGAAGTAGATATACTCAAATAGAATACTGGGATACATGGATAAACAAAATAGAAATGATAACCTATTAAATATCATTACAGAGTTAAAATCCATTCTCATGACTCCTCTTCTTTTGTGGCTCTCCTTTTTTTGTTTTTTGTTAAAAAACTACAAACCAGGGCAGGAAGCAACACCGTTATTCTCCTATCTTCTGACCTTCATGTGCAATAATTAACGCTGGTATATGTTATGTCCAGTTACAGAGAGGATAGGGGACATGGAAGAGGAGGGGAGGAAAGGGGGTGAAGGAAAATAATTCAACCCCAATACGGGCAGAAAAACAGAATAAATAATTAATTGTAATGTACTGGGTGCAAGATGTTCTCTCTCTCTCAAAAGTAAGCAGGAAAAGAAAGATTGATAAACAAGAATTTATAATAGGATTTAAACAATAGGGTTGGGGGGGGACTTGGGTGGGAAAGACTGGGGAGCTTAAAAGGAAACATGGAAAAATATTAGAAACTAATCCACCCGTCTTTCCCGCCCTTTCTTCTCTTACCAACTATAAACCCTAATAAGGAAAAAATGGAAGATGAAGAAAGGATAAGAGACCCAAGGATACGGTGGAGAAGGAGAAGGAAACTCAGGAGATATTTGACAAGAGTACCAAGGCCTAAACCACAGAAGCATCAGCAAAAATTATACAAGGCAGGTACAGAAAAAAGAAAAAGAGTGATATTGTCACACAAGTCTCATGTTTTCCAGTGGCTACTAGGTAAAGGACCTGCAAATCATGGTCAAGTCAGAAGCAGATTTCGAGTATATGGTAGTGTGACAGATTCATCTGCATTGTTGGTTCGTCTGTTTCCCTTTGTTCGCGGAATTGCCTGTTCATATACCCCCGTTCGTGTATTTGCAAAATGCCGATTGAAACTACCGAACGAACGACCACCCAGGAGAGGAGTGTGCTGCTGGTTAACCTCTTGGCCCCAATTAGAACGTTGTGGTTAACCGCAGACACCTCTCCATTCCATTCGTACGGGTGGTCGTCGTTCGCATGTCGACCACGAGGCAGCGGCCATTTTGGGACATACGAACACAGAGCGGTGTTCGGTACAAACTGTATGGAACTAAAAACGGACACTTAAACTACCGAACACCGCTGAAAAGCTGCTGCCTACCTTCCTTTTCGACAAGGCATGCGAACGTCGGTCGTTCGGGAGTTTTATTCAGTCGTATGGACTTTTACCCCGACAGCCATCCCATGGAGTCATTCGTATACCGAAGGACTGGTGAAAGACTTTGACTCCATGGCGATTCGACTAGATACATCGGATCTGAGCGCTATTCGGTGAAAACATGCCCTCAGATCCAGGCTGTCTGGGGATACGTTACACGAACCATATGCATTCGGTATTTCTGTAGTTATGTATTTTAATGTCTTTTTGTTACTGTAATTTAAGATGGCGATGGTCTCTACCTTGGGAGATAATTAGGTTTCTTCCCCAATTATCTCCAAGGTAAAGAAGACGGAATTATGGGCAAGATGGGAAGGGCTATTATTGAAGCCACTGCGATTGGCTACTGTCCAATATGTGTTACAGTCTTCCACAAGGTCCCCTCGGGGAGTGTCCACCTTGTGGAGACCTGCATAAATACCGGGCAGGTAGCCCCCATTAAACAGATCTTCATTTGACCCTCAAGACGGAGCTTGGTCTCGTTTGTGGGGGGAATTATTATTGGGACAGCGCTTTCGTTATTTCTAGCTGTGGAAGGCGTTCGACTGTTTGGCTGATCGGGAGTTGCCGTGTTCGCGGACTTCGTTCGGGAGTTTGGCGATCGGCTGGATTTAAACTGCATTTCTGGAGAAGGGGATTATTGCCTAAACGGCGGCTTCATCTACCCGACGGTACGTGTCGTAACAATTGGTGGCAAGCGACGGGATGAATCCTACAGCCCAGAAGGCCAGCTACACATCCCAGGTTGGAAATGCAGTATGAGGAGTTAAGGCGTGCTACCCTTAAAGATATATTGGAGCGCAGAGGACGATCAGCGAGTAATCTCAAGAAAAGAGAGATTATTTCGATACTATTGGAAATGGATGCAGCACAGGGAGCGGGGGGAGCGAATGTGCCTGGCATACTGGAGTTAACACCCGAGGAGATACAGTTTAACCGGGCAGTTCAGATCAGGCTGGCACATTTTGGCCCCAACCCCGCAGCAGATATTGTGGTGCAAGTGCAAGCAGCAGTAGCAGCACAACAGGCGCTTCAAGGAAGAGGCGCTGCAGCAGCTGAGGTACCTTACAATAATAATAATGGAAGGAGAAAAGTACCTTTTGCTGCATTTCGGAACTTTGTAGAAGCCGAAGGAGAAATCGATGGGTTCCTGGCGGATTTTGAAAGGCAATGTGCCTTACACCAGGTACCCGCAGGAGAATGGGTCCCCATCCTCTCTGGGAAGTTATCCGGCCGGGCCAGTGAGGCGTTTCGGGCCATCCCAGAGGAGGAACTTACCAGCTACAGGGCAGTGAAAGATGCCCTTTTGGCCAGATATGCTGTGACCCCGGAGGCATACCGGCGGCGATTCCGGGACACTAACAAGCAGGCTGGTGATTCTTATGTTGAGTGGGCATGCCGAGTGCACCGCACCGCAGCCCACTGGATGGCAGGGTGCCAAGCGGTAACTGGGGAAGAGGTGCTGCAAGTGTTTTTGTTGGAGCACTGTTTTGACCGCTTACCTGTAGGAGTCAGAGAGTGGGTTAGGGACCGCAAACCCGCTACCTTACCCGAAGCTGCTCGTCTGGCTGATGAGTACACTGACGCCAGGAAACTGGACCAGACAGCAGCCAAGGTCCCTACCCGAGTGGAGTACAAACCAGCAGCTCCTTCAACCTCTGCCGTGTATCAACACCCAGCACAACGCACCCCCACCATGCCAACAGCGAACAATTACGTTCAGCCAGCCCGGTTCAACGCCCGGGATTACTCACAGCCGATCCGTTGCTATGGGTGTAAGCAGTTGGGGCACAAGCGACCCGAGTGCCCATTAAACAATTCAAGCCAAGCCCAGTCGTGGAGAAGACCAGCCGGCGGAAATCAGCAGCCACCTCCACCTTCCGCTCACTGTCTTGAGCAGGAGGAATTTTGGGGTATACTACATGAGGCGGATCCAGTACAAGCAGCGCAGCAGGATAACCGTCAACAGCACAGACAGACCGTTAAACTGAATGGCAAAGCAGTAATTGGTCTGAGAGACACCGGAGCCACTATGACTTTGCTCCAAAAGAACCTTGTTTCCGAACACCAGCACACTGGAGATACTGTGGCAGTGAGGGTGGCGGGAGGTGCAGTGTTCCGTTTACCGGTTGCCCGGGTTCACTTGGATTGGGGGGTGGGCTCTGGACACGTGAATGTGGGGGTCATGAAAGACTTACCGGCCGATGTTTTGCTTGGGAATGACTTGGCCCCTTTGGTGTCCGCTTATGCTCCAATGGGACCTGCCGCTATCAACCCAGTGACTACCCGTGCCCAGACCCGTGCTGCTGGAACCAGCCCACCTGCTGCTGAGACCCAGGTAAGGACCGAGTCCCCGACTGGTACCATAGCACAGACCTTTGTTAACTGGGATTCCCCAGAGGAGTTTGGGAGGGAAACTCAGGCAGATTCGACCCTCCAGAAGTATAGGGACAGAGCAGATACTGGAGAGGAAGGATTAGATGGGGAACGGTATGAGTGGGTGGGGGACAGGTTGTATAGGATCCCCAAGCTTTCCCCGAAGAGTGTTGCCCCTCCGCCGAATCGACAGCTGGTAGTGCCCGCGAAATACCGGCAGGAGATTCTGCGGATAGGGCATGATGTTCCGTTAGCTGGACATCTAGGTTCCCGCCGCACAGCTTATAGGATCATGCAGAACTTTTTTTGGCCAAACTTCAATCAGGCTGTGCGGACATACTGCAGTACGTGTGACACATGTCAACGGATAGGAAAGCGGGGGGACCACCCAAGAGCTAGGCTTATGTCTATGCCTATCATTGGGGAGCCCTTTGCCCGCATAGCCGTTGACATTGTGGGTCCACTGGCCAGGGCTAGCCCATCCGGTAAGAAATATATTCTCACCGTGGTGGATTATGCCACTCGCTATCCGGAGGCAGTAGCGCTGTCCAATATAGAGGCAGAGACAGTTGCTGATGCCCTGGTTAGGATTTTTACCAGAGTCGGGTTCCCTCAAGAGATTCTCTCTGACCAGGGAACCCAATTCACCGCTGTGCTCACCCAGCAACTGTGGAAGGTGTGCGGTATTAAACCGCTGCTTAGCTCACCTTACCATCCACAGACTAACGGTCTCTGCGAGCGATTTAATGGCACCCTCAAACAGATGCTGAGGACCTTTTCTGACACTTGCAGAGACTGGGAGCGATTCCTGCCTCATCTGTTGTTTGCCTACAGAGAGGTGCCCCAGGAATCTACTGGGTTCTCCCCCTTTGAGTTGCTATATGGGAGAAGGGTCCGCGGACCCCTAGATCTCATTAGAGGCCATTGGGAGGGGGAGACAGAGCAGGAAGGGACCCCCATAGTACCATATGTTCTGGAACTCCGGGACCGCATGGAGAAACTGTCCCTAATGGTAAGGGAGAATCTCCAGGTGGCTCAGGGGAGACAGAGGAGGTGGTACGATCGGGGTGCCCGACAGCGAGTTTTCCAGGTTGGGCAGAAAGTACTAGTGCTCAAACCTGTGAAGGCGAACAAGATGCAGGCATCTTGGCAGGGCCCGTATAAGGTGTTAGCACAGATATGTGATACTACCTACCTTATAGCCAGCTGTTCAGATGAAAGGATCCAGCGATCCTTCCATGTGAACATGCTAAAGGAGTATCAGGAGAGACCGGAGAATGTCGCTGCAGTATGTGCCCCTGCTGCAGATGATACAGAAAGTTTACCCTTGCCAGACCTGTTAGAGAGGGACCCCCAGACGGATCTTACTAGCCTAGTACAGCTAGGGGACAGATTGAGCGCTACCGAGAAGGGCCAGGCAAGACAGCTTTTGTGGGAAAAGCAGGCGACCTTCTCCCAAGAACCTGGTTACACTACCCTAGCTGTACACAAGGTAGAAACCCCTGGACAGAACCCTCTGCGACAACCCCCTTACCGTATCCCTGAAGCAGTCCGGGAAGGAATGCGGAAGGAGATACAGGAGATGACCCAGCTGGGGGTCATCGAACACTCCGATAGCCCTTGGGCCTCGCCTGTAGTCCTGGTGCCCAAGAAGGATGGGACCACCCGGTTCTGTGTGGACTACAGGCGTCTCAATGAGCGGACCACCACTGACGCCTACCCGATGCCCCGGGTAGACGAATTGCTAGATCGCATTGCCAGGGGACGCTATCTGACCACCATAGACCTGTGCAAAGGCTACTGGCAGATTCCCCTGGCCGAGGATGCTATCCCCAAGTCGGCCTTCGTCACCCCATTTGGCCTGTACCAATTTAAGGTCATGCCATTTGGGATGAAGAATGCCCCGGCTACCTTCCAGCGCATGGTGGATAGACTTCTTGATGGATTCCAGGAATTTGCTTGTGCATACCTGGATGACATTGCGATCTACAGTGAGTCCTGGGAAGAACACCTAGTACATGTAGGGGTAGTGCTGGACAAGATTCGGGCCGCTGGCCTGACATTGAAGCCAGAGAAGTGCCATTTAGGCATGGCTGAAGTGCAGTACCTGGGTCACAGAGTAGGGTGTGGGAGCCAGAGGCCAGAGCCAGCCAAGATAGAGGCAGTTGCCAACTGGCCCACACCTATCACCAAGACCCAGGTGTTAGCCTTCCTAGGGACAGCAGGGTACTATAGACGCTTCGTCCCCGACTACAGCTCTATTGCTAAACCCCTGACTGACTTGACCAAGAAAAATCTTCCTAAGCAGGTCCTGTGGTCTCCGGCTTGTGAAGCTGCGTTCCAAGCACTCAAACATGCTCTGGTGAATGCCCCTGTCCTGGCTGCCCCAGTCCCTAACAAACGTTTTCTCGTCCATACAGATGCTTCCATGTATGGACTGGGGGCTGTGCTGAGCCAGGTCGGGGAAGATGGAGGAGAGCACCCTGTCGCATATCTCAGCAGAAAGTTGTTACCCAGAGAAGTGAGTTATGCGGCAGTGGAGAAGGAATGTTTGGCCCTGGTGTGGGCATTGAAGAAGCTAAGCCCGTATTTATATGGACAGGAATTTTCCCTTGTGACGGACCACAATCCCCTTGTCTGGCTTAACCGGGTCTCTGGAGACAATGGCAGACTGCTGAGGTGGAGTTTAGCACTACAGCCATATAACTTCACCATCACTTATCGACCCGGTAAGCAGAATGGGAACGCAGATGGATTGTCCAGGCAAACCGACATCCTCACCCCATCTTAGTCCGGTCATCCCCACGTTGACCCGCTAAAGGGTCAAGCCGGGTCTGCCGGAGTGTCCCACAAGGGGGGAGCCGTGTGACAGATTCATCTGCATTGTTGGTTCGTCTGTTTCCCTTTGTTCGCGGAATTGCCTGTTCATATACCCCCGTTCGTGTATTTGCAAAATGCCGATTGAAACTACCGAACGAACGACCACCCAGGAGAGGAGTGTGCTGCTGGTTAACCTCTTGGCCCCAATTAGAACGTTGTGGTTAACCGCAGACACCTCTCCATTCCATTCGTACGGGTGGTCGTCGTTCGCATGTCGACCACGAGGCAGCGGCCATTTTGGGACATACGAACACAGAGCGGTGTTCGGTACAAACTGTATGGAACTAAAAACGGACACTTAAACTACCGAACACCGCTGAAAAGCTGCTGCCTACCTTCCTTTTCGACAAGGCATGCGAACGTCGGTCGTTCGGGAGTTTTATTCAGTCGTATGGACTTTTACCCCGACAGCCATCCCATGGAGTCATTCGTATACCGAAGGACTGGTGAAAGACTTTGACTCCATGGCGATTCGACTAGATACATCGGATCTGAGCGCTATTCGGTGAAAACATGCCCTCAGATCCCGGCTGTCTGGGGATATGTTACACGAACCATATGCATTCGGTATTTCTGTAGTTATGTATTTTAATGTCTTTTTGTTACTGTAATTTAAGATGGCGATGGTCTCTACCTTGGGAGATAATTAGGTTTCTTCCCCAATTATCTCCAAGGTAAAGAAGACGGAATTATGGGCAAGATGGGAAGGGCTATTATTGAAGCCACTGCGATTGGCTACTGTCCAATATATGTTACAGTCTTCCACAAGGTCCCCTCGGGGAGTGTCCACCTTGTGGAGACCTGCATAAATACCGGGCAGGTAGCCCCCATTAAACAGATCTTCATTTGACCCTCAAGACGGAGCTTGGTCTCGTTTGTGGGGGGAATTATTATTGGGACAGCACTTTCGTTATTTCTAGCTGTGGAAAGCGTTCGACTGTTTGGCTGATCGGGAGTTGCCGTGTTCGCGGACTTCGTTCGGGAGTTGGCGATCGGCTGGATTTAAACTGCATTTCTGGAGAAGGGGATTATTGCCTAAACGGCGGCTTCATCTACCCGACGGTACGTGTCGTAACAGGTAGAAATGCCAGAAAAATGAATACTGAGAACTGGATTTATTTTTCATATTTACCTGCAAATACAGGGAATGAAAGTGCTTGGTTTCACTGGAAATAGATCCTGGATTATTACAGCTCCATCACACATAAAGATACACAATGAAATGAAAACCACAATGTCGCCAAGTGGGAGCTGCCTTAAAGGAACACTCCATTAACGTATTTTTTTTTTTTAAACAATTAGTAATATACCCCTAAAGAAAACATGCATTTGTTTCTGTATGTTTTCTTTGGAAGTATGTGAAAAAAATATCTTGTAAAAGCTGAAGGCCTGCTTTCTGCTGCCTTTGCAAGTCCTCCCCATTTCCCCCGAAACGAACGTTTAGTCTATGCAGGAGAATATAATGTAATGGAGCCATGCGCAAGTGATGGCAACTTTCCTATGCTTCTCAAAGAGCTGCAATACAGCTCAATGAGAAGCATAGGAAGACAAGTGCACTCTAGACCAGCACCTCCAGTTAAAAAGGGGATTTACCCCCGTCCACGCTTTGCCCCCTTAGCTGAGATCATCAAACCTGATCTTAGGCCATTTCGATATGAAAGCATTGGGAGGCTATTGCATTTGTGCAGCAAAACACTGTCCCTGCACCAATCAGCTCCTCCTTATAGAGATGCATTGACTCAAATATTCAGTACCTCCATGTAGAAGCTGAAAGTCAGTGCTGCACATTGTGCACCACTGACCCAGCAAGCACCTCTAGTTGCGGTCTGAGCAGCAGCCACTTGAGTTTTCCCTAGGCTGTAATGTAAACACTGTGTTTTTCTGAAAAAGCTAGTGTTTACATTAAAATATATGCAGGGAAAAATTACATTAAGCTGGAATTGTTCTGGTGACTACAGTGTCCCTTTAAGTTTTCTAAAGTTGAGCATCTTGGTAGCTAACAACATTGAAAGTCTGATGCTTTTGTCCTAGAGGTCCCCAAACCCAAAACCTTCAGAGTATAGCCAGCCACGCTCTCAGATATTAGTAAGGTGTCGATTTGTTTTGTGTTTTTCAATCCTTGCGGCTGTCAAAAAGCATAAATCTAAGCTAGTTCAAGCTCTTTTCCAATGAACTCTTTTATTATTGACTTGTAAATCTTTATTTTAAAGACAGACGGAGAATGACTGTTAACACATTCATAGCTTGCCTGCACACATTTTAGCCAGGATGATTATGACATTTTATTATCAGTCACTTCTCAGACCATGTGAAAGGTCAAAGACAGAGGTCTAAGTGGAATTATGTGTCTATTAATGCAGTCAGGGTCTTTTCTTTTGTTTAAAATCTGCCTTTGTTATTTTGCATTCCTGCTTGCTGTTTGTCCCTTGACAAACGACTCTGAGTGATCAGCAAATGTGTATAATACCGTGTATTAAGGATAGGCTATTATGCAGCTGTGGGAGTGAATTGCATGGCTGAGTCCTTATAAAGCCTCGTGGAGCATATAAACTGCCTTACAAAGCACTCACGCTAGGACCGAAAAGTATTCCATCTTTTTCCTGCCACTCCATCAATCCCTCTTAATGATAAACTATGATTTCCTTCATGGCTAGGGACCTTGGTTTCATTGAAGTCTTGTAGAAGGCAGCCGTCAAGCTACTGCAATCATTCCAAAATGGTTATTGATCATTGCCATGCATTGATAAAGCCACAGCACAGCTCACCGCCTGCCTGCATTCCCTATGAGGCTTCAACAGACTTTTCTATACCAAGAAGAGGAATGTAATCCCATTAAATGCCAGAGAAAATAGCCTGCGCGTTCAGCTGCCGTTCCCTGTCTCTCTCTCTCCAATCAAACAGCTGCGTTCATGTGGAATAATTGAAATGCACAGTGTGGGGAGTCTGGCCAGGATATTGATTGATGCCTGTTTCGAAATTAAGATTTTAAGTCTTTAGACCCACCTCATTCAGACATGACAACGAAAGCAAAACGACGATACAATAGGTTTGGCGTCTGTGCATTTATAGTTAATTGCGTATAGTGTATCTGTGTACAAAAGAAAGTGTTTGTCTGTAGGAATCTGATAAAAATGTCATCTTCAACAGTGAAATGCTGAAACAACATCAAAAGTAATCATAATAATATCAATACCTGTAAGGGAGGTCGATAGAAAAAGAGACAGAGAGATAGACATACAAACAGATAGATCGATAGATAGAAGGACATCTAGTTAAGGTTTGCATTCACCACAAATCCCTGTTCAAAGAATAAATGTATCACGAATCTCCTCTCAATTTTAACCATGTACTCTGAACTCCTGGAGAAGAAAGACCCTAGGATTAAAAAGTAGGACAGAGGAATTTTAAGGGACACGTGAGAGGTATGGTTTTGCTTTAATGGGAAATGTTCAAGAGTAAAAAAAATTCACATTCTGCCGCTCCGAGTATATAGAGCAGATTATTGAATACAGAATAACACTAGCTTGTTCCTAGCAGTCATTAAAAAATGACGGTTTGGTGCGGGGCCTGACCACTGAACTGTGAGGAAGCATGCCTCACCAGCTCCTGAAACTTTGAGCAAGCAAAGCAGATTTCGGACGCAAAAACTGCATTAAAATGTTATTTAAAGGCCACCAAGCGACAGACGACAATGGGGCGCACACACAGACACCACCCAAGCGACGATGTTACCCAGGCGCACCCGACCTCTTGGCGAGGCCTACCAGCATGGCGGGCACGGGGAAGATGGCTGCTTTCCTGCAGCCTTCACCAGCCAGGTGCCGGCCTCCAGGCCCCCAGCTCACCCTTCCCCGGACCGGTGGGGGTCGTCCCGGTCCACCCTCTCACAATCCTCTCGAAAGGAGATGAATGGACGACACAACCGTGCGGTGTGGAGGTCGCTGACAAAATGGCAGATGGCACACACGCCTCAGCCCTTCATGAGGCCAAGCGAGACACGGAGCTCCGACTCACGCGTATATTCGACTCCTTCTGGGAGCAGCTGGTAAAACTTGCATGGCCCCCGGAGCCTGGGACCCAGCCCGAGGGCAAGCCACAAGACCCAGTACGAGATGCTCCAGGGAAAGGCCCAGCACGCACAGCAAGCTCCCATCCTGGGCCCCACAGGCTCCCATGAAAATCCACCCTGCTAGCAGAGACTCAGAGCCTCACCAAAGGCAACCACAGCCAGACAAAGGCCAAGCACACCGGCGGCATCCCCGTACAGCAGCAACGCAGGAATCAGCTTCGCCGCCCAGCCGTGACACAGCTGAAGAGAGGTACTGGCAACCCCACGCACACAAACAAGCGGCTGACCACAAGGCCTACCAAGGAAACCGCGACAGTACGACGCCACGGGTATGGCTACAGCCTGAGAACACACAGTCTGGTGGGACCCACTACTAGAGCCACATTATACTCACCAACACAGATGCCTGCCCATGTTGAGACACCCTATCCACGCACCGCCGGACCGGGGGGACTGCGACTCACATCACTGCAGCAAAGACTAGCACAGGGGGCACTCACTCAACCTCTAAAAGGCATCGGCTGACACTGCGGAGACTAGGATACAAGCAAGTTTTATATTTATTTATGGTTTTGCTGTGTGCAACCTATGCTATGAAACATGCATGTTTATTTTTAAGCACAGGTAGTACTATGCAGTACTATAAGCAAGCTGAACGTAATCTACCATGGCAGCATGTTTTAATTTTTTCAATACACTCTCACCTCAGTCTAAGCTTACTCGCAGCATCGTTATTTCATGTTAATGTTTATTATTATGCAGCAAGGAATTTCCAGTACAACTAAGTAAAATAAATGTACTCTCTCTTGCTAGCCTTAGCATTAGTGATGTCCCGAACGGTCCGCTGGCGAATAATTCCTGGCGAATATCGCTTGTTTGCGTTCGCCTGGATGGCGAACATATGCGCTGTTCGGTCCGCCCCCAATTCGTCATTATTGAGTAAACTTTGACCCTGTACCTCACAGTTAGCAGACACATTCCAGCCAATCAGCAGCAGACCCTCCCTCCCAGACCGTCCCACCTCCTGGACAGCATCCATTTTACATTCATTGTGAAGCTGCATTCTTAGTGAGAGGAGGGACAGTGTAGCTGCTGCTGATTTGATAGGGAAATTGATAGCTAGGCTAGTGTATTCAGTGTCCACTACAGTCCTGAAGGACTCATCTGATCTCTCTGACCTCACTACCCCCACACCCTCAGCCTCACTACCCCCCAACCACCCCCAGCCTCACTACCCCCACACCCTCAGCCTCACCTCAGCAGCCTCACTAACACCCTCAGCCTCACTACACCCTCAGCATCACCACCCCCCACACCCCCTCAGCCTCACTACCCACCCTCAGCCTCACTACCCCACACCCTTAGCTCTTTCACCACCCCCGCCTCAGTCTCACTACCCCACACCACCCCAGCCTCCTGCCCCCACACCACCTCGGCTCACCCGCCCCAGCCTCCACTACCCCCACCTCAGCCTCACTGCACCACTTGCACCCCTCAGCCTCACTGCCCCCCACCACCCTCAGCATCACTGCCCCCCAACCACCCTCAGCATCCCACCCCCAACCCTCCTCCGGCCTCACTGCCCCCAGCCACCCTCAGCCTCACTGCCCCCACCACCCTCAGCATCACCACCCAAGCTCACTGCCCCCCACCACCCTCCAGCATCACCACCCTCAGCCTCTCACTGCCCCCCCACCGCACAGCCTCCTGCCCCCACCACTGACCTCACCACCCCCAGCATCCACCACCCCCACACACCACCCTCAGCCTCACTGCCCCCCACCTCAGCCTCCACTAACCCCCCACCACCCTCGGCCTCCCACCACCGCCCTCAGCCTCATCCCCCGCCCACCCTCAGCCTCATCCCCCCCACCATCCTCAGCATCACTACCCCCCGCCTCAGCCTCACTGCACCCCCACCACCCTCAGCCTCACTACCCCCACCCCCTCCTTCTCACATTATCCCCCTCCTCCTTCTCCATTAACCACCCTCCCTCTTTCTCCTTCTCACATTACCTCCCCTCCTCCTTCTCACATTACCCCCCTCCTCCTTCTCACGTTACCCCCTCACTCTCACATTACCATCGTCCCCCACGCCATCACCTCCCTGTCACCATCACCTCCCTGTCACCATCACCCGCCTCTCACCATCACCCGCCTCTCCTTCTCACCATCACCCCCCCCATACACACAACACACTTCAAGCAGCTACCCCATACACATAGGGTCTCAGACAAAAACGCAAACATGCTCACAGAGACATACATTCAAACACAAGGATACTATCTGTCAGACAGACTCTCAGGCACATACACAGGTAAACTGTGCATCAATGTGTATATGTGACACTTTTTTGATAGTGGGGCCTCATGTTTGAGTTTCGGCTAAGGCCTCATAAAGTCTAGAGCCGCCTCTGGGTGTCCCAATAGCTTGCATTTAAAAAAAACAAAACTTTTTTGACTGTAATATAATAGCAGTCAGTTTCCTTCGCGAGTGTGCATTTCAGGGCCTGCCCAGTGCCACCACTCACTCACTGGTGTCCCAATAGCTTGCATTTAAAAAAACCAAAACTTTTTTGACTGTAATATAATAGCAGTCAGTTTCCTTCACGAGTGTGCGTTTCAGGGTCTGCCCAGTGCCACCACTCACTCACTGGTGTCACAATAGCTTGCATTTAAAAAAAACAAAACTTTTTTGACTGTAATATAATAGCAGTCAGTTTCCTTCACGAGTGTGCGTTTCAGGGCCCGCCCAGTGCCACCACTCACTCACTGGTGTCCCAATAGCTTGCATTTAAAAAAAACAAAAACTTTTTGGACTGTAATATAATAGCAGTCAGTTTCCTTCACGTGTGTGCGTTTCAGGGCCTGCCAGGGCACAGTGTCACACCAGTGCAACTCATATCAGGTGTAACAGTAGTGTACATTTAAAAAAAAAATACAATTTTGACTGTAATAGATTGAATAGCAGTTAGTTTTCTGCAAGCGTGTGTGTCAGGCCTACAGCGTCTACTTTGCCAACTTCTGCCACTGCACAGTGCCACTCATATCTGTTGTCACAGTAGCTTGCACGCATAGTACCACTAATCGAAAAAAAAATGACAGGCAGAGGCACCATCCTCCTCCAGCTTAGCTTTGGGTGGGGAGGCTGAGGGTGGTGGTGAGGCTGGTGGGGGGGGTGGGAAGGCTGAGGGTGGTGGTGAGGCTGGTGGGGGGTGGGAAGGCTGAGGGGGGAGGCGAGGCTGGTGGGGGGGTGGGAAGACTGAGGGTGGTGAGGCTGGTGGGGGGGTGGGAAGGCTGAGGGTGGTGAGGCTGGTGGGGGGAGGCTGAGGGTGGTGAGGCTGATGGCAAAAACGTTTTCCCCATAAATCACGAAATCGTAAGATATCTTAAAGATACATTGGCACCTCTCGATTAAGGTGGACTGGGTAAGGCACAGACAGCATACCAAAGCTGAGA
Organism: Pelobates cultripes; assembly: GCA_933207985.1. NCBI lineage: Eukaryota > Metazoa > Chordata > Amphibia > Anura > Pelobatidae > Pelobates > Pelobates cultripes. The sequence goes on from OW240923.1 coordinate 102,245,280, forward strand.
GCATATCATGTCTTCCTCAGCAGCAGTGTAGGCCTAAGGTTGCCCAAGGCACTAAGCAGCTGGCAGATTGAAACCCCCACCTAGAGCCCCGGGTTTGTGTGTGTGTGTGTGTGTGTGTAGGGGAGTCTGTGGGTGAGAATTGTTTATGTTGTTGTGTCTGAGTCTGTTTTCTTTACACCCCTCCTGCTTACCTTTCACTGGTGGCCCGGTGGAGGGCAACCTGAGAGCAGGATCCTTGCTGGTCCACTGGGGGAACATTGTCATCTGCATAAATATCATATGTAGACCACTTGATAATTTTGCAGACCACAATGCTCTCCCAATGGACCAAGAGGTCTCTTGCTGTCCAGCCCTCAGTCAATGACTTACTGTGCTGGTTGTGGCATTATGAGTCATAGAGAAGTGATGGGGTACCATGAGGGAGCTTTTTTTATCGTGGAATATACTTGATAGACATACAAACCACAACAATGCCTGAAGGCACAGTGCTGAGCAGGTAGATCTTTTTCATCTCCCTATCGGCTTAAGGAGGGCTTTCTCATAGACAAAGCTCCAAGCCCAGAGAGTGGCCCACCAGACCCTTGTCCAAGTCCAGTTCACTAGCTTCTTGCACATTTTGAATTCCCTGAACACTATTGGCTGCCACATATATGAGACAGTCGCAGTCAACTCTACATGAGGAACGGGTAAGAGCACAGCTGTCTATTTAAATAAGAAAATCTATTATTAATCTGGTATACCAGTTAAGTGACAGACCACTGATAAAACACACAAATAGTTACAATCTGCCTATACTATAGCAGGTAAATGACAATCCACAAGTAATATTGATTGTCCTTAATAATACACCAAATAAGTGACAATCTGCTAATAATCCATATGGTAAGTGACAATCCACTAATAGTACACTAGAGGTACAACAATACACTAATAACAAGTCAGATAAGTGTCAACCCGTTAATAAGCCGGATAGTTTACAATCTGCTAATAGTGATGTCCCGAACGGTTCGCCGAACGGTTCTGCACGAAAGGTTCGCCGCGGACTCATCATTGAGTAAACTTTGACCCTGTACCTCACAGTCAGCAGACACATTCCAGCCAATCAGCAGCAGACCCTCCCTCCCAGACCCTCCCACCTCCTGGACAGCTCACTAAGAATGCAGCTTCACAATGAATGTAAAATGGATGCTGTCCAGGAGGTGGGAGGGTCTGGAAGGGAGGGTCTGCTGCTGATTGGCTGGAATGTGTCTGCTGACTGTGAGGTACAGGGTCAAAGTTTACTCAATGATGAGTCCGTGGCGAACCGTCCGTGGCGAACCATTCGCAAAACCGTTCGGTGAACCGTTCGGGACATCACTATCTGCTAATAATCCACACGGCAAGTGGCAAATAAAAAGAATGATGATCGGCAGGTTTCTCTGTGTAAAAGGAATAGAGATGAGGTCTATGTATCTACACTGTTTTTTTATCTTGTGCATGCAGGTTCTGTGTAGTAGCTGTATGACGTACTGATGCTCTGTGTGATTGATTAGTGATATATGAAAGATTTATGGATAGCAGGTTGACAGTGAATACATGTGTGACATATGGGTGTCTTCTGATTGATTGATTGATTGATTGATTGTTATTGTGTTGGCATATCATGGTTAATTGCCATTGAGAAGGCGATGTGTGAGAGTAGAATGGTTTGCTGAAACTATATAAATGATGCATATTTGACGAATGACTGATATTTACTTACTGTATGGCAGGGGTAGTCAACCTTCTGCACTCTGGATGTTGTGGACTACATATCCCATAATGGTCTTACAGATATAACACTGGCAAAGCATCAGGGGAGATATGGACCCCAACATCTGGAGAGCATAAGGATGTCTTCTCTTGCTGTAGGGTATTCTGTGGCCTTGTGATTGATAGGTGTTATTCGTGAAATATGATTACCAAAATGAATACCGCACGCTCCTGGATCCCAGGGTGCAACAAGGCCTGAGGTTGACCAATCCTCACAATTAAATTTGCAGAAACGTAATGATGGTCCAGGTACTCAAGTTAAATCCAGTGAGCAGACTTATTGAAGCAGATTCAAAGCAACGTTTTGGCCCAGAACAAAGGTCCCGTTGTGGGACGAAACGTTGATTTGCACCTGCTCAATAAATCTGCTCATTGGACTTAATTTGTGAAATATAGGCAAGAAATGAGCACATAGTATGACAGATAGGGCCCTTGGTGTACACATCAAAATGTAAATGTCATGTGTATATGCAGGGCATGTAGAATAAGTTTTGCGTACATCTTGGAAGATTGGGATCTAATGAGTTACTACAATCACTGCCTGGGGGAGGCTGCGGGTATGGTTTTTTATTCATTTACTGAATACTTTAGGCTTTATACTCCAGGTATGGCATTGGGCTATGAATACACAGTGTTGGTATAAATAATATTTTTAGCTGTTTTGACATGTGAAAGACAAAAAAAAATTATTCTTCTTGTGCTTTGCACCATCAAGGAGGGGGGCCTTCAAAACTTCATAAGATTAATCTAAATATTTAAAATATGTTTAGGAATTATGTAAATATAATCTCTATCAAACAACAACGCATTTTTACCTACTGATAACATTGTTACCTATAACAGAATCTTTACACATGTTAAAATCTAAAAAAACGATAGAACTTTCTTTTAGATTTTTTTTTTTATCCGTAGCCCAATTAAAAGCCTCAGCTTGCTGCATTGTCTCATGACTTGACAAGTCTGGTCTACTCTAACTTTTTAATACTGGAAAAAAAAAAATTAGCAACTGAGAAACTCCAAGATTATTGAAGCTTAACACTGCTTTCAAAACTGAAGCACTCACACAACAGCAAATATAATGAGTTTTCAACTGTCAGGTCAGACATTGCTGCGTTATTTACTCGCGAGTCGTACTTTGTCTTCTAAGTGGGCCTGAACACAGAGACTGCTTATTTCTTGTGAGAGCAACTGAATGACACGATCTCCCTCTTGTGACCCACACTTCCATGTCTTTGCTCGTAGTGCACGTTGCAAGCTGATTATCAAACAATAGCTGCAAATATCTCGGCAAGTTTTGTCACGTTATTTAACACTTCCCATCCCAGAGGATAGCCTGTGCAACTTCTTTGGCTCCAAGAGGTGAACATGAACAATCAAAAATAAATTTTATCTTATTTTTTTTTTTTTTTTATCTGTGATGATTTAAACTGAATCACAATTCTTAAAAAAAAACAAAAAAAAAAGCAACACTGATAGTTGGATATTCAATGGAAAAATTATGTTGAAAATTCAATGGAAAAAAAAATAAATGTAATTGAAATGATAATAGTTTTTTATTATTATTATTATTCTCTTTTGTTTATAAAATATAATATGCATTCCTTATTTTATTACGATGTAGGGCAAACACTTGACAATGCGCGTAGTGATATGAGGTTATTGTGCAAATACCTGTTAGGATAATTAGGTATGTATCACCATAATATATGATGGGATGCTAGTCAATTTGACCCTGTGAAAATTAAATTGTAGTTTAGGGTCAAATTTATTTTTAGCAATTACTATCTCTATATACCCAGAGCCGGATTAAGATTGCCCAGGGCCCTAGGTAGTATGCTAGATTGGGGCCCCAAAGTAAATTTTAAATATAATTTAGCCAAACTAAAAGCATAGGTGACTTGGAGAATGTTTCCAGTTCAGTTAAGTTGACCGTAAATTTGAAATTCAATTTGAATTCATCTTGAGTCCCACTTTAGTGAATAGCTCTGTGAGTGTTGTTTGTGAGAATATGTGTAGTGGCTTAGTGTATTTGGAGGAGAGCTGAGTGTGCCTATGTGTGTTGCTTGAGTGTTGTGTATGTGGAGGCTGGAATTTGTATGTGGTGGAGTCTAAGGTGTGTGTGTAGGAGAGTCTGAGTGTGGCCTAGTATTGTTTGTGTATAGTGTCTGAGTGTCTGTGTTTTGTCCACTTCCTGCTTACCTTTCCCTGGTGGTCTGGTGGAGAACTTTCCTTGGTTGGATTATTCTGCTTTGAAGCCTTATTCGGCTCAAGCCTTACCTGGCGAAGATGGATTTTTGTTTGTTTGTTTTTTTTTTTGTTTTTTTTTCGAGCGTTGCAATGTGGGATTATGCTTTATTTGGCCTTTTTTTGGTCCTGAAGATAACAAGATTATAAGAAATAAATTGCCTGGCAGTATACACCCATGAAATCAGGACTTTCCCACTTCCATGAAGGCAGGCCTATATGATATCACTCCATCCAAAGTGGGCAGATCTGCACGGAAAGGGCACACCAGGCTTCCTGACAATCATCTAGGACCAGCCCACTCAGCGTAGACCATGCAGGAATCTCTGTTTCAGGGCTCCTGTGATGCTTACCTGCTCCAGCGCGTCTTCTCCCTAATCTGATGGCGGAACAGACGCCGCATGCTGCTCTTGCATGTCTGTTTGCATTCAGTGGCATCGACGTAATAATGGCGCGACTGTGAGTGCAGATTCAGTTGGCGTGAACAAACACAGGAAAGTCCCTAGATTGGCATTCGTCCGAATTCGGGTCTTTAGGAGTTCTAAAATGATGCCAACCAATAGCGTAAGTGCTCTGTCTATTTAAAGTCAGAGCTTGATGAGCAAGTTGCCTTGTTGCGGTTCTCGCTTACACAAGAGTGCATTTATATTGTAGTGAATTTCTTGTTAATGACCTTTGCTTGTTAAACTGTGTTCCTGCTCTCTGTGTTCCTGACCTTTTGGCGATGGTTTATCGATTGTCCTTTATTCTCCTACTCTTGACCGCAGTTTTCTGTCTGACTATTCTTTCCGTTAAATCTGTCTATTCTAAGGTCCAGTAATAGATGGCATACCTTGTTTAATGGATTAGGGTCTATGAGTTGTGTCTACACTCCCTTACATAACCGTGACAGCTCCTGGAGGGTCCTAATGCCTTGAACATAGCTTGAGTGTGTCAAATGACATTCTCACTCTATGCTTGTTGTGGAAAGTTTCCTGGAGTCCTCAAAAGCATTGCACCAAGGAAATAGGTTGGGATGGTGGGATAGGACTCGAAAACTGGAACTGTTCCGCTGAAATTGGGACAGTTGGGAGGCAGACAGCCTCAATATTTGGGATTTTTAATAGAGCTGTCACAGGAGACATTGAACTACAACTTCTAGAAACCCTCACTGTGTCTGAAAAGCATATGCAGAGATTTATGGGTAAAACTCAACACAGCCGGCTGAGTCACTGGACTGGACTGGACAGAGCTGATTGCTTTAGCTGCAAAGCCTGGACATTTACATAGAATACAGGAACTTCAAATGTGAGTATCTTTTTCTATCTATTTATTCTTTTGCTCTTTCTCTATATATATATTTCAATTAATTCGCTAAAAGAATGATCCAACTCGGTGTGGGGTGTCTGTTTAATGCTTTTACTGGATAATTATCCCAGGAATCTGCCACATTTCAGCAAAACCATATTTTCTCACATTCCCCGCAATTTCCTATTTTCCAGTTTCAAATTATACCATCTTCTTCTCGTAATTACTTTTAAATTGAAAATAAAAATGGGAAACAAAGTCTACTACAGCTTCAGTGACAATGGTAAGCCATCACCACCCTAGGACCACAAGATGTGATTTAAGATTTTTTTTATTATTCTCATAGAAACTAAAGACTCTTGTTACAGTGACCAACCACGGATTTCGAGTTCCCCTTGTTCTGCTCTTAGATATTAACAGAACAGGAATATATCTTTGTAGCACAAAGTCAGGTCCAGTATTAAATAGTCTCCATTATTTATACCTCTGTTATATTTCCCATAGTACATCCTGTGCTATAGTGTATGTAAGGTATAAATTTGGCATGACATCAAATTATATGTGTTTGAGAATGGAAACAGCAGGTAGCAGTAGCTTCACACTGTGTACTTTCCGTGGACAGGTCTAAAGGGAGAAAGGATGTTGATACGCACGTCTTTAATTTGCGTTGCATGGTCTCCACACTCTGATCTCTCCTTACCTAAAGCCCCAATCTATAAACTATGGTCCGTTGGAATCTATTTCAGCATCAAGTGTATGTTGCATAAAAAAAGAACATTTGTAAATATTGCATCCCACAGAGCATTGCTGCTTTATATCTGAGTATTCCACGAGGGTAGAACACATACATTCTCTTGATAAAAGCATGTTCTTTTTCAGTGGTTCCATTCAAAGAAAAATTATTTTTATTCTCCTGGTGCCGGCCATTGACTCTTGAAATTGAAAAGAAGAAACCCAACAGAATATTATTTTTTTTTGCTTTCCATTAACCCTTTTTTAGAGCAAAATATTTCTTAGTCTTCAAACGCTATCAACAGAGAAACATAAGTAGGTCCCAATGTATATTTATCAATTCTGCAGCAAAATGGTAAATGATGGGAAGCAATCACCATGGAAACCAATGACATCTTTCTGCTGATGAAGTCATGGATTGCAGGACCAAGGCAATTATTGCTGTTCTCCTTGCTCTTGCTGCAAAACATGGGGGTGTCCACAGGTGTGGGGTAATAGGGTGCAATATTTATTTTAATATACGGTTTGCTTTTGCCTTTCTACATATCATACTGATAGTCCAGCCCTCCCCTACCATTACGGTCATGCCAATTGCCCTAAACATAGGATAGGGGAATGTGAAAAGTGAAGGGAAGATGGAATCTTTGGGCACAGGGCATGGGTTTATGGGGTAGATGAAATAAAGAAGACATTGGAATAATGGAAGGGATATAGAGAGAGGAAATGATGGAAGGGGTGTGTGAAAGATAGAGAAGGAATAATGTGTAATGTGTACTTTTTATGATTATATTAATGCAGTCTGGAGTGTCCCTTTAATAATATAAACCCACAAAGTATAACTGTAACCTAACCTACACAGTGCACTTAACGTGTGAGAGCCTGGAGTGTCCCTTTAATAATATAAACCCACACAGTATAACTAACTGTAACTTAACCTACACAGTGCACTTAACATATCCGGGAGCCTGCAGTGTCCCTTTAATAATATAAACCCACAAAGTATAGCTGTAACCTAACCTACAGAGTGCACTTAACGTATCCGGGAGCCTGCAGTGTCCCTTTAATAATATAAACCCACACAGTATAACTAAGTGTAACTTAACCTACACAGTGCAACTAATGTATGTGGGAGCCTGCAGTGTCCCTTTAATAATATAAGCCCACCCAGTATAACTAACTGTAACCTAACCTACACAGTGCACTTAACGTATATGGGAGCCTGGAGTGTCCCTTTAATAATATAAACCCACACAGTATAAATAATTGTAACTTAACATGCACAGTGCATCTAGCATGTGTATGGGAGCCTGCAGTGTCCCTTTAATAATATAAGCCCACACAGTATAACTAATTGTAACTTAACATGCACAGTGCATCTAGCATGTGTATGGGAGCCTGCAGTGTCCATTTAATAATATAAACTGACCCAGTATAACTAACTTTAACTTAACATCGGATTGCCTTTTAAACTTAAGGAGAGAAAAATAATTAGTAAGAGAGGACAACAGCTCAATTAACATGCCCTTTGGTGGGTCCCCGCTCAGATCTCAAGTTGGTTTTAGCTCATCTAGCGCCATTACATAGAGAACATATCTGAAGCATATCAGACTGGTACCACCCGTGTGAATGTTACGTTACAGTTAGTTATACTGGGTCATTTTATATTTTTAAATGGACAATGCAGGCTCCCACACACACGTTAGATACCCTGTGCATGTTAAGTTACAGTTAGTTATACCGGGTAGGTTTATATCATCATTAAAGAGACGCTCCAGGCTCCCACACATGTTAGGTGCACTGTGTAGTTTAGGTTACAGTTAGTTATATTGGGTGGGTTTTTATTATTAAAGGGACACTCCAGGCTCCCACACATGTTAGTTGCACTGTGTAGGTTAGATTACAGTTAGTTATACTGGGTGAGTTTATATTATTAAAGGGATGCTCAAGGCTCCCACACACGTTAGGTGCACTATGTAGGTTAGAATATGGTTATACGGGGTCGGTTTATACTATTAAAGGGACACTTCAGGCTCCCACACATGATAGGTATGCTGTGTTTTTTGTGTTTAAAAAAATCAGATCTCTAATGCAACAATTTAACTTTAACCCCTTTGTGACTCTAGGCTAAAATGTTACATCATTGCAGTCCTACCCGTAAAGGGACTCTCCAGTGCCAGGAAACCAAACCCGTTTTCCTGGCACTGCAGGATCCTGCAGTGCCCCCTCCCTCCCGCTCCCTCCATGCCATGACGCTGAAGCAGTTAAAACCCCTTCAGCTACTTACCTAAATGAGGGGCATCGGCGCTGGGTCAGGCTCCGCCCAAAGTCAGACGGCTAGGGAGACCTAATGCGCAATGCCGTGAGGACATCCAGCGTCAGATAACCAACCAAAGGTCGGTTTGGATTCTGGAAGCCCTCTAGTGGCTGTCTGATAGACAGCCACAGAGGGCAGATTTAGAGCTGCAATGTAAACACTGCAGTTCTTATTACAGCACTAAGTGCAAAAAAGGCACATCACTCAGACCACTTCAATTAGCTGAAGTGGTATGGGTGCCCGGAGAGTCCCTTTAAGGACGCATGATGGAACATTTGCATAATTTACTAAAATTAACACAAGATCGCCTGTGATCGAGGCAATCGTGGGGTTAATGTTGCGGCAGTCTGCCTCAGTGTCTGAGGCAGACGGGCAATAGCTGTCCTAGCACATGTGATCTCTATGACAGACAGTCAGAGCAAGCACATGTGCTGCAGGAACTGCTAACCCACCTCCCTGCACTTCGGTGTTCAGTTTGAAGTGCAGGGAGATGGAGCGCTGCAGATTCGTTTCTCACTGTAAAAAAAATGTTTTGAGTTAAAATCTCACTCCCCCTCACTCCTTTCTAATAAAGTTTCCTCCCTTTCCCTGCCCATTGATCATGGCCTGCAGTGATCAAAATACATATCACAGTTTTTTTTACTGTGATCTGATTTTTTTTAACCCCTGAGGGTTAAGTGGAGAGAAAAACAAGTAGCAAGGGAGGTGAGAGTGGACAACTGCTCAATTAGCATGCCCTTCAGTGGGTCCCCGCTCAGGTCTCAAGCTGGTTTTAGCTCATCTTGTGTTATTACAGAGAGAACATATCAGAAGCATATCACACTGGTCCCACCCGTACAGGCAGTCCAGATCCAAAATGCCAGCAAGTTTCAACCTTGTAAGGTATCATTAGACATATAGCCAATATCCCTCTAGGCACCGTGATCAGGGGGTCCACGTCTGGATTACTCTTTAAACTTAAGGAGAGAAAAACAAGTAGCAAGAGAGGTGAGAACGGACAACAGCTCAATTAGCCTGCCGTAGGGAACTTGCTGGCATTTCGGATCTGGACTGCCCTGGTATGGGTGGTACCAGTCTGATATGCTTCAGATTATATGTTCTCTCTGTAATTGGGGGATTTACTGTTAGGCTAGATAGGGGTTAAAAGTAAAATAAAATGTTTAAAAAGTTTTAAAATGTTAAACAAAAAAGTTTAAAAAGTAAAAAAATAAAATATTTTAAAGAAGGGAAAAAATGCTTATTAACAGAACACTTGGTACAAACTAGTGAATAAATGATCCCAAGCTAAGGTTACAAATATACCTTTCCAAAATACACTGTAGTGCCTTCTTTAAGAAATGATATGCCTTTGTGGGGTAGTTTGAATAAGCCTCTGCAAAATGCTCCAAAATAGGACATGGACCCAGTGTAAAAATTCTAAGTTTAAAAAAAAATGAAATATCTGTGTCTCAAATATGCCCCTTCAACTACCAAATATGCCTGGTAAAAGTATATACAGGAGTATTGTTGCACTCAGATGACATAGCTGAGCAACATATGAAGTATTATACTGTAGTAGCACACATAAGGTTGCAAAATATACAGTTAAATCACTGTGTGTGTCAAATTATCCCACACTAAAGTTTAGCACTATAGGATCAGGAATACATGTTTGTGTTCCTGACCCTATAGTGATACTTTAAAAATCTGAAATTGTCATGTCTCTTTTACGGCACTGTAACGTCAAAATAGTGTCTAGGTCAGACTTTGGGCATATTGTTTTAACTGAGCATAATTTGGGTGAATTGTATGACTGTGGCACAAAGGTACAAAACACCCAGCAAAAATGCAAAATGTATGGAAAAATATTCAATTTTTGTTTTTCACCACAAACTTTGAAATAAATTGGTGAAAAAATGGTAGTACATTAAGGCTCAATGTATGCATATAAGATAACCTAGAATGTTTGGTTTCTCAAGTGAAAGGCCTTTGTGGGGTTATTTGAACAGTCAAATTGATAAAATGCCCAAAAATGAGACATATGACCATCAAATACATCTATGAAAATTCTAACTGAAATATCTTGGTCTCTTATATGGCATTGTAGCTTCACAGAATAGTGGCAAAAACATATAATGGGGGTATTGTTTTAGAAATACACATTTTAAAAAACATTGTTATGTGTGTATATGTCAAAAAACAGAAAAAAAGGTATTTTACTACAATATTTAGCAGAGATTAGCAGTGAAATAACTATGTAAAAAATTGTCAAAATAACCCTAGGTAAATAGCCTGTGATGTCTACTGTATATGAATATATACTCTTTTGTGGCAACCTGTTAAAATTAGTGATGTCCCGAACGGTTCGCCAAACGGTTCACTGTGGATGGCGAACATATACGCTGTTCGGTCCGCCCCCTATTCGTCATCATTGAGTAAACTCCGCAGCGAACCGTTCGGCGAACCGTTCGGGACATCACTAGTTAAAATGCAATTTTGTTTTCTGTGATAGCTAATAAACTTACAAGACAAACATACCAACTTCTAAAATTGCTTCACATTGAAATTTTATTTTACTCCTTGTATTTTGTGACCTGCAACTTTCAAAATAAACTGAAATCCTACACAGATTATGTGCATTTTTGTATCGTGAATGAGAATTTATATATGTATATGTCACATCAAATTAAAGCCACCTTTGTCCTTTAAAAAAAGGGTATGTAATATGTGTTGAGGTAATAAAATCAGAAAAAGGCAAATTGTGATTGAACACAAACAGCGAAAAATGCAAAAATTGCTTGTGTTCTTAAGTGTATATCCAGCTTCTGAAGCTGTGTCCTTAAGAGTGTTAATGATGGCAGTCATCTTGACCTGATTTGCATAATAACTCCACCCCTTTAATTTATCCAGTGACATTTGATGAAAGCTAAGACATCCTGACACCTCTAGAGGATGGAGTGAGTAGGGGACAAGTCACTTAGTAATTATTCAACCTTCAAAAATAAAGACCTAAGGAGGCACAAAGCAAAGGTTTAAAGAGGAAAACATTAATTGCAGCTTATAACATGCCACCCTGTAACTCTCTCAGATCCTCACATGTGACTTTAAATTCTACTTTTATAACTGAATACAGTAGCAGTTTGTTTTTATAATTTGTAAATCCATGCAGAGAACATATGCTTTGATAGTTCTTTATGGTGTTAACAATTTGAATTGGTTCAAATTGGCAAACCAAAAAAAAGTATACTTTCCAGCGTTTAACTTCTCGCAAATTATGTTTTATTTGATTTTTGTTAATTGATCTAAAATGGGAAGCTACTTGCATCTATTTTAAATACCACGCTCCGATTTACACCTGTATGTTTTAATTAAGTAAAAAACAAGCTTTTGACATCTAATTAGGTATATTTCGTTTCTCTTTCTTTCTTTAGTTTTTTTGTTTTTTTTCTCAATTTGCACACTAAAGCTTTTAGTTTACTGGAAAGCTAATTAAACTTGGTTTTATCCCATGCATTTTAATTTTTGTCATCCGCTACAAGAAAAACCTTAGAGGATGCGTAATAAAGCAGTAATGGTTTTAGATTAATAAAGAGATCTCGCGGTAATGGGAGTCTAGAATTTTAATAAAGTCACATGCAGGCAAATTGCTCTAAACTATTTATGCTAAGCAAAAGTATCCCCGTTACAATGTTTCAAACTGGCAATTTAAAGACCAACAGGACATATTCTGCCTACGATGAGGTCTCTTTGCCCTTTAGTGTGACACATGGGTTTGGGGTAAATTTTGCCAGATCATTATGTTTTGACGGATACATGTACACTGTGTGGGCCAGAGTTGGTTAGTGCTCATCCAAATTCCCAAATTACCCCACCATCAAAAAACAAACAATTCATGCGAGGTGGTTCTTTAAAAGTACTTAATTAATTGGTGCAATACGCAACATGGTACAAAATACAATATAAACAGACCTCATATGTGACATGGGATCCAGACAGACTCTGTATCGGAGATACTATAAAAAATTGTAGAGTGATGAAGGTGATACATTACAAGTTTGTAAGTGCTCCTCCACACTATAATGAATATATGTGCTCCTAGCTGCAACCAATTGCCCAACATTTTAAAGGAATCACCTAGTTAATTGCTTGCAGATTAGGGGTACATGCATTGCATATACTGTTGTTCAGCAAAGAATGCCCTGCCTGGCAGAACCTCCAGAAATTCCATCAGGCAATCCTAGTGTAGAGTTAGTAATTTTTCTTAAAGATGACTAAAACATTCAGTGCTGCAGTGTCTAAGGCACATATTGTCTTTAGGTCTTTAGGTTCGACAAACTGATATGGAGCCAAAAAGGTTTAACTATGCACACCACAAAATGCTGTAAAATCTATCATAAATGAGCAGGCTAAACTTGGGTGTTAATGAAAATGAAGGCCATCCCCTGGGGTACATAGGGGGGAGGGGGAGGGAGCCTGACTGCTGCCCTGATGTTTTAGCATAGCAACCAAATGGATATAGTTGGTTTTACAGTTGAAAGCATGGAATTCTGGAAAAATTACTAGACTACTGGTGAATAGTGATGTCTCGAACGGTTCGCCGAACGGTTTGCCGCGGACGGCGAACATATGCGCTGTTCGGTCCGCCCCCTATGTCATCATTGAGTAAACTTTGACCCTGTACCTCACAGTCAGCAGACACATTCCAGCCAATCAGCAGCAGACCCTCCCTCCCAGACCCTCCCACCTCCTGGACAGCTCACTAAGAATGCAGCTTCACAATGAATGTAAAATGGATGCTGTCCAGGAGGTGGGAGGGTCTGGGAGGGAGGGTCTGCTGTTGATTGGCTGGAATGTGTCTGCTGACTGTGAGGTACAGGGTCAAAGTTTACTCAATGATGACATAGGGGGCAGACCAAACAGCGCATATGTTCGCCATCTATGGCGAACCGTTCGGCGAACCGTTCGGGACATCACTACTGGTGAACAATGTTGAGGGAGTCTGACAGTGTCTTTCCCCACCCACCCTCCCAACTGTTCTCTTCTGGAATTGTTGTTTTGTGTTGTGTTTTCTTAGTTTTTACATTTTGTCACAGCTGTGGGATTCCTGCGCCAGCAAATTTGGTAAATGAATAATGCCTGAACAGGCTTGGGGAGTCGAAGCTTGAATTCAGTTGAGAACGAAGGATAGGCTGAAGGAAGTGAAAAGTTTAGCTGCCTGCTGGGTAAAACCAGCAGCTGACAGTATTTGGTTGTCCTGGTTTAAATAAAACTGTAACCGTTGCCCTTACCCACTTAACATGGTGTTGTGTTACTTATTTGGAATGGAATGGTAACGGGATTTGGTGATTGAAGGAGTCAATAATATAGCACTCCGAAGACACATGGGCTGGAACCCACTTTAAAACTTTATTGCAAAATATATGCCAATACATACCAATTCACACCAGCAGTGCCTACAAGGGACAGGTTCAGGTAAGTAGAACCCACCTTTCCCTGCCCCCTAGCCACCGGAGCCCCAGCAGCAATGTCACCATCGGGGGTCTTTGCAAACTCTGCAAACTCCCCAGACAGTGAAAGTGCTTCTTTAAGTATGTTGCCCTAACTGCTGCTCAATACTGTATTGAGTTTCATGGGTTTTAGTGTTTAGATTTCTCAAATAGCAGTAAATGAAGGGTGAAAAAGAAAAGTGGAATTATAACTGTCAATAAATCCTTGTTTGACCCAAAATGCTTACGATAGCAGGCTGGCGTTAGTTTTCCGACAATGACCTACATGTGTATATGATTTATTTTTTTTGTCTCCCTCCTTACTCTGTCGAGTGTTCCTATTCTCTGTGTAGCCCAAAACACCAATTAGACTGACTGGGAAAGAACCGCTTGTTCCCAACCGTGCTAAAGGAAAGTAACAATTAAATTTCAGCACTTTTCTTCCCATGGAGAGAGTTCAATATAAAACTGATTACAGGAGAAAATAGACAGAGCTCTCAAGCGAGGGATAGAGAGCTGAAAGTACAAATATTATTTTCATACAAAAGAAAAGATAAAAGAAAAATACTGCAAATTATGAAAATGATTCATTTAGTCTCTAATTATTATATGTCCAATTGGCCTGTTCCCAAATACATAAGAGAAATCTTGTTTGTATGTCTCTTTTTTTTTTTTTTTCTATTTCAGCAGATCAATAGAACACGTTTAAAAAAAATTATTATTTAAGAGAAATGTCAATAATTGTTTTTTTTAATTGCCACTTCAAAGCTACCTATGTCTTTTTAATCTAAATCATCTACTATTTTCTGTTTCTGATATTATTGTCATGGTAACACTTTATGATGCAACAATGCAGCCTCCGCTGACAGAGATACTCTTAATTAATTAACTAATTAAAGGGACACTATAGTGTCAGGAAAACCGCTTGGTTTTCCTGACACTATAGTACCCTGAGGGTGCCCCCACCCTCAGGGTCCCCCTCCCGCAGCGCTGAAGGGGTTAAAACTCCTTCAGCTACTCACCCTTTTCCCCCGCCGGGCTCCCTTACCTCTCCTCCCCCGCCGACGTCAGCATCCTTGTCTGACGTCACCGGCGGCGAATGTGCATGCAGAGCACTGCCGCGCGTGCATTGAAAGTGCCGGTGCGCCTCTAGTGACTGTCCGGAAGACAGCCACTAGAGGCTGGCTTAACCTCAGATGTAAACATAGCAGTTTCTCAGAAACTGCTATGTTTACATCAGGCAGGGTTAACCCTAGAGGGACCTGACACACAGACCACTTCCTTGAGCTGAAGTGGTCTGGGTGACTATGGTGTCCCTTTAATGTTGGTACCTACAGGCGCCATTAAAGTTACACATTAGTCTTAACTAGAAAACAGGCCGGCAGGCAAGCAGGGAGACAGACAGGGAGTTGAGAAAGAAAGACAATCCGACAGAGCGTTGTGTTTTTCTACAAACACAGACATAATATGTTTCCCGTGTTCTACAGAAAGAAGACAAAATATGTCCTAAAAATGCAATTGCTGTTTTTCTTAAATTAGTGGCATGTCTATTTCACTTTTTAAAACTACGATAATAATGGTAGCTGCTTGTCTCTTGGGACATTTAGGAGCCCTGCAAGTCTAATGCCATGTGTGCATAAAAGTTACATAATATAGACATGTCAGTATGCAGGTGTTGTGATCTCTTTCATATGACCAAAGTCTGACAAATATTGGGAGGATTTATCAAGGCACAAGCAGGTGGTATTGTGGGTCGGAGTAAAAAAATAAGCATCAATCTTTATTGAAATCAATAGAATACCTACATTTTTACCACTTTGCACCAGACATACTGACATACACACACATAGAGACATACTGACATACACACACACATACACACACACACAAACATACTGACACACATAGACATACTGACATACACACATATACACAGACATATTCACACACAGACATACTGACATACACACACAGACATACTGACACAAACACACATACTGACATAAACACACATACTGACATACACACACACACACACATATTGACACACACACAGACATACTGACACACACAGACATACACACTCACACAGACATACTGACATACATTTAGCCACCCTCTAGGTTCATACCTTTTTATGGAGGGTGGTTTTCCTGGGGTCCAGTGGCAGGCTGAGGCAGTTGGGAGTTATTTTCTAGAATTGTCCTCCATGCCTTCCTCCTCCCGCGCGGCTATTATCTCCGGTGGGCACTCACTTCTTCCCAGCCAGTACAGGAAGGAGCCCGGTCGCGCTATTTATGTGTCACAGCGCTCACACATGCTCACCCGGGGGACCTTCTTAGTTGGCGGGCTGGTGCGGCTCAGTGCAGTGGCTGCGCAATTGCGGGGCCCACGGGGCAGCTGCTCTGGGCCCCCCAGGAGCAACTGGGCCCGGGGCTGCTGCCCCGTTTGCCCCGCGTTAAAGATGGCCCTATGTGAAGGTAGTAAATACCCCCTTATCTCTATTTACCTAGCCCCTTAAGTAACGAGACATGCAACAGACATGGTAACAAAACAGGCCACAGCTTTATTAATTAACAAAACCATATCACTAACATTAGCTCTAAATATTAATATAATATATCAATAAAACATCAGCCAAGACTTCTACATTGCCAACCAATCCCAACTATTCTGGGCGCCTGTCACCCCCTTGTCCTAATTACCAAACTGGTCTCAAGGAGTTTTGCCGCCCAATTCACTCCACAGTGGTCCTGTAGGTTTAACGCCACAGGATAAAACATTGCCTTACCTTGGTTAAACATGCCTCTAGTAGCTGTCACACTGGCAGCCACAAGAGGCCCCTCCGCCATTGGAAGTGCATAGAACTTGCCACTTATGCGAATCAGGTCCCCAATGCTCCTGTATGAGAACATTGGATTGGACCAGTAACCAGTATTGTCCCATCAGTGACATTAAGCAAGGTAAGGAGGCAAGCAGTGCAGAGGGAGTTTTGGTGCTTGAAAAACATAAATAAACATAAGTAAATCCCCCTCACCTCCCTTTTTAAAAATCATTTTATGGTTGGGTGGGCGTTGGGGGGATGCTTGAATCTAAGTAGGGACAGATACACTATAGTATTTGGAATACAGGTTTATATTCCTAACACTATGGTGTTCCTTTAAAAGTATTGTTTTTTTTATTATTATTATTTTTTTAAAGGGACACTATAGTCACCAGAACAACTACGGCTTATTGAATTTGTTCTGGTGAGTAGAATCATAACCTTCAGAGAAAATGCAGTGTTTCCATTACAGCCTAGTGATAACTTCACTGGCCACTCCTCAGATGGCTGTTAGAGATCCTTCCTGGGTTATGGCTTCCTAAAATGCATCCAAACATTCAGTATCTCCTCCCTCTGCATGCAGACACTGATTCATTGATTCAATTTATCTCTATGAGGAGATGCTGATTGGCCAGGGCTGTGTTTGAATCATGCTGGCTCTGCCCCTGATCTGCCTCTTTTTCAGTCTCAGCCAATACTATAGGGAAGCACTGTGATTGGATCAGGCCACCACTTCTGATGATGTCAGCAGACTGCTTGTTTTTCTGAGACAAACAGCATGCAGAGTTAAAGCTTGAGGCTTGAATACAGTAAGATGTTTACTATATTTATGGAGGCATGAGGGGCCCAGGGGGGATAGATGGTAGTTTTACCACTATAGGGTCAGGAATACATGTTTGTGTTCCTGACCCTATAGTGATCCTTTAAGAAAATGGTTCTTTCTGCCCAAATGCAATCACTGATAGATACATACATACACACTCTCACACACACACTCATTCACTCACTCACACTCAATGGTCCACACAATCTCAATTAGTGACCAAATCACACACACATTTACTGACCCATGCAGACACAAACACACTGTCCCTAGCAGACACAAACACACACACATTGTCCCTAGCAGACACACACTGACCCATGCAGACACACACACTGTCTCTAGCAGACACACACATACACACACACATACACATACACTGTCCCTTGCAGATACACTCACTTACCCAAGCAGACACACACTTACCCAAGTAGACACAAACACACACACTGTCCCTTGCAGACACACATTAACCCAAGCAGACACACACACAATTACCCAAGTAGACACACACACTCACACTGTCCCTAGCAGAGACACACACACACACACTGTCTCCAGCAGACGCAGACACACACACACACTGACCCATGCAGACACACACACACTGTCCTTAGCAGACACACACACACACTGTCCCGAGCACACACACACACACATACACTGATCCAAGCAGACACACACACACACACACACACTGTCCCTAGCAGACACACACACACACTGACTCAAGCAGAGACACACACTCACACTGTCCAAAGCAGACATGCAAACACACACTGTCCCTTGCAGACACACACACTGTCCCTAGCAGACACATACACTGACCCAAGCAGACACAAACATACTGACTGAAACAGGCAGACACACATTCTTTAAAACACACACTATAAAGATCCCCTCTTACCTTAATTTCATATTGGCTCTCCATGTGTCCTAGGCTTCCTTAGTGCGCCTTGCTGCCTTGCACTCAGCTCTGCTATCCTCCTGCCCACTTGACCCCAAGAACAGGGGAAGGGGCAGGAGCGATTGAGTAATGGTTGATGCAACCGGGCGTTAGTCTGCAGCTACGTAAGTGCTCCCTAGCACCCGGTGGCATGACCTGCGGCATGTAGTACAGAATTAGCCCCTCATAGATGGACCCAAATTAGCATTAAAGCTGCTGCGTTTGCCCCCCCTTAAGCAGAACACTAGGCAGTGGAAGTTTTGATAGGAAATTCATTGGGAGAAAAGCCTATTTAAATATAGGTTTTTCTCCCACCTTCCAATCAATTCTTCGGCATAGACTATATTGACAGGGACAGCAGAAGGGATCTTCTGTGCTTGTGGTTGTTTTGGTAACTCAAGCCAGCACTGCTAGCTCTGACTAGGGAGTATAGGAACACAATAACTAACGTTACTCTGTTCAGATGCTGACATTCATGTAACAAAGCCAGCGTGTCAGCCTCATGGAATAGACAGCGAGTCTATAGAGTCTCACATCCGGGGGTTTCAGCCCCCAAAGATTACCCCAAGCAACGCCTATGACTGTCACTATTTTATTGCATGCTTAAAGGGGGTATTATACGCCCACTCCACACTTTATGACCATAGTGCTTATGATATATGATCGGCAACAAGGAAGGTAAAATAATATAATTTTTTTAAATTTTACTGTCACTGTAAATGACATTACCACCTCAAATCTTATATTTCGTCTTAACCCAATTGATTAACACAGTTAATTCCATATTGATTTTAGACAGTGTTTGTTTTAACTGTTTGTGACAGAACCGTCTGTCTTTGGGTTATGCTTCTCCTCACTCCATTCGTCTGTTTGTTCGGTTATTTCTTTGCCCATATAGCCCCCTTGTTTCCCCGCATGGTTTACCGAATGACTACCAATTACGAGACCACCGGGAAGCTGTCGTGTGCAGTCAATTGACCACCCAGTATCTGCGGTTAACCACAGCTTAATTGACTTAATTGACAGTTACACATAGCCACCATACGATGGCAGTGTTATGGAGCT
The DNA here is from genome assembly GCA_933207985.1 of Pelobates cultripes. NCBI lineage: Eukaryota > Metazoa > Chordata > Amphibia > Anura > Pelobatidae > Pelobates > Pelobates cultripes. The sequence goes on from OW240923.1 coordinate 102,264,771, forward strand.
CCCCCAGGCAGCCAGCGGTACTCTGCCCAGCTTCAGTACCCCAAAAGCGGGCACTTTTCCTTCCAAGCACCGCTGAGCTACCAGCCTATCTTCAGCTCCGTTCGTGAACCGAATGGCGGAGCATTTGGGACTTTGAGTTTTATATTGCAATCTATGTGAAGGGACCCAGATAGCTATGCCATGGAGCCTGTTCGTGGAATTAAAGACTTTGGCTCCATGGCGATTAAATTGTATTCATGTGGTCTGAGCGCCAGTCACCTAATAATGTGCTCTCAGACCTGAGCTATCTGTGGGTATGTTACATGTCTATATTTCTTGTAACAGTTTTAACAGTTTACATTTTAACAGTAATTTCTATTCTGTTGTCCCCACATGCATAATGGTGATTTGCCTTTGTCCTGGGAGATGATTGAATTACTTCTCAATTATCTCCAGGGCAGAGGGGAGGAAGCCAGGATGCATTGTGGGGATGTATTGTGACTGTATGTCCTAAACTGGGGATGTATTGTGACTGTCTGTCCTTTGTTACAGTCTCCCATTTGGTCCCCTAGGGGAGTGTCCACCAAGTGGGAGACCTGCATAAATACAGGCAGGAAGCCCTCATTAAAGCCAGATCTTGTTTTACCCTCAATACGGAGCTTGGTCTCGTGATTGGGGGGATTTACTATACGCGGATAGAGACTGATTGCTGGGAACGAAAGCCGCTTGGATGCTGTATCGGTTCATCTGTTAGCAGCGATTCGTGGGATTACTGTTCGGGAGTTTGGAGTATTACTAAGCATGCTGTTCGGGAAATAGGCACATTCCCCTGATACCAGTTCGGGAGTTGGGGTTCTAAAGTAGTCGTGCCTGTATCTCTGAAAGGGGATGCTCTACTAAACGGCGGTTTCACTCCTTTATGCCGGGAGTGTCTTAACACTGTTTATTTAATATTAACCAGTTCTCTAGCAATTCTACACCCATACCAAGATTACAGACTATTATACGATGCATGATGTGCACCATTAAGGAGTGAATATAATTACAGCTGAATAAGGCATCCTTGTAATGCTTTGGAGATGTAATTTCGTAAAGACTTTGGCATAACCTCACCTCTTCATATCAAAAGCCATCATTAGACAGACAGATCAGTCCCTATTAAAAGAGATGTCTGTATAATCCTTTTGGTTCATCACAATTACACAGAAAGCTGCAAAGGGGCCCTCATGTTATAGCCGCTGAAGAACTAAACTCTATTCACATCACTGCAAAGACAGAGTAGAAGGAAAGTAAATGCTGATTTAATAGGTATTATATAATAGAGAACATGCTCTATGTTAAATTATTCAAATAGTAGGCCAAGCTTACACAAAAAAGTATATCTGTGTTTTAGTACCCTCTACACTATGGTGCAATGTGACATTATACGCCCAGCTCTGTGTGAACCTCATTCTTAAAAGCATAGGGGTTTATTAACTAAATATAGTTTTATAGTAATGATAGACAAAAATAAAAAAGAGTCAAAGGAAAACGACAAGTATAGCAAGCTGTAGATGTTATTGGTACCACACACCCACCCTCTCGTTGTTAGTAGTCGATAATTTTTAGAATGGTTTGACTTCTTATCTGGGGACCTCTAAGAGCTAATCCCCATGTCCACTACCACAATGAGAGAGCTGGAAGTTCCTTGTTAGGAACTTCCGTAACCACCCACCACCACCACTTCCCAAATAATCCTTAGTTATGGGTGGTAGCTAGTGAAGTAATATTTAACGTCTGTTTTATTTATAAGAGGTTCACTTGTTTTTACTGTATGAGTCCAAGAAAAATGAAAGAGGATATTTTTGGCCAAATAATCTCAATCCTGGTCTTTATCCCAGGTTGGTTATGTTTGCCTGAATTTTGCAGTAACCTTTTCGACTCTCTATAATTCCCAATTCAATGAACAAACTCCTAAGAATCACGCAGTGCAACACCGCTAAGGACTACAAGAAAAAAGCAATGGGATTTGCATTGCAATGGCCTGAATTTATGCTATGAGTTAAAAGACAAATTGTCCCTTAATGCCACTGCTACAGGTATGACATATTTCCTGAGGCATATGCAAGATGTCATTTTAGCAACTGCGACAGGCGTGTGAGTAATGCACCTTTCCTAATTGAGAAGCATATACAGCAGTGATACCTTATTTATGACCATTAGGCAGATTGCCTGGGGGTAAAGCTTCTTTTCCTTAAAAAGAAGTGGCAGGAAAATTATTGTTTGAAATGTGAAGTAACAAACACACAGTGCTGTGGGGTATAGTTTTAAAATAGTTTTTAAAATATTCCTTCTTTCTAAAGGGAAATTAATCTTCCCCAGCCAGATAGACTCCTGTAACTTATAGACAGAAAAGAAGATAGTCCCCACAGAGAGGTCGACACCAGCAAACATACACAGGGGATCTCCAATTTATTGATCCGGAACATCCACAATCTCTTTTTAGCAACGCTTTTATGCACACTCTCTCTTTGGATGGAACGCCTAATATTTTATTTAAAGCAGCAGTGTTCCTTTTTAGTTTTCCATAAAGATAGAATCTTTTTGAAAAATAATTTTATAGTGCATGGGGAATTTCATTGAAATTCCAACACATTTAAAAGATATTGTAAGACAAACTGGGGATTACTTTGTCTTATGTCTTGACTTTTGGCCAAACGCACAGTAGATTCCCATGGCGGTGAATTTTTCACAATGTGAGAAGTTCAATGGTGGATCCTGCAACCACACCGGATATTCTATAAGACATCATTTTTAGACTCTTAAGTATGAGCAGATTGTAATGGCATGGATTCTACCAATTTCCCTGCCAGAAGATAGATGGCTCCAATAATGGGAAATGGAGGGTCAAGGGGGATAGGATTTTGGACAGCATTTATCCCTTCTTCCACTACTGCATGTGCAACAATGCAAGCAGACATTCACCGCAGGAGGTCTTTGCAAAAAATGCAGAATCTTTTAGTGTCTCTTTCACATTAAGTAGCAATCTGAAAGTTGTTATATTATCCGACAGCTCAAATTCTGTAAGAACAATTTAATGAGTAATAAAAACATAGAGGTTTAGGATAGGACGTAGATCTATGGATCCTACATAGAGGTTTAGACAGGACGTAGATCTATGGAGCCTACATAGTGGTTTGGGATAGGACTTAGATGTATGGAGCCTACATAGAGGTTTAGGTATATGTATGGAGCCTACATAGAGGTTTAGGATAGAGCGTAGATATATGGATCCTACATAGAGGTTTAGGATAGGACATAGATCTATGAATCCTACATAGAGGTTTAGGATAGAACGTAGATCTATGGATTCTACATAGAGGTTTAGACAGGACGTAGATCTATGGAGCCTACATAGTGGTTTAGGATAGGGCATAGATCTATGGATCCTACATAGTGGTTTAGGATAGGACTTAGATGTATGGAGCCTACATAGAGGTTTAGGATAGAACGTAGATATATGGATCCTACATAGAGGTTTAGGATAGGACATAGATCTATGAATCCTACATAGAGGTTTAGGATAGGACGTAGATCTATGGATCCTACATAGAGGTTTAGGATAGGGCGTAGATCTATGGATCCTACATAGAGGTTTAGGATAGGATGTAGATCTATGGATCCTACATAGAGGTTTAGGATAGGATATAGATCTATGGATCCTACATATAGTTTTAGGATAGGACGTAGATCTATGGATTCTACATAGAGGTTTAGGATAGGACATAGATCTATGGATCCTACATAGAGGTTTAGGATAGGATGTAGATCTATGGATCCTACATAGAGGTTTAGGATAGGACATAGATCTATGGATCCTACATAGAGTTTTAGGATAGGACGTAGATCTATGGATCCTACATAGAGGTTTAGGATAGGATGAAAATAGGTAAAATACTAAAAGAGGGACAGGTTAAGTAAGGACAAATAAAAAGGGGTTTAGCTGTGAGGAAGGGGAGTTTTTATGAAATCCTAAAGATTTCCTTTTCTTTATTATTAAAAAAAATAGATATGTACAATAGTTAGATATACTATATGGGAAATATTACTTAGATGTTACTTCTGTTTATTAATGACTAGTTCAGTGGCATCGGTAATGGAAGTGGGGGAGATAAACAAGCTGAAGTGGTTATGGTGCTTGGATTGTTCCTTTAATAAATCTTCTCTGCAGTTTTCTATTTCTCTGTGTTCAGCAACTATCCTCACATCTCTTGGGACAATAAAAACCCTTTAAATCCTTGCAGAACCATTGAAGCAAATTTAGACATTGCATGTAGCTCTCATGAATATTACACTGGTAGTAACCCAAACAAACCAACAACTACTCTTTGAATTATTTTAACTAAAATCTATAAATCTACAAATTTGGCATCCTGACAATTTGGATTCTATTCAATGACACGTTTCCTGAATAAACCTTTTTATTTTTTTGCATAGACGCAGGTACATTTTCTGCATAGGAGTAAATTGAAATAACAGATGAATTGCGGCCACCTACTGCAGTCCAGGAGCTGATTATTCCAGCAGATGTTGCATATTAAAACAGTTTAAATTCTGCAGCTGTGTTGGGATTTGGAAACTACAGAGCAGGAAGGATTCATTTCCCTTCTCAAAAAAAACAAAAAAAAAAAACAGCTGCAATTTTAGTGTAGTCAGAAATAATTTTGTGACTTTTTTGATGTTGTGCTTTTAAAATGTTTTTTGGTTAATTTGCTAGGTTGCCTTTTTACTTTTTTTTTTTTTTTACGGAAGGAGACTTGTCTCTGAATATATTGTGAATATATTGTCTTTGAATATATTGTGGTTGGTTGGACACTATAGGCACTCAGATCACTTCAGCTTATTGAAGTTGACTGGGTGCAGTGTCCCTATTGCACTTAGTGCTGCAATGTTAAACATTGCAGTTCCAGAGAAAGCTACAGCAACACATTAATATAAATACAGTCTTAAAGTGGCTAGTTTTGCCACATTGCTCCCCCAGAACCAAGCCGGCATCCACAGTCTTATCCCAACGGATCGGTTTGGGGATGTCTCGAGGAGTACTCACAGATCAGTTTTCAAGGTCTGTTTGTCTGGATAGCCCATCGGCGTTGCCATTTTGCTTCCCAGGGCGGTAGTGGATAGTAAAGTCAAACAACTGCAGCGCCAAACTCCAGCGCAGCAGCCGGGCATTGTCTCCTGACACCCTGTTCAGCCACACCAATGGGTTGTGATCTGTGAGTAATGTAAATGTTTGTCGGTACAAATAGGGTTGCAGCTTTTTGAGGGCCCACACCACAGCCAGGCACTCCTTTTCAATGGCGGCGTAGCTTACATCTCTGGGTAAAAGTTTTCTGCTGAGATAAGCCACTGGGTGATCGCTGCCATCTGCTCCGACTTGGCTCAGTACTGCTCCCAATCCAAACATAGAAGTGTCTGTATGGACGAGAGAGCGTTTAGTTGGATCAGGAGCAGAAAGTACAGGTGAGTTAATAAGCGCCGTCTTGAGCTGTTGGAATGCCTTTTCACACTCTGGGGCCCATACCACTATCTTAGGAAGGTTTTTACGGGTTAAGTCAGTGAGAGGTTTGGCCAAGGTGCTGTAGTTGGACACGAATTTACGATAGTACCCTGCGGTACCTAGGAACGCAAGGGTTGGCCACTTGGCGACTGCCTATATTTTAGCAGGTTCGGGCTTCTGTTGACTGCTTCCTACCCTGTGCCCTAGGTACTGGACTTCTGCCATCCCTACGTGGCACTTACTGGGTTTGAGAGTCAGTCCTGCTTCCCTAATCCGGTCTAGTACGGCTCCTATGTGGGTCAGGCGGTCCAGGAGTAGCTGAAAATGGCTATATCGTTGTGACGAGAGCAATCTCGCCACATTGCATTGGAGAAGCCTGGTTGCTCGCCTGCTGCCTTTGGACTATGGCTCCATGTTAAAAGACATCTTTTTCCCTGCAGAAAATACTTATTTGTGCTTTTCTGCCTGGTGTTCGGTAGATTCAATCTACCGAACAACCGCACGAATGACTAGACCACCTGGGAGGTGGAGTGTGCCGGCGATTAGCCTCCCTGAAGCTGCGGTTAACCGCAGCTTAATTGACGAATGCTGGGTGGCCGCCATTCATATCACGAACACGAGGTTGCGGACATTTTAAACACGCGAATGCACAGCGGTGTTCGACGCTTAATTCATGGAACTAAAAACGGACACAGTTTTGCGTGAACACCGCTGAAGCCGCCAACCTCCCTTCTTGTTCGGTGAAAGCGCACGAACGGCCCGGTGTTCGGTAGTTTTACTTGACTATGTTATACCCCAGATAGGAATCCCATGGAGCCCATTCGCATGAGAACTGACTGTGTAAAGACTTTGGCTCCATGGCGATTACACTGTATTCGTGTGGTCTGAGCGCCATTCGCTTAATAATGTGCGCTCAGACCTGAGCTATCTGGGGACATGTTAAATGTATAGTTTTATTGTAATGTGTCTCACATAGTGTATTTTAATAATAATTCATGTTTTAGTATCCCCACGTGCATAATGGCGATTTGCCTTTGTCTTGGGAGATAATTGAATTACTTCTCAATTATCTCCAAGGCAGAGGGGAGGAAGCCAGGATATATGGGAATATAATGTGACTGTGTGTCCTATTTGTCTACTTGTCTGTCTTTTGTCACAGTCTCCCATTTGGTCCCCTAGGGGAGTGTCCACCAGGTGGGAGACCTGCATAAATACTGGGCAGGTAGCCCTCATTAAACAGACCACTGCTTGACCCTCAACATGGAGCCTTGTCTCGTCCTTGGGGGGATTTACTGAATGTGATAGAGACTGATTGCTAGGAGTGTAAGCCGCTTGAATGCTTTTCCTATTCGTCTGCTAGCAGCGATTCGTATGGTTCCAGTTTGTGAGCTTGGAGTGTTACACTGTATGCCGTTCGGGAGTTTGGAGCATTCCCTTATTTGCGGTTCAGGAGTTTGGTGTTCTACAGTAGCTGTGCTTGTATCTCTGGAAGGGGACGATCGCCTAAACGGTTTTAACCCCTTGTGTGGTGAAACGGTCCATTACAATTGGTGGCAAGCGGCGGGATCGTTCCTACAGTCAGAAGGACAGCTACAGGAGACACCATATCCATGGATTTTACAATTTGAGGGCAACGCACGGGGGGTAGGGACAGTCGGTTCTGCCCCCCAGTGACAGGGCTGTTTAGCCAAAGAGGAGACAGTCGGTCTCCAGCAGCAGGGCTGTGTGTCTAAAGGGGAGACAGTCGGTTTCCAGAAGCAGGGCTGTGTATCTAAAGGGGAGACAGTCGGTCTCCCCCTCCAACAACCAGGCTTCAACCAGGCTACCTACCCAGTAGCGCTGGCACCAGGGAGTTTGGAGCATTCCCTTATTTGCGGTTCGGGAGTTTGGTGTTCTACAGTAGCTGTGCCTGCATCTCTGGAAGGGGACGATCACCTAAACTGCTTTAACCCTTTGTGTGCTGAAACGGTCCGTTACAATCGTCTAGATATGCCCAAGCATACTCCTGAAACCCATCCAGTAGCCGATCTACCATCCTCTGAAAGGTAGCTGGGGCGTTTTTCATCCCGAATGGCATGACCTTAAACTAGTACAGGCCAAACGGGCTGACAAACGCTGACTTGGGGATGGCGTCCTCGGCTAGCGGAATTTGCCAGTACCCTTTACACAAATCTATCATGGTGATGTACTGGCCCCTGGCCATTTTGTCTAGGAGCTCGTCTATCCGAGGCATAGGGTAAGCGTCGGAGATCGTTTTATCATTGAGCCTCCGGTAGTCTACACAGAAACGGGTCATCCCGTCCCGTTTTGGAACTAGCACTACTGGAGAGGCCCAGGGGCTGTCAGAGTGTTCTATCACCCCTAACTGTAACATCTCATCAATCTCCTCATGCATACTTTCTTTTACAGCTTCCGGTATGCGGTAAGGAGGTTGGCGAAGGAGGGTCTTTTCTAGGGTTTCCACCTTGTGGGTGACTAATGGGGTGTACCCGGGTAGATTGGAAAAGGTGGCTCCCTTTTCCCTGATTAGATTTTGGACTAATCAGGGGGCTTAAGCGATCTCCTAACTGTACTTCTCCCAGGTCTCCGTTCTGGCCCTCTTGGTCTAGGAGGTCTGGGAGCGGCAGCTTATCAAAATCCTCGGTAGCAGACGCGCAAATCACGGTTACCTCTTCGGTACGCTCACAGTATGGCTTGAGCATATTCACATGAATCATGCGTTGGCCTCCCGCGCCTGCAGCCGGGCCAATCACATAGGGGGTATCACATATCTGTTCTACCACCTTATATGGGTCCTGCCAGGAAGCCTGCAGCTTTTCCTTGTAGACGGGTCGTAAGATTAATACTTTTTGCCCAACCTGAAAGCTGCGGTCCCTGGCTCCCTTATCGTACCATCTGCGCTGTCGTTGTTGGGCCGCCTGGAGGTTGTCGCGTACGGTCTGGGTCAGAATCTCCAGGCGTTCCCTAAACTCAAGCACATAGGGTACGATGGGTGTACCATTAATGGTCCCTTCCCCCTCCCAGTGTTCCCGGATTAAATCAAGGGGGCCCCTCACTCTTCTCCCGAACAGTAGTTCAAAAGGGGAGAACCCGGTGGATTCTTGGGGTACTTCCCTACAGGCAAATAATAAGTGGGGTAGAAACCTTTACCAGTCCTTCCGAGTGTCCATGAACGTGCAGATCATCTGTTTGAGTGTTCCGTTAAATCATTCACAGAGCCCATTAGACTGGGGATGATAAGCGGAGTTCAAGATCTGTTGTACCCCACATATCTTCCATTGCTGGTGTGTGACTTCAGCAGTAAATTGAGTGCCCCTATCCAAAATAATTTCCCAGGGAAATCCCATGCGGGAGAAGATTCGCATCAGGGCATCTGCTACTGTTTCCGCGTGCACATTTGTTAAGGCCACTGCCTCTGGGTATCTGGTGGCATAATCCACTACGGTCAAGACATATTCGGGAAATATGCTAGGGGTCCTATGATATCCACTGCCACCCTACTGAAGGGTTCCTCAATTATGGGTAGGGAACGGAGCCAGGCTTTGTATCTCCCCTCTTCCCTACCTTCTGGCAGGTATCACAGGTCTGGCAATATCGTCTAACGTCCTGTGAGATACCTGGCCAAAAAAAGTTCTTGGTCAGCCTGTGCTTAGTGCAGCTGATTCCTAAGTGCCCAGACAGGGGAATATCATGGGCGATGCGTAATAGTTCCAGTCTGTATTTCCGAGGCACAATTAACTGTTTAATTGGCAGGGGTATGGATCCGGCCACGACTTTCTCTGCATGGTGGTACAGCAGCCCCTTGTCCCAGGTGTACCTTTCCCCTTCTAGCCCTGCCTGGTCTTTGTCTATACGATCCTTGTATATATGTAGGGAGGGATCTAGGGCCACTTCGGAACCAAATTCTAGGGGGGTCGCCCAGGGCATGACAGCAGCCATGGGAGGTTCATTGCTTACCTGAGCCTCAGAGTGTTTCGATGGAGTGTTTCGATGGTGCGGGCCTGCTGCCGGGTCACAACTGGGTACGCTTCCTGGATGGTGGGTTGGGGAATAAAAGCTGAAGTCAGCTCCCCCAGGTCGTTGCCCAAAATGACGTCAGCGGGTAAATCCTGCATCATCCCCACCTCCACATTCACGTGCCCCGCTCCCCAATTCAAATGTACCTTGGCAGTGGGCACTTTGCAAATCGCTCCCCCTGCCACTTGTACAGCAGCACAGTCCCCAGTCAGATTACTCTTAGGCACCAGATGATTCCGGACTAGCGTTAAGGTAGCCCCAGTGTCACGTAGCCCTTGCACCTTCTTCCCTTCCATGTGCACCTCCTGCCGGTGTCCCTGTCGGTTATCTGAGGCGGCCTGTGTTACGGTACCTCCAGTAATAAATGTGCAAACCGCCATTTAGTGAATGCTCCCCGTTCGCAATAATGGGGTCTGGTAGCGTGTACAGTATAACCATGCGAACCGCCAGCTAGGGAACACTTCAAACTCCCGAACGGTACCTGTATGGCTCTTTCCCTTCACGAACTCCAAATCCACGAACTGACAATATTAGCCGAACGCCAATATCTTCCAAGCGGCAAATAATTCCAATAAGCAGTCTCTAGGCGCCGGTAATAAAATCCCCCCAATAACGAGACCAAGCTCCGCTTTGAGGGTAAAACACGAACTGATTTACTGTGGGCTACCTGCCCGGTATTTACGCAGGTCTCCCACTTGGTGGACACTCCCCTAGGGGACCAAATGGGAGACTGAAATGACAGAAGGACATGGGGACATTTCAGACATACATCCCCACAATATTCCCAGCATGCATCACAGTTCCCTCCCCTCTGCTGGGGAGATAATTGGGAAGTAATTCAATTATCTCCCCGAGCAGAGGCAAATCGCCATTTTAACTCAAAGTTATAAAACACATTAAAATATATAACTTTCTAATTGCCGAACATATTGCATTCGTGTAACACATCCCCAGATAGCCTGGATCTGAGTGCATATTATTGGCGAATAGCGCTCAGAGCCATTCGCATAGTTCAATCGCCATGGAGTCAAAGTTTATTACAGTTCTTCGGTATGCGATTGACTCCATGGGAAGGCTATCTGGGTTAAGTCCATTTGTGTTGTTGAATCTCCCGAACGGCCGGCATTCGTATACTTTTGTAGATTGAGAAGGGGAGGTCGACGGCTTCAGTGGTGTTCGGTTGAAAAAGTGTCCGTTTTCAGTTCCATGAAATAACCGTCGAACACCGCTGGTCTTTCGCATGTTTTAAAATGGCCGCCGCCTCGTGGTCGACATACGAACCACGACCACCCGGTATTCGGTTTTAATTGAGAAGTGTCTGTGGTTAACCGCAACGTTCTAATTGGGATCAATAGGTTAACCAGCAGCACACTTCTCTTCTGGGTGGCCGTCCGTTCGGTAGTTTAGTTCGACGAAAAAAGGACATTCCCTTAAACAAAGCATACGAATGGGGAATTCATGCAATTGGCAAAACAGACAAACACAGTACTTTTAGTCCATACAGATGGGTCTGTCACAGCCTGAATGGGGTTTACCTCATGTAGTGCCCCAAAGGTTCTTCTATTGGAGTAACGGTCTTGGGTGCTCCGTACTGTTCCGCTTGTACACAGTGCACGGCTGCTCGGTTGCTAGGTATTGCATTATTCCAGCTTTGCCTGGGTAGGTTGTGGGGGCAGTCTCACTGTATATGCCCCTGCTGGTTGCAGGTGTGGCAACGAATCGGAGGACGAGTAGGGTACCTGGGGGTGTAGGTATTTTGGCTTACCCCAGGTCGTGGCTGGATGGTGGAGGTCACAGCTGGTAACGGTGTTGTAGGCGTATAGACTGGTCAGTTTTGGGTCCCTCCGGGTATCTAGGAACTCATCTGCCAGCTTGGCGGCCTCTTGCAGGGTGTGTGGTTTCCGGTCCCGTACCCAATTTTGTAGATGGGAAGGTATCCCATCGAAGAACTGTTCCATAACCATTAGCTGGAACAGGTCCTCTAGCGTGTTAACTTGGGTGGCTTCCAACCACCCCTTTGCTGCTCGCTACAGGCGGTGCGCCCACTATATGTGTGTGTCTTTACTCGGTTTCTTAGTGTGACGAGAGCAATCTTGCCACATTGCATTGGAGAAGCCTGGTTGCTCGCCTGTTGCCTTTGGATTATGACCCCATGTTAAAAGACTTCTTTTCCCCTGCAGAAAAGGCTTATTCGTGCCTTTTCTGCCCGGTGTTCAGTAGATTCAATCTACCGAACTAACACATGAATGACTGGACCACCTGGGAGCTGGAGTGTGTCGGCAATTAACTTCCCAGAAACTGCGGTTAACCGCAGCTTAATTGACGAATACTGGGTGGCCGACCATTCGTATACCGAACACAAGGTCCTTTTACGGCCATTTTAAACACGCGAACGCACAGCGGTGTTCGACGCCCAACTCATGGAACTGAAAACGGATACATTTTGGCTCGAACACCGCTGAAGCCGCTGACCTCCCTTCTTGTTCAGTAGAAGTGCACGAACGGCCCTATATTCAGTAGTTGTACCTGACTACACCATGCCCCAGATAGGAATCCCGTGGAGCTCATTCGTATGAGAACTGACTTTGTGAACACTTTGGCTCCACGGCGATTGGACTGTGTGCATAGGATCTGAGCGCTATTCGGTACTTTGGTGCGCTCAGATCCCAGCTATCTGGGGACATGTTGAATGCCTGTAAAATGTTGTAAAATATAACAGTTCTGTATTTTTATGTCTTTTTGTTATGGTCATCTGAAATGGCGCTTAGGCTCTGTCCTGGGAGATAATTGAATTACTTCACAATTATCTCCCTGAGCAGAGCAGAGGCTGATGGGTAAGAAAGGGGAATGGCTAAGTGTGTACCCTGTGATTGGTTGCTAAAATGTCCTTGTCACAGTCTTCCATCTGGTCCCCTAGGGGAGTGTCCACCAGGTGGGAGACCTGCATAAATACTGGGCAGGTAGCCCTCATTAAACAGACCACTGCTTGACCCTCAACACGGAGCCTTGTCTCGTCTTTGGGGGGATTTACTATATGCTGATAGAGACTGATTGCTAGGAGTGTAAGCCGCTTGGGTGCTTTTCCTATTCGTCTGCTAGAAGCTATTCGTAAGGTTCCAGTTTGGGAGTTTGGAGTGCTATTTTGTATGCAGCGGTATTCGTGCCGTCGAGTAGACGATTTTAGTTCCAGGCACTCGACGACAAAATACTGCTGGGCTAACAATGGATCCAAGATGGCCAACCGCCATGTGGTCGGTAGCCGAACGGCGGCCACCCTGAATCTTTAATAACTACCGAAAGATACAATGTTGCAATGTTTAATGGGAGCCACACGACCTCCTGTGTGTGGTCTCCCATTCGGTAGTTTGTTCGTTTCACGAACAGTGTTGAAATTCACTGTTCGTGAAAGTACTGTATGAATGCTGGTGGCTTTCATGCCGCCAGCATACGAATGCTCTTGTTCGCATAAAATAACGAATTAGGTATACGCTTGGTTCTAACATCCTTAAAGCTACAGCAACACATTAATCTAAATACAGTCTTAAAGTGGCTAGTTTTGCCACACTAAGAAATGCTCAATCTTTGTTTCAAATATTAATTTGGCAGATATAAATCAACATCATAAATCAAAATGTGCATACTCAAAAGCTCAGCACAAGAAATACCTTCACATGAAACAATGTTCAATGTCAGTCAGCAGTGGCCAAGACCAGTAAGGTATTGTCATGCATGAAAAAGGGCATTCATTCTCGGGACGTGAATATAATTTTGCCTCTTTATAAATCACTGGTAAGGCCACATATTGAATATGCTGTGCAATTTTGGGCACCTGTTCTAAAGAAGGATATTATGGCACTAGAAAAAGTGCAGAGGCGGGCTACAAAATTATAAAAGGAATGGAACATATCAGCTATGAAGAAAGGTTAACTAATTTAAACCTATTAAGTTTAGAAAAACGTTGCCTGAGAGGGGATATGATAACATTATATAAATATATTCGGGGTAATACAAACCATTGTGTGGAAATCTATTCACAAAACGGACTTTACATAGGACACGAGGTCATGCGTTTAGACTGGAAGAAAGAAGATTTCGTCCAAGGCAAAGGAAAGGGTTTTTTTACTGTAAGAATAATAAGGATGTGGAATTCTCTGCCTGAAGAAGTGGTTTTATCAGAGTCCATACAGATCTTCAAACAGCTACTAGATGCATACTTGCAAAAACAGAATATTCAAGGATATAATCTTTCAATGTAGGGTAATAACTGCTTGATCCAAGGATAAATCTGACTGCCATTCTGGAGTCAAGGAGGAATTTTTTTCCTAGCTTGTTGCAAAATTGGAAGTGCTTCAAACTGGGGTTTTTGCCTTCTTTTGGATCAACAGCAAAAAACAAATGTGAGGAAGGCTGAACTTGATGGACACAAGTCTCTTTTCAGCTATGTAACTATGTAACTATGTAACATTTAACCAAGAATTCCTAGTCCAGAACAAAAAAATCCTATAATTGGTCACTTCGCCTAGCCCAAAGGATCTGCTCAACCTCATCACTGTCAGCCACACAAAGAAGACTGGTACCAATATTCTGGTGTATGTAAACCAACAAACATGTCAGAATTTTTTAAATATACATATTTTTCATAAACCTTCTACAGCAGCCAACTTGATAAAATATGTGCTAAGAAATCTCTTACAATTCCGTAAAAATTAAATGCCCCGGTCATTATTTTTTATACAGACCCTAAGGAAGTTAAATTCTGTTTCTCTCTAATACAATTTATATTGAACACACAGAAGACAGAAGATCTAGTGTATTGGCCTGTGGACTTGAAGATTCTTTTATATTCATAATTCCGCTTGCCATAACAATACTCGGGAGCGCTTCATAAATCATCATTCTTGGATTCTGCCGGGTGCTTGGCTCAGTATACAAAATAGCAAAACAATCAAGAAATCATATACCCGCTGTAACATTTTTCTCTTTAAGACGTTCAAATAGGGCTTTGTCATTTTGTCTCCCAGAGAGAAAGAATATGTTCAGAAATATTGTAGTTGTAGAAAGCAGCATAAACATATTCTTATTTGCTTGGACAAAAATCACTGCATTGATAAAGAAAATGTACACTCTACACAGCCTGGGGATATTTTAAATGCCTGATGTCCTTTTTTATATGTAAAACAAAAAGCATAGGTTTTGCCAATTCTGTTTTTTAAATCATGTATTTGAACGAGACTAACACTAAAAATGTGTTTATTTATTACATATTAAATTGTAGTGATCTTTTGCAAAACAGTACATATAGAGATTAAAAAAACAAAAATGACGTAAATTTTTACATTGGAAAACATTTCTACCCTGGTTGTTTTGGTCTGACCTTTTCTTTTTTTTTTCTTCTATAATTAATTTCCTACAAATAATTGAATTGAGAGGTCCAACAGAAAATATTAGCGGATAAAAAAACAAAACAAAAACAAAAAAAACTTATTTTTTACTGTTCAGGTGAATAAAAACAAAGCTATGACAAAAGAGAAGTGAGCTGAAAAATCTATCCAATATTGCCATTTACCTTGCATTTTGGTTTTCAATTAACTGCAATGTTGTATTTAAAGGGACACTATAGTCACCAGAACAACTACAGCTTAATGTAGTAGTTCTGATGAGTATAATAGCTCCCTTCAGGCATTTTCATGCAAACACTGCCTTTTCAGAGAAAATGCAGTGTTTACATTGCCCCTGGGTACACCTCTAAGTGGTCACTCCTCAGATGGCCACTGGAGGGGCTTCCTGGCTCAGGGCTGCACAGTAGCAGCCCTGCCATTCAGCGTCCCCATGCAGAATCTTCCTCATAGAGATGCATTGATTCAATGCATCTCTATGAGGAGGTGCTGATTGGCCAAAATGGTGTTTGGCCCTGCCCCTTGTTGATTTTAGCCAATCCAATGCTTTCCCTGTGGGAAAGTATTGGATTCGCTAAAAATTGTCAATGTTGATGATGTCACCAAGGGGGCGGGGCCATCACTGGCAGACCCATGGAGAGCTGAAAATAAGCTGAGTTTTAACCCATTTTGAGGTGTCTAAGGGGGGACAAGCCACCTAAATGGTGGGTTTTCACTATAGGGTCAGGAATACATGTTTGAATGTAATAAATAAACCCAAAAGTCTTCCTGCACAGGACGGGTGTCACCGTGACAGATCGGTGCGGTCACACTATCACAATGACCAATCGGCACACTAAAGGAAGGAGAGGTTACTCACCTTCCCTCCAGAGCCTCTCCCTCTGTGCAGTTTGTAATTCAGCGGCCATGTCCAGCATTAGGAAGGATGCCAGCCACTGCAAGGAGGCACTATATAATAATGCCACCCACAATGACATCACTAGTGACATGAATGTGCATGCGGTGTCACGTTTTCGCCAAGCACACATGTTCTGGAGTCATGGGAGCCAAATCAGCCAGTAGCAGGATTTACTGGGTTGTTCAGTGCCCTGCCGTGGTTTCCATTCTGTTGGTTATCCGAGAGCGCTTTCCTGATTTTGATTATTGTTTTTTTGATCTTGGCTTCCTTGACGTCCTGTATTTCTGGTATCCCTGACCCTTTGGCTTTGTTCTTTCCTTATTTGTTCGTTTCTGTATTCCTGACCTCAGCTCATTACTGTTTATTCTATTACGTTAATTCTGGCCATTCTAAGGCCCGGTTAAACGTTGTTACTGTTTGTATTTGTTACGTGTTTTACTTAATTCTGCATGTTGGGCCACTGGTTCGCTGATAATCACAACCTATCAATGACTCCCAGTTTGAGGTTTCTGATTTGAAGCCTCAGAAGAAAAAAGGGGTTGTGAAAGAGCACCACTAACAGGCACTGGACTGAAGACTTTGGTTAAAACATTCATTAGTGGTATAACCCCTTGAGGTATGCCGGGCATTTTTCAATCACAGCAGCCCCATGTGAAGGGGACTGAGCCAGAGAGGGTGTGTTTTATGATCACTAGTGACAAGCATGCCCCCTCTCAAAGTGAGCATGTTGATTCTATGCGCAGAGCCCCTCTGAAGAGCTCTAGCATAAGAAAAAGGCCCTGTATTGGTTCTGTGCAGCGTACGCAAATTTAATAACCTGCTTGCGCTGTTTACTTTTAACTTGTCTCTGGTGTCTCCATAAGTGGGTTATCAAAGGACAAAAGGGCCAGAAAAGTGTATCGTGCATGTGTTTGGAACCTGCTTGTGGGATTGCGTGTGTAGAGTGAGCTCATTGTGGTGCGGTATTGTGTAAATAGGTCGATTTCATTCATGTTTGTGGTGTAATATGAGTGGCTGGGGGCTATAGAGAGTGTGTGTATAGAGGGCATAGTGTGTATAGGGGATGTAGCGAGTGTGTGCATACGGTCTGTAGTGTGTTTGTGTGTATAAGTGATGTAGTGTGCGTAGCGGTTGTAGAGAGTCTGTGTTTAGAGAATGTAGTATGTTTGCTTACAAGGAATGTAGTGTGTGCATAGAGGATCCAGAGTTTGTATGTCAGGAATGTAGTGTGTGTAGGTGGTGCAGTGTTTGTGTGTAGGGTATCTAGTGTGTGAAGGACCTAGTGTGTGTGTGTGTGTGTGTGTGAGGATGCTGTGAAGGTGCTATGTGTGTGCGCTGTGAGTGTGCTGTGTGTATGAGGGTGATGTGTGTGTGGGTGCTCTGTTGTGAGGGTGTTGTGAGTGTGTCTGAGGGTGCTATAAGTGTGTGAGAGAGTGCTGTGAGTGTGAGGGTGCAGTGTGTGTGAGGGTGCCGTATATGTGAGTTCTATGAGTGTAAAGGGGGCTGTGTGAGTGTGCAGTGAGAGTTGTGTGTGTGAGTGTGAGGGTGCTGTGAGTGTGAGGGGGCTGTGTGTGAAGGTATTGTGAGGGTGCTGTGTATGTGAGGGTGCTGTATGCGTCCAGTGTGTGTGAGAGTGCTGTGAGTGTGAGGATGCCGTGTGAGTGTGCTGTGTGTGAATATGTTTAGAGGGATTGTGTGTGTGTGGGGGGGACAGATTAATTTAAATATATTAAATATGTATTTTATAAATAAATATGTATTAATAAAAAAATAAAACTTTATATCACCCCTCTCTTCTTACCTTTTGACTGGGAGAGGGGACCGTGCAGCCATCCCTGGTGGTCCTTGTGATGTGTGAACTGTAGCCTGTGGGGATAGAGTACACTCTCGCGAGATCCGGAGCATTGCCAGGTAACCGTGGCAACACTCTGACCTCACGAAAGGAACCTGGCGGAGCTACTGACTAGAGCTCCCCGGGTCCTCCTCTCCCTCCCTTCCCAGCCCACATCCACATGTCAGTGCCTGTGGGCCAGTGAGGGAGATTTTTGATCTCCCCACCAGCCCATGAAAGCACACAGCAGGGCCGGCGCTCGGATAGTACCGGCTCTGCATGGGCTGGCAGGGGAGATCCTGTGATCTCCCCTGCCGACCTCGGTCCATGGCCATGGCGGTCCACCGGCATTTACCCGGTATGCCCGATGGCCAGTCCAGGCCTGCTCGTACCAGAATACTTTCCTTTAAATGAATCAGGTCCGTTGTTACAAATATGTTACACTTTTGTAACAGCTGAATCCATGCACTAAATGTTGAATTTCTCAGAATGTTACACTTGTAATGCACATCATATTGAATTGAATGTTGTTGGGAATTATATTTTTCAAGTAAATAGTCAAGATTTACATATTGTAACCTAGTAATAGATATCACATGCACAGGGCATAATCGCACCCATTCCCGGTCACATGTTCTTGTCACGTTTTCTTTAAACCGTTATTTAAGCGTTGTCTGTCATTATTGTGAAGAGCTGAAACGTTGCTATATGATGTGGCCTTAATAAAAGGATTGTAATACACCAGAAAGATGAGTGGTAAATGCTCTTTTATCTCTCTTCAAGATTCATCCTGTCACTTTAACAACCTTTGCGCCAAACCTGGTTCGTCCTACTTATTCATGGAGTTTAGCTACAAGATAGAAACTACGTCTCATTTTTAGGATCGTAGCCTCATCTGATCACAGAAGACATTTTAAAATCCCCCACGTAATGAGAAAAAAAATTGAATTAGGTCTGAGTGCCCAAGGCCCTTTTTACAAGGTAATACATATTTCTCAATTTCAAAGGCAAGAATCTATATTTCTGCTTTCTAAAGACATTGGAATTCAACATTAAGAAAGTTAATACATGAGTGGGTATTGTTAGGTAATAACTAAAACTCTCTGAAAGGTCGTTCATATACGAGACTGTACTAAGGTCCTCTTAATGTAATGAGTCATGTTCTCACACAGTCCTTGTCCCTTAAGGGAAATATTGCATGTTTACCCAGAAAACTAACTAGATTAGTTTGAATTCAACACAAAGAATGGCTTGACCCGGAGACAAAGTGACAGTGTACATTAATCTTTGGTGTACAAATGAGTCGCAATATGATATTGAAGACATTATCAATTGCTACAAATAAAATGCATATTTCTTAACAAAATTATTTAGTGTAATTTGAAACCTGAGTTTTTTTATTTTTTTGCTTTCTTCGGTGAAGAGAGATTGAACAACTCACATCCAGTTTCTCCTGTACTGAAAAGAACAGAGTTGGCACAGGTGACCCACAGGACTCAGGTAACCATCTAAACATGCTAAAACAGTTTACAGATTTCTCCTGGCACCATAACCACTACCGTAGGCTGTAATGGTTACGGTGCTTGAATTGTTCCATTAACCAACTTTTTTTCCACAATAAATAGTAGAGAAAAAGTACAGGTGAAGCTGTGGAAAACATAGAATTTATGCCCACAGTCCACTAGTTTTTTTCCACATACTAGTGTTGACATTTTTTAATTGCCATTCCTACCCAACATTTTCTTCTTCTCCTACTCAACACTAATTTCTCCTCCAACTTTGGGCAAGGCCCAATAAGCTGTACTTAAATAAGCTGTAATTAAAAACAATTTTTATGTTGATACAGTCCTAATAGTATCTACGTGCAGTCAATGAGTTATAGTTTGTTGCAGATGCTCCATGACATCACACCAGAGAACAGGAAGATTCTGTCAAAACTTCCCAACAATAAACTTTGGAAAACTAATACTGAAACCTCTGTAGCGAAGAGCTAATTATCATTTTATGATGGATGCCAGATCATTTACATATACAGGGTTGTTCACTAATATGAGAATTCAAATCAAGTTTAAAATAAATTTTACATTCATGGCCAAAGTAGACACAAAAATTCTAAATTAGGTAAGATATCAGTCCAGCTAATTTGGATTTGAATTTGAAAATTCCCTTTGAATTCTCTTTGAATTGTCACTTTAGTAAATAGCATTGATAGGATGGGAGAGTTATGGTCAAAAATGAAAAATAAAATACTTATTGCTTTAATTTCTAAGAACAAACGACTTCATTATTCGTCTTTGGCTTTCAAACTATTCAAGCAACACAAAAATGGAAGCATTTGGGCTGAGATTTTAAATCTGGAATTTGTATCCAATAATAAACGGACTTACTTCTCCGGGACCATTTTTTTTATTAACAGTATTAAAAGGTAAGAGAATTTGACTCATTGCTAAGGTTGTCTGAGAATGACAGAGGTTGAGAAGAAAATGCTTAAGTGACTGGAAAAAAAAATAGCCCAAAATGTCAGTGCTGACAGCAGGAAAGTTAGAGTTCATGAGGATTAAATGGATTGGGACAGACATAGTGACAGGTCTGCTCCCAAGTGAGGCCAAGTGAAAAAGCTAAATCAAGGGAGGAGTCTGGGAAATTTAAGAAGGCATTAGAAAATATTCAGAAAAAAATGGTTCATTATACTGAATATCTGCATAATATATTTAGTGTATATCGGCATAGCAATAAGGTTGGAATTTATTTAAATAGGAGTAAGAGCCTCCAAAAATGTAAAAAAACAAATCAAATAGCCACATCTCAGCAAATAGAATGTTAAAATCACCAAGCTATTTATTAAACGTTATTTTCACCATAACTAAAATAAGATTTTATTTTCACATAGGTCTTGCACTATTTGTCCATCAAGCGTCTTTGCAGCAACAAGTTCTAAGCAAAACAAATGAAGAAATAGTTGCAAGATTATTAAAGTATGAATTGCTAGGAATTTAAAATGAATTAAAGGTGAACAATCGTCAAAATTTAGGCCACAGTTTCAAAGTTGCAAAAATAGCAATCTCAACTATGTTCTCAGTTCAGATAGTTTGATTCCAAAATTAGAAATTTACTTTGTATTCCGACAACTCACACTGTAGTAAATAACCTTGTGAGTGTATATGTGTATAAGTGAGTGTTTAACTGTATATTTTGTATGTGCAAGAGACTAGGTCTACGTTTGGGGGGATTCCCCCAAACGTAGACCAGTTCACTAGTGCAGGGAATCCCGTGAATCTATATTTAGGGAAACTTCACCGAACACAGATTGGCTCACTGGTGCAGGGAATCTATGACATCTATGTTTGAGGAAAAATCCTTGAACAGAGACCAGCTCTCTAATAGGGGGAATCCCTTGAATTCCCTCACTAGAAAGCTGGTTGTAAGTGCGAACCGTCGTAAAAAAGGCAGGTAATTGAGGACTGCCTGTATCTTGTTGGTCATTTGCTCTAGAACCAGGGTAAGCAAAAATTGTCATTTCAGATGTTGTGGACTATATTTCCCATAATGCTCTGACAGCCATATTGCTGGCAAAATAAAAGCAATATTTTGGTTTCTCTCCTCATCGTGCATGATTAAGGTGCAAATCAATACATTGCTGTGGTTTTACCTCGATGCTACAATAAAAGTCTACCTGAAACCTACGGTTGCGGAGCCTCATCCTAACTTTATGTTTGAATGATCTCTTTTGGTCATAGATGGGTACAGAAGTAGCAGGCCCCACCAATAAAGAATTTAAAAGAATTGAAGAGTGAAGACTCTGAAGACCTGAAAACAGAGAGAACAATTTGGCTCTAGAGCAACAGACCATACCATGAATAGAAAGTTAGAAGACAGGGTGAGAAAGACCCAGTGACTTACACTGTCTTCCTTTCAGGTCATATTAATCATTCACATACTTGGGGTATATGCTTGTTTGTTTTTTATATTTTATGTTTTGCAGTTAATGTACATTTCTTAGTTCAGGATGTATGCTTTTTTTTTTGTTTGTTTGTTTTTTATTTGTTTATAATGGATATTTTTTTTTAATAATACTACACTTCTGGTTGCAATTCAATATTTTAACTGAACTGAAAGAATTCCATGATTCTATATATTATAGTTAAAGTGTCCCCCAGACTTCATTTAACGAGCAGCCACATTGACAGTCTTTTTCTCCAGTTTAGTGGTCATAAAATTTGGTCAATTTTGTTGATCGCTAATATTTTGGACTTTAAGGAATACATTCCAATAGTTCTATTCTCTTTGAACTGCAAGCTAGAATAAATATGGTTTTTTTTTCTGTTTTTTGTTGTTGTTGTTGTTGTTGTTTGTTTATAGGTAGTTGTTAGAGACTAAAGTCATCCATTTTGTATCAGAACATGCAATATAATAGCAGGCAAGGAGCTCCTGGCTCTGGAATTAACCTAGTTCTATTCAAAGACATAATTTTGATATGTTCCTGTGAGTTGTCCTTGTCTGACCGAGAATTTCAGGAAATGCATATCTCAATTATTCAAAGCTAAACACAAGTCAAATGAACAGGTAATGGATTTTAATGACGTTCCTGACATCTTAACAGTCAAGCTTGGTGATAGGGAATATACAGAAATTACATTATCTTTTATAATTCAGTTATATTCTCATCACCAGGCCGAATGATATATGAACGGCTATAGCACGCATGTTGAAAGGAGCAATATTAACACATGGAGAAAGACACACTAACAGATGTTATGCATGACAAGCGTTATATAATATCTAACACGGACATCGAAATATTGGGGACAATGCAAGGACGTTCAGTAATAGATTCAATTGAAAACTCATTAATGTTATAGTGCAGACTAAACCACCGGCGTTAAATGTGAAGATTGTCTAGCGTATAAAGCATTCTCAGCTCGGAAGCGAGGACAGACAGCCCTAGGGTGTAGTCTGACACGGATACTACAGATAAGCGCAGGATGTTCCAAATGCCATGGGATATATGTAGCCTTTGTGGAAATGAATAAGTTCAAAGCTTAGCTACCGTGGAGTAATGAAGCAAAGTGTTGATGCCAATCAAGTACAAATAATGCTGTCACTGACATGAGAGGACAGAGACAGAAAATGATCAAGTTAAAGTTTAGTGGGATAACACCAAATATATCTCCCTAAACATAATGGATAGACTTAGAGATTTGTTTACTGACCAACTGCAATTTGTTAGAATTTGTGTCGATCTGGTGACCGAACGAGTTCCTAATTTCCGAACAGCAATATAGACGAATCATGAAACAAACGACTCAAGCAATGGACAAGCATGTCTGTTTCGATTCGGAATTCAAAATTTGTTAATCATCTTTAAGCCACTTGATGGATGATATGAATTATGTGAAAATACACAACAAAATAGAAAGCTAATAGAGCCAATGTATTGGTTATACAGAATAAGAGTGCATATTTACAAAAAGGAGAAATCAAACTATCCCTAAAGTGGGAAATGTGGGGAATTCAAAGTAAATCGGTACATAACACCCCAAATAATGCACCATATTTACAACAGTCAGCTGTGCATGATGTTTATGGCACTTTGAGATCTCAATTCAAGTACAGAAATGTAAGTGATAAGGAGATACAAAATAAAAATGGCAGAGAGCGGATCAGATGGAGGCTTGCTGTTATACGAGTATTTATAAGGTGACAATTTAATTTAGACAAGATGAATAATAGGCAGGGCCAGATTAAGAGCCCAGTGGGCCTGGTGCTGACAATTATGACGGGCCTAATTACAGAATCGTATCGACCAAAAACAGTAAAACACTCCCAAGCGTCATGTATCTGATGGAGATGGTGCTGGAGAGAAAGAAAACAGCAGCTATAAGAAAACACATACCCTAGGCTAATCTCTCTCTAATGTATGTTTTCATCTTTCAAGTAAATCCATAACCCCTAACAGCAGTGTCCAGTCAAGCAGGAAGTCAATGGGCATGGTAAAAGGGTGTGCCACTGACACAAATCACATAAACTGCCAAAAGGGGCGAACATGCCCAAAAAGAGGACATGTCTGCTCAAAGAATTAGAAGGCCAGCCTGGCATGAATGCATGTCAGGCTGCATTCCAATCATGCAGCTGGCCAACTAAGGGCATACTATGCAGACAGCACCCTGAGCTTGGCATACATGCATCTAATGATGCGCTCACTCAACGCTTTCTAAGGACTGTCCCCTAGCACTCGCTGGTCCACTTGTCTCCTTAACTTCTTACTAGCAGGCAGAAGCTCCTGGTATATGTTCTGGGACAGAGAAAAGCTGTATGTAGTGAGTATAGAAGAAAGGGAACATGCCACAGTGTTAGAGAGACCAAAGTCAGCATTACCTTAAAGGATCACTATAGGGTCAGGAACACAAACATGAATTCATGACCCTGTAGTGTTAACACCACCATCATGCCTCCATAAATATAGCAAACTCCTACTATATTCACGCCTGAAGCTGTAACTCTGCATGCTGTTAGACTTATAAAAACAATCAGTCTGCGGACATCATTAGAAGTGGTGGCCTGATCCAATCACAGTGCTTCCCCATAGGATTGGCTGAGACTGACAAAGAGGCAGATCAGGGTCAGAGCCAGCATGATTCAAACACAGCCCTGGCCAATCAGCATCTCCTTATATAGCTGAATTTAATTAATGAATCTCTATGAGGAAAGTTCAGTGTCTGCATGCAGAGGGAGGAGACACTGAATGTTTGGATGCATTTTAGGCAGCCATGACCCAGGAAGGATCTCTAACAGTCATCTAAGGAGTGACCAGTGAAGTTATCACTAGGATGTAATGTAAACACAGCATTTTCTCTGAAAAGACCGTGCTTACAGCAAAAAGTGATATCACATTTTGTAAATCACAAGGAGTAGCATAAGAGAAAATGCTGTAAAATCACCAAAAAAATACTTAGTTTAAATCTGCTGTATAGATGGATTCCTCCCAGTTCCCCCATGTCTCCCAGTGCCCTCGTGACTCAGTGCACCCATGTGTCGATTACTCCTGGTCTCAGTGTTCCTATGTATCAGTGTCTCAGTGCCCCATGTCTCCCAGTGTCCCCTAGTGTCGTGTCCCCAGGTCTCCCAGTGATCCTATGTATCAGTGTCTCAATGCCCCATGTCTCCCTGTGTCCCCATGTATCCCAGGGTCCCCATGTATCCCAGGGTCCCCATGTCGCTAGGACACTAGGAAGACGGGGAGACATTACATAGTAACACACAGACACATACTAACATACATACAGACACACACATACTGACATACATACATACAGACACTGACATACATACATACATACAGACACTGACATAATACTCACACATACACATGCATGCATACCTACATACATGCACACTGGCATACATGCAAACTGACATACATACATACTGACATGCATGCTGACATACATACATACATACAGCCTGTATCTTGTTGGTCAGTTGCTCTAGAACCAGGGTAAGCAAAAATCGTCATTCCAGATGTTGTGGACTACATCTCCCTTAATCCTCTTACAGCCATAATGCTGGCAAAATTTTCATTTTCTTGCATACTGACATACATACTGGCAGACATACATGCATACTGACATACATGCTGACATACAGACATGCATACTGACAGACAAACACACTGTCACACACATCTAATTTTTCAGCTGTCTGGGGCTGATGGGAGTCGGCATAGCTCTCCCTCTTCAAGGCCTCCACCATGACTCTCCTCCTGCGTGGAGTGAACTGGGGGAAGGAACCGTCTGTCACTTCCCCCCAGCAGCACTTAGGTTGCGGCTGCAATTTTTAAAAAAATGGCCCGGTTGCGCTATTATGTGGCCACAGCACTGTCCGGGCCCCTGAAAATATAGGGCCCATCAGGTGGCCCTTAGTGTGTGGGACATCCGATGGGCCCCATCAGCAAGGCGGGGCCCTGGCACAGCTACACGTAGGGCCCAGGCGGCCAGGCCTGTCATGGTGGCGGCCCTGGCCGCACAGTTAGAAGAGATTAATTGTTGCCATTGTTCAGCAACCTTAAGAGAGTACAATGACAGGGTGTAAATTATTTTTGGCACTTGTATTAAGTAAAACAGAGATCAAGATGTGAAACTTTGTACATGGAGGAAGGACATACCCAGTAAATGGCAATTTGATATAACAAATGTGGTATTCTGGTTAACAATTGTGTGGTGAAAATAACCTCGCCAGTGGGGTCTGGAGGGGCCTGTGCCACAGGATTATGGCCCTGGGGTGTATGGTCCTTTAAAACTATTATTTGGCCATATTGGATTGTAACACTTTTTTTCTGCCCCTTTAATTCCATGAGAAAAAGTGCCTCTTCCCCCTTTTTCCTGTCTATTGTTTCTCCAGCAGGGCATTGTCCCAGGGACACTGCCAGACCAGTTTAAACTGGCTGCTTTGTCCCTCCTCAATCTCTCATCAGCCCTTGCTAAAGTTTAACCCCATGGCGATTTTGTTCTGTTCGTGGTATCTGAGCGCTGTTGAATGTGGGGATTCTGTTCAGTATAATTGGAATTATGTATTTTTATGTGTTTTACTGTTGTTGTAAATGGAGATATTCCCTGTACCTGGATATAATTAAGTTATCACGCCCACTTAAGCCAATTATCTCCAGGATAGAGGAGAAGATAGACTGGCTGAACAGCCTAAATCTGTGGTACTGTTTTGGGCAGGAAAGCCATGCTTGCAGTCGGTCAAATAGGACTTCCACCTATCTTTTGAACCACTGGACCAAATTGTATGATTTTTGAATATGTTTGTATACTGATTCTTCTGGTTCAGAATATGTAACTTATTTATGGAAATTGCATGTATGGTTTGGAAGTTATGAATATTGTATAAAACTGTATATTTTCCTGCCTGTGATAATTAAGTTAACCCATTGTGTTCAGTAATTATATCACATGCAGAGGGGAGGGTTTATGTGCTTTGGCTGGGAGTGTCTGACTGTACTGTTTTGTTTTGATTGGTTTTTACATATTTTTGTCCTGTGTTCCACAAGGTCCACATGGGTGGTAACCTTGTGGGAAAACCTGTATATAAGTGACAATAAACCCTCAGACTGCTGAGTTCCTGTTTTACCCTCAACATAGAGCTTCGTCTCATGTGTGGGGGGAAAGGCTGCATCTACACTGGGGATTGCTATACACTGTATACTCCCCTGGCTATAATCACTAAGCTCTTTTAAGCGCTTGTTTCTGCTTTGCTCTCTGCAGTGCTTATGGTGTCAAGTGGAGTGCTTGGAGCCCTTGGGAAGCACTAGGAGCATCCATCAATGGAGGAACCCAGTCGGGGTGCCAGGTGATCCGTTACAACTTGTCTTTCCAGTTTGGTGGTACTAGTATAGAGTTAATAACTCATAGAACAACCTGTATCTTATAAAAATAAAAAACATCCTTCACTTTCTGAAATTTACTTCTTTACTACCCTGTAATAGAAAAGTGATTTTAGGGCTGGTAGACATGAGATAGCACCTATGCAATAATATGTTATATCATGCCGTTACAGCGTGCAGTTTGACCCTCTTTCAACTGATATCCCAATAAATATGCCAACTTTGCAGCTCCTTTTATAAGATGTGCAATGAGAGCATTAGTCACAGGCAAGCATTTAAATGCCCAAAAATGGGTGAAATAAAAATAGGGGAAAAAACTGTATTATGGAAAAAAAAAAGAGAGGGCTAATTATTCCAAAAATATCCAGTGATGCCTTATCCATCCACAGACCACACACATTAATACAAAGATAAATAAACCAATAGCCCAGTTAAATGGAAATACTTAGATAACTTACAGGGTATTTTTTTTTAAAGCAAATATTATTATTATTTATATTTTTTTATTTGAATTTTAATTTGTGCCCATGTTAATCATTTTGCTAAATACTAGTAGAGTATACAAAGTAGAGAGTGGTCCCACTTTGAAAACTCTGACCACAGCCCTCTGGAGCAGAGAGTTCCTCAAGGCACGCCTACCAGTCCAGAACTTTGGGATTACCCAGTTGTGTCTAAGGTTTTTTTAGAAAAAAAAACAAAAAAAAACACCTTCACTCAACTCGGTAATCCCTAAATCCTGGACTGGTAGGCGTGCCTTGAGGACTGGCTTGGAAACCACTTCCCAGGAGCCTTCAAGCAGCCTGGTATGCAGAGATTGAGCTAAACTATACATTGTAACTAGGAGTAACAAGTTGTTATCAGTCTAATTTTGTGATTGTTTCCAGACTAAAGATAATCTTTGTCCGGGGTGCAGGTTCTGTAATGATATGTTTTTACAAATGTTCACATTAAAATTATAACTTTTGAGAATACTGTAGTAGTGCCACATTGAAAAAGCAACCATTACACATTGCAGCATTATTTATGATAGCTTGCATCATTACAATGATGGGTGCATTACCAACAGAGGAAATACAGACTATTCATATACACAGCCTGATACAAGGCAGGTGCTCTGTGTGATTACCTACCTCTTGAGTTTAGCTGCATTGAGCTAAACAACCAGGAAGTAGCAGGATCAGTTGTCTGATTGATAACTAGAGAGGCGTAACAAGATGAATTTATAAAAGTTCCAATTTCTATTGATATCTGCACTTGTTTCAATGAAAATAAGAGGCTACACTGTTCACACATAAAGCACTTCAAATTACTTTAGGTGTTTGGAGTGTTCCTTAAAGCCAGAAATGTAACCCTTACCCTCAGGAGCCACTAAACTAACCTCTCATTCCTAACCCTAGCAGTAGAGTTCGTACCGAACATTACGATTTTTTGACCCTGAACCTGGACATTTCAGTAACAGTTCTTTTTCGTCAGGTTTTTTTTTGCGCTCTGATTTTTATTTTATTTTAAGTTCAATGGGTATGATGGTTTTTTATTTGGCTTTTTATGGAGCTTCAAAATTAAGATTTTAGAAGAAAGAAGACATCAAATGGTAAGTGTTATTTTTCTTTACAGGTTAGTTATTTTATACCCCCTTCACTATTTTTAGGGTGAGGGGGTAGGTAGAGGATAGATTTATTTTGGTGGGGGACCCCTAGTCACCTTTGAAGGGGGGGAATTTGCCATTTAGGGCCTCCACCCAAGGGGGGGGACAGGGGGAGGACAGTAGGTGCCCCCCTCATTATCTCTATGGCCCCCACCCACCGCTCAGGGGTGGGGGCCAGGAGGGAGGACAGTAGATCACCCCCCTCATTATCTTTATGGCCCCCCCACTGCACAGGGGTGGGGGCCAGGGGGGAGGACAGTAGGTCCCCCAATTTTGATTTCTGGCCCCACCCAACACACAGGGGTGGGGACCGGGGGGAGGACAGTAGGTCCCCCCATTGTGATTTCTGGCCCCCATCCACCGTGCTGGAGTTGGGGCCAGGGGGGAGGACAGTAGGTCCCCCCTCATTATCTTTATGGCCCCCACCCACCGCTCAGAGGTGGGGGCCGGGGTGAGGACAGTAGGTCCCCTCTCTTTATCTTTATGGCCCCCACCCACTGCGCAGGGGTGGGGGCCGGGGGGGAGGACAGTAAGTCCACCCCATTGTGATTTCTGGCCCCCACTTAATGCGCAGGGGTGGCGGGGAGGACAGTAGGTCCCCCCACTGTGATATCTAGACCCCACCCACCGCGCAGGGGTGGGGGCCAGGGGGGAGGACAGTAGGTCCCCCCCTCATTGTTATGTAGGGCTCATACCCACCGCTCAGGGGTGGGGGCCAGGGGGGGAGGACAGTAGGTCTCCCCCCCATTGGGATTTCTGGCCCCCACCCAACACGCAGGGGTGGGGGCCGGGGGGAGGACAGTAGGTCCCCTCTCATTATCTTTATGGCCCCCACCCAATGCTCAGGGGTGAAGACCGGGGGGAGGGAAGTAGGTCCCCTCCCTCATTACCTTCATGGTCCCCGCTCATTATCTTTATGGCCCCCACCCAATGCTCAGGGTCGGGGGCTGGGGGGAGGACAGTAGGTCCCCCCATTGTGATTTCTGGCCCCCACCCACCGCACAGGGGTGGGGGCCGGGGGGAGGACAGTATGTCCCCCCTCATTATCTTTATGGCCCCCACCCACCTCTCAGATGTGGGGGTCAGGGGGGAGGACAGTAGGTCCCCCCTCATTCTTATTTAGGGCCCCCACCCACCACTCAGGGGTGGGTGAGGGGGGAGGACAGTAGGTCCCCTCTCATTATCTTTATGGCCCCCACCCAATGCTCAGGGGTGAAGACCGGGGGGAGGGAAGTAGGTCCCCTCCCTCATTACCTTCATGGTCCCCGCTCATTATCTTTATGGCCCCCACCCAATGCTCAGGGGTGGGGGCTTGGGGGAGGACAGTAGGTCCCCCCATTGTGATTTCTGGCCCCCACCCACCGCACAGGGGTGGGGGCCGGGGGGAGGACAGTATGTCCCCCCCTCATTATCTTTATGGCCCCCACCCACCTCTCAGAGGTGGGGGCCAGGGGGGAGGACAGTAGGTCCCCCTTCATTGTTATGTAGGGCCCCCACCCGCCGCACAGGAGTGGGGGCCAGGGGGAAGACAGTAGGTCCCCCCTCATTGTTACGTAGAGCCCCCACCCGCCGCGCAGGGGTGGGTGCTGAGGGGGAGGACAGTAGATCCCCCCCTAAATCTTATTTAGGGCCTCCGCTCAGGGGTGGGGGCTGAGGGGAGGACAGTAGGTCCCCCATTCATTGTTATGTAGGGCCCCCACCCGCCAAGCAGGGTTGGGGGCCATTTTAGTGCCCAAAAGTTCGGGTCCCCAACGACTTCAATGTGGTTCGGGTTCAGGTCCCGAATTCAAACTTTTTGCCGAAGTTCGGCCGAACCCAGCAAACCCGAACATCCAGGTGTCCGCTAAACTCTACCTGGCAGCATTTAAAATGGTGCACAGATTGCATAAATAAAGTGATTTTTAGCAGAGAACTGAGCAGTTAGACTTCAGAGAAAGCATTTATCTACCAAAATTTTAGCTTAATGAAGCAGTTTTGGTGTATAGATCATGTCCCTGCAGTCACACTGCTCAATTCTCTGCCATTTAGGAGTTAAATAACTTTGTTTATGAACCCTAGTCACACCTCCCTGCATGTGATTTGCACAGCCTTCCTTAACATTTCCTGTAAAGAGTCATCTAAAATTTATCTTTCCTTTATTGCAAGTTCTGTTTAATTTAGATTTTCTTATCCCCTTCTATGTTAATAGCTTGCTAGCCCTGCAAGAGCCTCCTGTATGTGAATAAGGTTCAATTTACAGAGAAAGAGATACAATTGTTTTAAGGTAAATTACATCTGTTTGAAAGTGAAACCAGTTGTTTTTTTTTCATGCAGGCTCTGTCAATCAGAGTCAGGGGAGGTGTGGCTAGGGCTGCATAAACAGAAACAAAGCGATTTAACTCCTAAATGGCAGTGAATTGAGCAGTAAAACCTGAGAGGCATGATCTATACACTAAAACTGCTTCATTAAGCTAAAGTTGTTTAGGTGACTGTAATGTCCTTTAATCTAAAGTTAATTTGGGTGTCCCTTTAAATTTCACAGTTTTAACGGTACTGATGTAAATACATTCTAAAACATTCCTTGCTAAAAAAAAAACGTTTAGTCTTATTGCTGATTGCTGTCTATCTGGTAAAATGTAAATTGCTAAACTCCTAAAATATTTCTATCCTGCCAATTGCATCAATTTATTTTTCTTTCTGTGATACGGCTCTTGCTTTTTGTAAATTATAAATAATGCAAAATATGTTTTAAGGGTTTGTTCCCACTGATGGCTACAATTAAATTTAAATCTGTTTCAAATCGGTGCTATTTGCTCAATGCAAACCCCAGGCATGATCACACATAATCATTGTGTATTTTCAAGAAAACTATCAATAAGGATATTGGAAGTGTAAGATTTGTCTGTGACTTGGAATTTTTTTTTATATTTTGCATTAAATCTTTGTGCAGTGGTTTATAAATGGCAAACTACTGCTGTTTGTTTTAGATAGTATATTTTGATAGCTGGTAGATTTTGGTAGCAGCGGCTCAAGTAATGCATCATTGGTTGTTTGTGGTTATTCCATAAGTTTCCTGGGTTGTAGCACAGTCATCATTCCGTGGGTCAACAAGCAGAAGACATTCTTAACCCCATAAACTACAGTAACTCTATATCATAATATGGTCTTTGAAGGGGCAGTAAACCCAATTTATGTATTTCATGGGTCAGTGGAGCAAATCACGATTTGTTTCACTGCACAATAAGTTTTGTACAGTGTTTTCTTTCACTTTCCCCCTGGGGTTACAGATCTATTGTTTGCATTATTTTTTATTTTTTATAAATCTGCAATGTACTCAGAACTGTACAATAGGTTAATCGGATTAAAGGGAGACTGCGGTGCCATGAAGTACATCAGCTTTATCTCATGTGCCTTATTTTATAAGTTCTGATTTCCAGAGAAATCAGCAGTATTATAAATCCCATTGGTAAATATCTCAGGTGTCAAGCAGACACTCAGGACTGTCTCCTGTCCCAGTCTATAGTTTGAAGTTTAAGTGAGTGCTTCTCATAGACAAACACTGGTTTCAATGCTTCTCTATGAGAACGAAACATTGTTGCTGTGCCCCCAAAGTGTCTCTCTGAAAAGCATCTGATTGGACACAAGTAATTGGTAACGATGACTTCACAAAGGGAGGATAAAAGCTGCAGTGAGGAAACTCTCCAAGAGCAAGTATAAAGTGCGGATAATTTATTTTAAAGCTCTAATTTATTTTTAAACCTCAGTACAGAAGGGGTGTAATAATCAGAAGTGTTTAATTTAAGGAACACTCCAATTAAAAATATATATATTTTATTTCTTGAAGAAATGAGAATGTGTGTGTTTTCTCTGTCACGCGCCACTAGAGTGCCACGTTTGTGTTGTTGGAGGTATGTCTTCACATCCCTGAGTGTTGTCTGTAAGCTACAAAAGGCTAACCCAAGTTATTCCCTATTCAAAGATGACAATGTTCTGTCCACACATTCTTTGAACGCAGGTGTATGTGCACTCATACACTTACAGTTTCTACAACCAGTAGATGCACTAATAAGATGACAGATTTGACTACAGATTTGACGGGCCCATATAGTTTTTATTGCTTTAGATTGTTCTCCATTGTGTGGTGCTGCTTTTAGACTGCTAGCGTCTGTGACTGTACTTTGTTTACCTTCCTGCTGAGGTCCAGCATTCCCTTTTACTGAGCTGGCCCTTCCTGACCGTTAACTTGTTCATGAGTATCTTGTTTTTCCTTTTAGATCAATGGTTCTCAACCAATGGTACGCGTACCCCCAGTGGTATGAACCAGTTCCCTCAGGGATAGGCGGAAAAAAAAATCCATAATGGCAGAACCAGCGGAGGATCTACCCCTAAGTGCATAGGCCACCCAATGGTATTTCTGAAGAAGGACCTTTTTGGGTGCAGTGGCACTTTAACAGTGCTCTGGGTTCCTGTAATATTACTAAAGAAAGGGAACCAAGAGCAAAGGAAGAGCAAGGGAGCCTGGGGCAAAGGAAAATCAGGAGCCCCTAGAGAAGAGAAAAGGGGTCAATGGGGCAGAGAAAAACATGTACACTTTAAATAACAGCAACTATATCAATTAAACAAATGTTGCCAATATGAGGGGTACAACTTGTGAAATGGGCTGCAAAGGGGTACAAGTGAAAAATGGTTGGGACCCACTGCTTTAGATTATAAGCTTTTGAACAGGGCTTTCGTCTCTTCTGTTTATATTTTGCTTGTCATGTATTCATGTATTTTATTTTTATACTTTAAAATTCTTAAGTTGAGTGGAATAGGATAATGATGGAAAATGTTAAGAATAGAAATTCCTTGGTTGCCATCTTTATTGACCTCAAGAATGTTGCTAGCTATCTTTATCTCCCTGCCAATAACTTTGGATTTCTTACATCATTCTATCCTATCTAGATTACAGTGTACACAAAGTCTAAATGGGTCACCAGTTAGTGCCCAGTTCACTAACTCAAGGGTCTTAACTCAACAGTCAAATTTAGGGGAATAAATTTCGGGGAGCTGGATAACTGGAGCATTCTACGGTTCGCAATCCTTTACACAACGTCAATTTACATGGAGGAAGTCCACCATATGAACCAGGTAGGACAGAACTCATAAACTTATTGTGAATGTGATCACAGTTATAGGAGGAGCCTAGATATTCGAGACACGTAATGCCATCGAAAAATAAAGATCATAGCCACCGACGGTCATTCATCATTAATTTACGATTAATCGGCAAAATAATAGATTATTCTATTATTCAAACTTTGATGTAAAAATCAATCTTCTTGTAGGGCCCTAATTAAAGGGTTAACCAACTCAATAAAGTTTGCCAAATTATGATTTGATTTAAGAATTCTTATGAAAATATAAATTATCATCTGCCGATCTGGCAATGCTGACGTATACTGTATTTACATGGAAAACTTTCCTCTTAGCAAACAACACAAACCGAAACCATCTGAGCAATCAATCCATCGAAATAAACAGACACATTTAATTAAATTAGATGCTCCTTGACAATCTAATTTGGTATGCATTACAATTACGCTGATTGTAATAACGTTTTATGATTTACTAACTCTGAGTTCTATCATATGAATCTCAAATTAAATCTGCTGTAATTATAGCAACATTAAAATGAAAATTCTGCACAAGCCCCAATGATCTGTCAAGTGTCACCTCTGATGGGGTGAAGTAGAGTGCTACAATACTGTGGATAGTTTTGTAAAATCTACCATGTCATCCTGGACACACATCATTCGTTTATGGAGACAAAAAGCTCCCTCCAAATATCCTCCTGGGAACCGAGCAAAAATATTGTTTTTTTGTGAAGTTTTTATTTAAGGAAGTTCCCAGCATTCCAGCCTATCACTTGACATATCACTGGAAAGCCCAGGATGTCCTCCTTACAATACAGTAGAGATTGAAAGAGTAGCTCAAAAGAATAAAAGGAGATGCATGTGAACAAAATGTCCAGTACAGAGGACACAAGTTCATGGGCTGGATCTCAGGAGGATATTGGAGGTCTTATAAGCACAACCAGCCCATCCCTCTCTTTCACTGTGAATATGGAAGTTTTAGAAAACAGCTAAAATATTTGTACAGGTTAGCAACCACACCAAAGTTTGTTCCCCCTTCATTGCCACCAAATTAACATAGCACCTGCTAAGCCACACACATATGTACCCGGGTAAAAAGAAAGATAAACTTCATCATCACGTCTATGGCACAATGAGTGGATTTTAGATGCTGGTAAGCCTTAAGGTTTTCCTAAAACCCTTGAAAGCATTGACTAGATGTCACACGTATCAAAACAAGAAATACAAAATGGTGGACAGCGCACTTGTGTACCATAGATTTAAGTTTAATATAAGTATAAAGGGCCAGTTTTACATCCACCCCAGCAAGAAGCCCCATTTAATTTGTTTAAAGGTACAGACTGAGAATCAGAAGCTATTCTTCCAGATTTCCTTCATCTTAGTTACTACATTATTAATTTACTATAACAATGTAACTATTTTTACCTGTAGTATACTGCTGTATAATTTTGTACTTGCAGCTACATGTAATTATTAATAATCTGGCTGATAGTATTCTGGTTGGCAAATATTGTAATTTTATCACACAAATGGCCAGTCTGCTCAACCATTCCCTCCTTCCACCTCTCCCTCCCCCACTTGCCACTGCTAGCCATAAATACATTTAATTAACTGTGTTTTTCTACTCTTTAGGGCCAGTTTTACATCCACCCCTGCAAGAAGCCCCATGAGTGGGCTTAACCCACCCACCCGCCCCGGCTCCCTCCCACACTGTTTCCTTGTACCTACATAGCATGTTCTTCCAGCTGTTTGGAACCAGAGCCAATCACCTCCTTATTACCTTCAGATGCTATCAGCTGCTGCAGCTATACCATTAACTCTCTATGCCATCTCGTACAAATTCATCTGTTACCTTTTGTCTCACCTCCACAGTTTACCTGTAGATTGTAAGTTCACGGGCACGGCCCTCTACCTGTTGTATCGGTCTTTCTTATTGTATTGTCTTTTTCCCAATTGTACAGCGCTGCGAAATATGTTTGGCGCTTTATAAATACCAGTAATAAATAAATACATAAAACCAGTATTCACTATAATAGTATGTGATGTGACAGTGAATTAATAAATGAAACAATTATATACCATATAATGATGATTCCAGGTGTCACTATCAGAGAAAATACTCATATAGGGCAATATAATATGTACTCAGTATCTCTTTACACAGTAAAAAGGTTATTCTTTATTATATCTCACTCACATTTTACTGAGCCTGTATATAACTGGCTCAGGCAAATCAGCAAATAGTGAATACTGGTTTTATGCATTTGCGCTGTCCATTATTTTGTATTTCTTGTTTTGATACTTGTGAAATGTTGTGGTTGATTTAATGGTGGAGTTTAGCAGCACTGATTTATTTGTGTTTACTAAGCACCTACTATATCACTCATGTGTTGTTTTTAACTATATGTTTATAGAGCAAGATTTCACTGTACCAAAACCAATATCAATACTTTCCTATGTTATGACTCCTTATCCATCATTAGAGTGCTGCCCACACAAC
Source organism: Pelobates cultripes (assembly GCA_933207985.1). Lineage (NCBI taxonomy): Eukaryota > Metazoa > Chordata > Amphibia > Anura > Pelobatidae > Pelobates > Pelobates cultripes. Next base: position 102,301,072 of record OW240923.1, read on the forward strand.
TCAAAGAAGAGACATCAAGTGTCATCAGGTGTTTAGCAAAATCAAGCCCACTAATGCTACCATGACAATAAATGTGGGTAGAACTAAGGGGATAAGGGGGGATGAGAGAGAGATACAAGAGGTTGAAAGGAAAATTGGAGACACACACAAGGAGGGTTCCTGAAGATATGAAGAGAGACATAAAAGATTTAGGGAGGTGGAGAAGGGGGACATAAGAGATGTGGTGGGAAAAGGAAAGAGAGAAACAAACGTGTTAATGGATTTTTGAGAAGGAGACACTAGACGGGTTGAATGGGAGATGAGAGAGGAGACACAAGGGGTTGAGGGAAGAAGGTAGCAAGAAGTATAAGGAGAGCTGGAGAGAGGGACACACACATATGGATTTGGGAAGATTGGGATAGAATTGTAAGTGATTGGGTCTAAGGTCAGATCCTACAGGAATCCTGGAGTGCAACTGAGATTTAACTAGGGAATTTGGCTTAAATCTCAAATGAATTTGGAGTCTAGCAAATCCCCATGGAGCTATTGTAAGCAAAAATGATTATTACAGCAATGCCCCAAGTGAAATACTGTGTGTTGTCCAACTCTTGTAAGTATGTATTTTTTAGTGTTAATTTCAATTGGTGAGCAGTTAATATGCAGTGCATAAGACACGAACATAGTAAACATAGTAAACTGTGGTGTACACATGCCATATCACACAAAATACAAGGAAATAATGTAGCTGATAACATATTGGAATAAATTTCACTAGCTGGGCTAAATATATATACAACCCCCTCTTGTTTTATATATATATATATATATATATATATATATATATATTGAGGGGGAAAAGTATTTGATCCCCTGCTGATTTTGAACGTTTGTCCACTGACAAAGAAATGATCCGTCTATAATTTTAATGATAAAAAGACACCTGGGAGCCAGAAATCTTGCTGATCAATTTATAACTTTTTTGCCATGCGTTTTTCTAGATTTCTTTTGCTATTTTGCTATTCTGTGAGAGACAGAATAGCAAAAAAAATCTAGAAAAACGCATGGCAAAAAAGTTATAAATTGATTTGCATGTCACTAAGTGAAATAAGTATTTGATCCCCTATCAATCAGCATGATTTCTGGCACATGTACAGGCTGTCAGGATTACTGTTTGATCCAGCACGTAGAACTGTACAGCACGGATGACAAATAAGTAACGTATTACCGGTCCTTAGAATGGCCGGATTTAACGTACATAGAATAGTCAAAAATACTAGCCGAGGTCAGGGAACACAGAAAGAGACACAGCGATGAGGAAAGCCAGGAGTCAGGATACCAGAATATAGAGAAGTCAATAAACAAAGCCAAAGTCAAAAACCAGGTAGAAAACTATAAACAGGAACGCGCTCTCAGACAACCACAAGGGAAACCACGACAGGGCACTGAGCAGGCTGAGAACTGGGCCTAAATACCCCTCCTTTCTTTCTGATAGGCTGTAACCGGCCTTTGACCCCAAAGTCAGTTACCAGGTTTCATTTGCATAATTGCTGCTCAGCATTAACCCTTCTGTGGATTAGGTTGCTGCTTGGCACAACTTTTCCTGTGTGGACAGTAAATGTCATTAACCACTTTTCTGTAAGCGGATGAATACATGAGACCACGTTTCATTTGCACAATTACTGCTCAGCATTAAACCTTCTGTGGATTAGGTTGCTGCTCGGCACAACTTTTCCTGTGTGGACAGTAAATGTCATTAACCACATTTCTATAAGCGGATGAATACGTGACACAGGCCCGTCTGAAGTTTTCCAATGAACATCTGAATGATTCAGAGTAGAACTGGGTGAAAGTGTTGTGGTCAGATGAGACCAAAATCGAGCTCTTTGGCATCAACTCGCCATGTTTGGAGGAGGAGGAATGCTGCCTATGACCCCAAGAACACCATCCCCACCGTCAAACATGGAGGTGGAAACATTATTCTTTGGGGGTATTTTTCTGCTAAGAGGACAGGACAACTGCACTGCATCAAAGGGACTATGGATGGGGCCATGTAGTGTTAAATCTTGGGTGAGAACCTCCTTCCCTCAGCCAGGGCATTGAAAATGGGTTGTGGATGGGTATTCCAGCATGACAATGACCCAAAACAGATAGCAAAGGCAACAAAGGAGTGGCTCAAGAAGAAGCACATTAAGATCCTGGAGTGGCCTGGCCAGTCTCCAGCTCTTAATCCCATAGAAAATCTGTGGAGGGAGCTGAATATTCGAGTTGCCAAATGTCAGCCTCGAAACATTAATGATTTGGAGAGGATCTACAAAGAGGAGGACAAAATCCCTCCTGAGATGAGTGCAACACCTGGTTGCCAACTACAAGAAACGTCTGACCTCTGTGATTGCCAACAAGGGTTTTGCCACCAAGTAATAAGTTGAAGGCCAAGAAGGGTTTTGCCACCAAGTATTAAGTTGAAGGGGTCAAATACTTATTTCACTCATTGACTTGCAAAACAAGTTATAACTTTTTTGACATGTGTTTTCCTGCATTTTTTTCATTTTGTTATTCTGTCTCTAACTGTTAAAAAAAAACCCTACCATTAAAATTATAGACTTATCATTTCTTTGTCACTGGACAAAAGTTCTAAATCAGCAGGGGATCAAATACTTTTTCCCCTCACTGTATATATAAATTATTTGTGGAAAAGCTGTATGTTTGTCATTTGTATATGTCCCCACATTATTTTAAATACAATTTATATTAAGCAAAGGTGTGTATATATAGAATTATATTATAAAAATAATGTACCATCTGTTCTTTGATAAGCAATATTTAATATGCGTGGGCATGCTGAAAAAAGTGTGAATTTGTGGAAGAACAAATACGCATCAACTAACCAATTAATTTCTCTCAAATGTTTAACAGTTAACCTTAATCTTGCCTTACATATCATGTCCACCCACTCTCTTCTTATTCCACCACTTCGATAGGTTATGCATACATAGTTAAATACTGTATACTGTTAACACATTAAATTTTGTTTAATTATACCCCACCAGACTGTAAGCTTCTTTCAGTAGGACCTTAGTCACTTTTCATTCCAATTCTGTACTCGTTCTGTCATCATTACTCATATGTTTACTTAACATATATGTGGCGAAAATAACTTCGCCACTGGGTTTTGGAGAGGCCTGCTTGCCAGCCCTTTGCCCTGTGACTATGGCCCCTGGGGTGTATTGCCATTAAAAAAGTCAATTTGGGCCTATTGGATTTTAAAACACTTTTTCTGCCGCTTTAAATCCATGGGAAATTGTGCCTTTTCCCCTCCCCCCTTTTCCTGTCCTATTGTTCTCTAGCGGGGCGTTGTCCCAGGGACACTGCCAGACCAGTTGAAACTGGCTGCTTTGTCCCTCCTCAATCTCTCATCAGCCCTTGCTATTGTTTAACCACATGGCGTTCCAACTGTATTCGTGAGATCTAAACGCTTTTCGGACATATTGAGCACTCAGATCCAAGCTATCTGGGGATATGTTGGACATATAGGTTAAACATTGTATTATAAGAGTTATATATTTTCATGTGGTTTTTGAAACAGTTTTGACTTAGAGATATTTCTTGTACCTGGAGATAATTAAGTTACCACACCCACTTAAGCCAATTATCTCCAGGATAGAAGAGAAGATAGACCGGCTGCACAGCCTAAATCTGTGGAACTGTTTTGGGCAGGAAAGTCAAATGTGACTTCCATGGAATTCGTGAACCCCTGCTCTGATCTGGGTGATTTTTGGATATGTTGTTCACCCAGATAAGAGCTATCCAGGGATGTATATGTATTGTGGGGATATGTGGTGTTTTGTGGTGTTTTCTGTGTTTTGGGAAAAATGTGTGTTTTCTGCCTGTGCGTAATTAAGTTAGCCCGTTGTGTTTGTTAATTGTATCACAGGCAGAGGGGAGGGTTTGTGTACATTGTCTGGGAGTGTCTAAACTGTACAAGTCTGTCCTGATTGGTTTTGTAACTTTGTATCCTGTGTACCACAAGGTCCACGTGGGTGGTAACCTTGTGGGAAAACCTGTATATAAGAGACAATAAACCCTTAGGCTATTGAGTTCCTGTTTTACCCTCAACATAGAGCCTTGTCTCATGTGTGGGGGAAAAGGCTGCATCTACACTGGGGATTGCTATACGCTGTATACTCCCCTGGCTATAATCACTAAGCTATTTTAAGAGCTTGTTCCTGCTTCGCTCTCTGAAGGAAGAGAGGTTCACCCACTGGAACCTGGAGCCTTGTCGTAGGTCCAGGGTGGGTAGGAGATGGCGAGACCCCAACCAAGCTGCGACAGTTCGTGGGGTCTGCAGTGCTTATGGTGTTGAGTGGAGTGCTTGGAGCCCTCGGGAAGCACTAGGAGCATCCATCAACGGAGGTACCCAGTCGGGGTGACAGGTGATCCGTTACAATATAGTACTAACAAATCTGTTGCTACTATGTCACAAATAATAATAATAATAATAATAATAATAGTAAAATTGCTCTGCTCCTAAATATCAAATATATATTTTATTTCACGTTTACTTGTCAAAGGTTCAACGATTGTCAAACTATAATGAACATGCATACAATCTAATCTATACATTGTGCTGGTAGAATTGAAATACAATGTATTAATTTTTTTAAAAATATTTTAAAAATTTTGCCTTTATAGTGTAGCAGGGTGGGCATGGTAGAAGGAAATGGGGAGGATATTTCATTAATGTAGCACCCAAAATTATAGATAAAAAAGCAAGAAACAAGGTCGGGTATAAGCATTGCAAAGAGGGAATTATTTATCCAATGTGTCCTAAACCAATAAAATATATCATGTATTTTAACTATAATTTATACATTCGTTGTTTATTTTGATATTGGTTTTTAAAGGAGCCTGTCATGAAAGAAACTATTCATTTGTCATATTCATATAACCCGAGCACTCCAGTCCCCCTCCTAACAGCTATGATTAAAGCAAAGTTTGAGAAAAGTTCTGTTTGAAGCAGAGATGACCGTTCCAGCTCGGATATGCTTTATGAAGGTATATGCACTATGTTACATGCTTAACAACAAACCAATGACCTAGAATTACTATATTCGCAGCTGCACTTGTGATGAGTATAAATGGTTAATGGAAATACATTTTTAAGAAATGTGCACGTATATCAATATTGTCCATGTATATGTCATGTAGATAGGAGGACAGGCCTGGCTGGTCCCTGGAGGCCCACCTGCATTGCAATATATCATTACAGGTTTTTCCAAAGATGCCATAATGATGTTAACCCTATTCTGGTCTCTAAATCTTTGCCACATATGTTAAATAAGAGGTCTACATAAATGTAGACAAAATGGGTAACATCAGGTGAATATTGCTGATTAACTTAAAATGCCATTCATCTCTCAATGACCAGAGTTAGGATCGGTTGTGATGGTCATGCATTGTAATAATCTATCCATGTTTTAGATTGTATTCTATTCCACCTGCAAAGCATTAAACTGTTTTCTGCAAAACCCAACAAACCACGGGGAAATTTTATTGACTGTGAGACAAATGTGGAAGACACAATTGACTGTAAAAAGAGAGCAATCATGCATTAGTTACATAATTTTGACTTAATTATATGGGAACCTGATGCATATCTTTCATAACACTTTCATGTCAATGAGAATGTTTTCTCTCAATCAAGCAGCATTTAATTAGCATACATTAACTACCTGTTCTGCTGGAATTCAATTTTTCGAACCCACATAATTCACAAGGCTTTAGAATGTTAGGATATCTGAATCTAGTCAAAAATGTGTAATAACCTCTAACACTTCCTGCCAAATAGTCATTATGGAGTGCTAACAGACTCTCGCTTTTCAGATAAGGAGATAATTCTTAATTCCGTTCCTCATAATGTCAGAGCAATAGCTTTCAACCTGTGTTGCAGGAATTGTTGAAAGGAATTTAATAGGGCAGCAAAAAATATTATTCAAAGGAAATTGCTGCTAACATACAAGGGCAATATCAATATTAAATGTATGATGTAGATCATGGAGGTGGCAAGCCTTGGCTCTCCAGATATTCTTGTTAAGGCACAGTTCTGAGAATTCTTTTATTTTAGGGCAAGATAACACAACTGGGGAAAAAAACAAGATGGAGGATTTGTTAGGGCCTCCACCATTTGCCCATGGGTAGGGGCTGTGGAGGATATAATGTTTAGCATTTTAGCCATACAGCCCTGTTTGGCATGATCAATGTCTGAATTTTGTAGTTCGATTGATCTCCTATGCAGCTGGAAGGTTTTGTCCCATTTGGATTTTAGTAGATAACCCCTCAAATGTTTAAGAAGAACAAGACTATGTGAGGTTGCTCTATCCTTTGAATGCCATAAATTAACATAATTCTATGTTTTCTCTACTGGATATTCCTCTTTAAATATCTGTCTGAGGATTTTTCAAAAACATGTGTGATTTTTAAAATGTTTTAAAATTAAAAGGAATTTGTACTTATTAGTTTCCCTTTATGGAATAAGCAATACAGCTCTGCAGACAGTTTTAGGATTTGTAAAACATTAAATATATGCCAGACCTGACGAGCCTCGAGTATTTTTAATTTGCCTTAAATGCACTCACCTCTCACTTATAATCCATTTGCACAGACATAAATCATTTTAATATTTAATACTTATATTTTAATGTGCCGAATGATAAAGCAGCAGACCGTTGTGCCATACATTTGAAACATTTGCACGGAAACCTAAACAGAATTGCATGCTTAACAGTATCTATATATCTAGCCCTGCCATACACATTGCAATAATTTGGATCTCTGCAGACATCCCCCTCCAACTGAAATATTGTGAGGTTCCTCCACTAAACACCAAATTCTATCTAAATTTAGGCCAAAAAAAAGATGATTTGGAAAAATTCTCAAACACTGCTAACGTTACAACTATTTTAGTCCAAATTTTGCAATTTGGTTACCAACTCACTAAAATTTTATGTTTAGTGAACGCACCCCTATTTTTCGAACTATCTGTGTAGATTGCTGTTCTGCAGTCTAGAACCCCATGTAGAAAACCGTGAGCAGATCCTTCCTCATAATAAAAATAAGGAGAAAAAATAAAATGTTATTGTGCAGATCTTCATAGAACACATTTAGCTTTTCTGTGATCATAGAAAAATAAAGTTTATTGTTTCTTAGATAAATTTCATGGCAATTCTACAGCAGAGAGGTCCCAAACTATGGCCTTGATTTAATATTTTTGGATTATCTTTTCAAATGATTTAATATGTTTGCATAAACTTTTAAAATTATGTAATATATTGAAATATATTTTAATTTTTTTTATATATTTATATATATATATATATATATATATATATATTTATATATATATATTGTATTTCTTTTTTTATTCCATTTCCAAAACTGTTGCAGTTTTTCTAAAATATAATTTCTGCAAATACTGAATAAATGCTTTACATCCTTTTATTGAATTGTCTCTGACAGTCTAAGATTGGCCGTACCTAAGATAAATACTTTATCTTATTGCATGGGGCCTTTTCATAACATAGCACCAGTTAAATCACTCTATGAATTTTAATATCGCATCCTGCCCAGAATTCCGATTGTACAATTTTCTCAAGTTCTTATTTACTGCAAAACAGATTAATTTAAGCTTGAATTAATGTGAAACAACAAGAAGGCGTTGATAGGTTTACGTATTATGTTACTATAGCAACAGAAAAGGTTTCTTAAAAGTTTCGAAGTGATTGTTGTGTTTTTAATAATTTTGTGACAGGATAAAACAATAGATCTGTGTATATTTATTGATTTCATATGGTAAAGCTTCAGTTAAATTTTTGAATAAGTGGAACATGACCTCTATGTGATTACTATGCAACAAGTCTTTGTTAGGGCAAATAATTGCCAAGTTTTCAAAAATGTTCATTTCTCAGGGTAGCATTGTGAGGAGGTAAATAGGCCGAAGAACCAGTTGCTGAATTACCAGGGTCACAAATCACTATTGAAACGGGACCTTGGAGTTTTGCCTATCAAGGGGGTCTCAGATTGGGCATATATTGCCATGTCAGCACATATACTAAATAAATTATAGCAGGGACCACTTAAGGCGCTCCCTCCGGTTCCAGATTTCATTCAATGAGTCAGAGTCCTGCAGCCATTTTACCACTGCAACACTCTGGCTACCTGGTTAGGCGCTGGGCCGGAAGAGCGTTTATGTGGTCTGCACTTACCAGAGGTACATTGGACACCACATTGTATCACTAAAGGGAACACCAGGGATTATACCCCCACCAGATCACCAGGGATTATTCATGCTTCCCTGCAATAAAGTAAACAATAGGGGGTAAAAAATATTTTTTTTGTGTAGTTTTTTATTTATTTATATATTTATTTTTAATTCTAATATTACACAAACAACCACTGCACTACACGTTCAGTCAATTCCACACAAAAGTACACTCAACCAGCCTCACACTCAGTCACACTCAGCCAACTCTACATTTAACCACACTAAGACTACCCCATACGAAAATACACTCCGTTAACCTTACACATTCACATTCAGCCACCTGCACACTCAATCACAATCAGCCAGCCCTCACACACAATTGTTTTCAGCCAGCCCTAAACTTTTATTTTTGTACCAGGGCCCAGTGGTTCAGTAGTTCCTAGTTACACCCTGTCAGGGGCTTTAGCCCAGGTATAATTTTTTTATACCTCAGGTATCAATTTATAACTTTTTTTGACATGCGTTTTTCAGATTTTTTTTTTTTTTTTTGTTATTCTGTCTCTCACTGTTAAAATACACCTACCATTAAAACCATTATAGACTGATAATTTTGTTTGTCAGTGGGCAAATATTCAAAAGCAGCAGGGGATTAAATACTTTTTTCCCTCACAGTACATAATTGGAGATGCTATTTTTCTTTCGATTTCACAGGGGACTTGGAGATAACAATAAAAGGGTGCTGAAATCATCCCAGGGATTTTCAGGACATGGTTCCAGACCCCCCTTGCAATATCCATATCACTTATCCAGCTACTTGTAATATCACTAAAAAAAATAATATCCCATCAACTCTGTGAGAAAGCAATCCCTGAAAAATGTGGTCTCTGGCAAATCTTTTATTTATACGAGCAGCTTCCTGTCCTATGGAGAAGATTCCACCTCCCGTCTAGCGTATTAAACTTCACCTCATTTTTTTTTTTCAGCACAGCGTCACCCAGTTTTTAGACATGCAACAATGGCCGTTAGACATGCAACAATTACTTCAATTATTACTCTCTCAGTAAATGTCAGAGTTACAAGCATGTAATTAAGTTACTCCTTTTTCATACCAGTGATATAATGTCTGTGATGCTCTAATCGCCTGGAACAAGTCCTGCCGTCAGTGACTGGTTAAGATTTCACCAAATGGTATTGCATTTACAAATGTAATGCAATTTAATTCAATACAAGTTGTCCCATCTGCTTTCCTTTTTCTATAATTAGCACTCTAAGTTTGCATTAAACTGTGAAAAAATCCAAAACATCGGACTATTTGAAAATAATATTTTTACAGATTAATTAAGGATTTTTGCATTTATGGATAAATTAGAATCCATGTCGGTATCCGAACGATAACATTTCCCTACTTTTGAATGGTATCACGAGTCATTTCAGAGTGATCAAAATCCAAAAATGTCACATAATTTTTTTCTAAAAGAAAGATAGAAATTGTTATCACCTTAAAACTAGCTTTAAATTCACCCATCAACAACATCCACAAACCCTTATATCATGAGGTTAACAACAACAAAATGGACCCATCTTGTAAAGACCCGACATGCCTGTTGGAACCCATTTATAGTGCAGCAGTGAAGATAAGAAGAGCTGTGTATCAGTAACCAATTCCAAATGAACATTGATATGCATTTAAAGGAATACTCCAAGCACCATAACCACTACACCCTGCATTCCTCCCAATTCTGGCGTTCTGAGAATTGAGACGCTGGTGGAAGAGAGTTAAAGGGGGTAGGCCAGTGACACGCTTATGTCACTAACGCCACCCCTGTGATAGAATTTATCTTGATTCCAAGGCTCAAGCTTATAGGTGTCATATAATGATATCCTATATAAAAATTGGCTAACTTGGACTCAGGAAATGCTTGATGCTTAAACAACACTTAAGACCATATATGTCTAAGTTCCAGGAGCAGAGTGCCCCCACCTAAGATGAGCAGGTTGTAGTGGCTCTGGTACTTTGAGTGTCCCTTTAAGTTTTTGAAGAATATGCAGTGGATGCTCATCCACAGGAGCATTTAGGGCAGTGACCCACAAGTTTTTATGTTGGGGAAAAAAAAATTTGCAGTAGTTTTGAAAGTCTCTTTTTCTTGAGGGGGGAGTGAAAAAAAGCTAAAATTATATGGGAAAAAGATTAGTGTCTCTTTAATTCTGTAATGGTTTTTATTTCTGCGGGGCACCTCCCCCCTCATTGCTAGCTGTTTGGAGAAGCTTACTTGACATCTAGGCATGTAAAAAAAAAAATTGGACACGTTTGAAATCTGCCTTGTTTCAGCAGGTTTTGCACATGCCTAGTGTCCTTTAAGAAGGAATTTCCGGAATTTCCATTGACTTGCCATTCGGACAGCAGAGCCAACTACCCATTAGTGAAAGTATGCTATTGGCCTCTCTAATCAGGGGCTTTAATAGGCCCACAGGAAAGAGAAGCAAGAAGCCATCTTGGACGTAGCACAGGGAGAGCACAGCAGCAGGAGCAGATCCTGGCCTCTGACAAAAATAAGTGTATAATATTATCTTTTTATCTCCTCCAACAGCCCTCCTGAGGGTTGATTAAGCAAGGGGGTGTAATCAAATATGCAATTAATTTATCTAAAGCCAGGAAAGCCAAGGGGGACAGTAATGTTCCCTGGTAAAGTTACCCAGCTTGTGTGACTATCCTGAGCTCTGTTTGACTCCTAGACCCAGCCGAGCATTACATTTTTGTATATTTCTGGAAATGTGACCTTAGCTAATTTCTGCTATTTTCACCTACTATAGGCACTGCATGAAACTCAGCCAGTCGAGGGACCAGTAATGCATCGCTATCCCTTTTATACTTCTAGGATAACATAGTTTCAAGTTCTGCATGTTGGGTCATACCCTTTACCTTGTCAGGAGTACAATAATATACACCAAGTATATTAGAGTATACTGAGCATACTGAAAGCGGAATTCTCTTAAAACCACCAGCTAGCTACGTCCTCCGAGGCCATTATATCTTATGTCACTCCTGCCAATTTACAGCTGCCAGGAGCAAGAGGATTGAGTCTGAATACATCATTAAATGTTAACATTTTGTGTCTGTCTTTTTTTGGGTAAAGGGAGAAGGGGACGTTAATTAAGAACAGCTACTGTTGCTATTGGAAGCTGTATTTGGGTTGCTTAGCAACAGTCTTTATTAAATCAGTGGGAAACTTGCCACTATATCAGGTTGATAATGCACAGGTGTTCTGTCTCTTAACTTTCTCTCAAAGCATAAGGTTTGGAATTTAGTGAACGCAAACTTAAAAATGATTAATAATAATAATCAACTTCTTCATCTTTTCGAGTGAAGATCACAGACAGTAAAGCATGAGTCTTGTAATAATAAACTACATTTTATTCACCAACATGTGTATGTAATAAACCATTGTAAGAAAAGTGTTCCTAGATGTGGATTCGTTTGGGTGGTGAAGGCTTAAATCATGTAGCATGATAGAATCCTAAATCCACTTGCTGCAATGGTGGCGAAAGGGTGTATACTCTGCTCTGCCTGTCCTTTGCAGGCTTGAAGAATTGCAAGGGTTCTCTTTGCACCAATTTGCTGATTGAGAGATCATCAAAAAATACTGCAGTATATTCTAAAAAAAAAAAAAAAACATGTTAATATACATGACTGATAAATACACATTTATTCACTTTCACTCCCAATGCTCTGTTCTGAAATTAGGAATCACAGAGGATGGTCAGAGGTCAAAAAAGGCTGTATCATGGGCCACCCATATGAGGGCTTCCCTGGGGGCTCAGGCAGGTTGCAGAGGGTACTCTCACTCTGGAAATTGAGCTGGGATGAGATAAGGTAATGCAGTTGGGGGGAGAGAGGGAGATGAAGCTGGGAGGGACGGAGGGAGATTTAGCTGGGGGGAGATGACGTTTTCAGGAGAGAGGGAGATTGGGCTGGGAGAGGAGAGAAGGAAATAGAGCTTGGGAGATTGAGCTTTTTGTTTGATGTGAGCCGCTAAGCTAGCTATTTGGAGACACGCAGTTTCTAAAAAAAATATATATAAAATAGTGAAGGTTTTGATATTTAGAGTATCAATGAAAATTAAGTGAGAGGGATGTGAAGCTGTGTGCAGAGCTGGGTGTGAGAGGGAGCTGGAGAGGAGAGAAGAAGCAAGAGGGAAGAGACGGAGATGGAGATAGGGAGATGGAGCTTTGGTGAGAGGCAGGTAGATGTAGCTGGAGGGAAGAGGGAGATGGTGCTAAAGGAGGAGAGAGGGAGATAAAATTTAATTGAAAAAGTCTAATCGTTTTACTTAATTTAATGGATTTCTGAAAGTATTAGACATATATACTCATGTATATTAATATAAGTGTTTTATATTAATATTTACATGTGCATACATTGTAAGTATAATTGTGTATATAAAGTACCAATTTATAATGTATTACACATGTACACACTACAGCCCCTACACACATCCCTATACCCACACCTGTTACATCCCAACAAGAGGACAAGGACTGCACTGACCACAATTCTAAGTGCCTGTGAGTTGGTGGTGGAATGGGGGCCAGTGTAAGGGGCCCCAAAATTTCTGATGGCAGCCCTAAAAATGTGTGTATGGCTAAAATGGGGTAATGTCTACCAACTAACCAGCGAAAGTTCATAGTTCTAGAGAAGCACTCTAAGGCTTGTCATTTCCTGTAAATCAAGCATGTCAAACTCGGGGTGCACAATGAATATTTTTGCGGCCCGGCAAACCGCGAGTTTGTTATGCTTACTGTTAAGGCAGAGTAGGCACCTGCTCTCCACACCAACAAAAAAACAAAAGATAGGATAAGCGCTATATGAACAACTGTAAGACTGCCTGTGTGTGTGTGTGTGACTGTTTTCCTGTGTGTAACTGTCTGCGTGTGTGTTTGGCTGTAACTGTGTGTGACTGTAACTGTGCCTTTGTGTATGCCTGTGCATGTATGTATGACTTCAACTGTGTGTGTGTATGACTGTCTGCCTGTGTGTGTGTGACTGTCTGCCTGTGTGAATTTGTGTGTGTGTGTGTGTGTGTGTGTGTGACTGTCTTCCTGTGTGTTACTGTCTGCATGTGTGTCACTGTAACTGTGTAAACTGTCCATATTTACACATTAACTTTTTAATGATTTTCTCCAATAGACACAAAAGGAAAAAAGAACAGGATCATGGCACACAGGATCTCAACTGTGACTGTCCCACCATAGTCAGGACACTTGGGTGGTATTAATTAACCAGTGAAATATAGTTAAGGGTCTGTGAAAACTCCAGGAGGGTCACATATCAAAAAAGGTTTAGAGGTATTTTGGCATTGGTTCCAGTAACTTTTATCACAGAGAGTATCTATGCCTTGCTTACTGTTTTTGACATTGAGCACGATGGTCGAAATTACTCTCCATTTGATGCAACATCCATTTTGTGAAGGGGCAAAACCTTTTGGTTCTCCACAACAAAAATGTTGAAATAAATTCAAAGTGCCATTTCTGCCACTTATGCAAATGTTTATATCAGTGCAAAAATGCAGGCAAGAATACTTTTCACAATCATTTATATTTGAGGCACAAAGTGTTAAAAGTTAGCATTTAACACGATACAGAACCTTACTTGTTAAGAACCTTACTTGTTAAGAACCTTACTTTCAGGCGAGTCGTCATGTGGCTGATTGACAGCTTTTTGTTTGATGTGAATCGCTTAGCTAGCTATTTGGAGAAACAGTTTAAAAAAAAATAAAAAATTAGTGACGGTTTTGATGTTTAGAGTATCAATGAAAATGAAGTCTATATTAACTGAAGTGACAATGTGCATCACTTATTCCAGTTCCATTTGAGGATGGGTGACAAATTTAAAAGAGGGGAATAAAATAAAAATTAAATCCCTGTTAAAATATTTATGTAGATGCAGCTGGAACATTCTGGCTTTGGATAAATCAGGGCAGGCCTTTGGCATTTCACAAATGGATAAGTCGTCTCTCCTCTCCCTGCGAATTTAGTGCTTACAACATGTTAATGGAGGCGCAGCTCCCAAGACGGCCTCTGTAGACTATTTTTGATCAGCAGGTGGTAAGGATTTGAATCCATATTTCAAATCTACTTCTATCTCATTACTGGTTTCTTATTTCTTTGTGATTTATATCTCTATAAAATTCCAGCAAGCGCAATGGGGAATGGGATTTCAAAAAGGCAAATTCTGCATAATTTGAACATTTATCATTTCCTTTCTTCTGTGTTTTTTCCTTTTTTTTTCTTTCACAGTCTTTATTCCTCAAGAGGGCTGCATGGAGACTGTTGAACTGTGTTTAACAAAAAACGTTTCCTTTTCTTTTTTTCTGGTGTGCTACTGAGAACATTTAATGAATTTAACACATAACAAAAAAGAGATGGATATTATTCAGTATGTTGTAACTCAAAATTACATAGTTACATAGTTACATAGCTGAAAAGAGACTTGCGTCCATCAAGTTCAGCCTACCTCACATTTGTTTTTTGCTGTTGATCCAAAAGAAGGCAAAAAAAAACAGTTTGAAGCAAAATTTTGCAACAAGCTAGGAAAAAAATTCCTTCTTGACCCCAGAATGGCAGTCAGATTTATCCTTGGATCAAGCAGTTATTACCCTACATTGAAAGATTATATCCTTGAATATTCTGTTCTTGCAAGTATGCATCTAGTAGCCGTTTGAACATCTGTATGGACTCTGATAAAACCACTTCTTCAGGCAGAGAATTCCACATCCTGATTGTTCTTACAGTAAAAAAACCTTTCCTTTGCCTTAGACGAAATCTTCTTTCTTCCAGTCTAAACGCATGGCCTCGTGTCCTATGTAAAGTCCGGTTTGTGAATAGATTTCCACACAATGGTTTGTATTGGCCCCGAATATATTTGTATAATGTTATCATTTCCCCTCTCAGGCGACGTTTTTCTAAACTAAATAGGTTTAAATTTGTTAACCTTTCTTCATAGCCGATATGTTCCATTCCTTTTATTAGGTGCCCAAAATTGCACAGCATATTCAATATGGGGTCTTACCAGTGATTTATAAAGAGGCAAAATTATATTCTTGTCCCGAGAATGAATGCCCTTTTTCATGCATGACAATACCTTACTGACCTTGGCCACTGCTGATTGACATTGCACATTGTTGCATAGTTTGTTGTCTATAACAATTCCCAAGTCCTTTTCATGTGTTGTTATCCCTAATTCGCTTCCATTAAGGGTATACGTTGCTTGTGTATTCTTTACGCCGAAGTGCATAACTTTGCATTTTTCAACATTAAATTTCATCTGCCATTTGAGTGCCCAGTCCCCCAGTCTATCTAAATCCCTCTGCAGCAAAGTAATATCTTGCTCACATTGTATTGTTTTACAAAGTTTCGTGTCATCTGTAAACACTGAAACATGACTTTCAATGCGGTCTTCAAGATAATTTATAAAATGATCCACATTACAAGACACAAAGTATAATATCCCAATTATTACATTTTTTGTCATAAATAAGTCGACTAAATTGATTGACCTAATCAACTCCTGATTAACCTAATTGGGAACTCGCGTATATAGATTTTGTTGATTTTGTCTTGTATGTATTTTTGTATGTGTGCAACAATCTTTACTGTTTATAAAAAGATATGAAACAAAAATTACATTACAAATCATTACAAATCGTGAAACCTACAAAAAAAGGGTCACCGGCACCGTGTTAATACATTGTGAAACATAAATGCATGCACCAGCTTGCTTCTCCCACAGAAATCTCACTTTAACAGTGATCTCACTACTGCAAGACATTCTGGGTGTGCATATGCAAATGAGCTCAACAAAGAACCACATTTTTGCCTCGTATTAACTACCCACTTACTTCAGGTGGAAGGGGTTTTCATCCACACTTTTTTCCCCACCACAACTCTTTTGGTATACATATATCAATATCAATATATACACTGAGTCCTTGAAAGTGCAAAAGCACTCCAAATTTATTTAGTCTTCACCGCAAGCTGAATAATATTAGGACTAATAGGTCAAAATTCTCAAGTTCTTTAGAGAAGGGCTGCCCACCTCCAGGAAGTTCTATTTAATGTTATGGGTAGGACTGTCTTCCTTTCCTTAGAGGAGCTATATCTGTGTAATGAGATCAGAAATGCTGCCTAATATTTAGATTTTAGATTTAGATTAGAAAATTTAAGGAAATACAGAACACTAGAAAATAGCTTTGTTGTGTGTCACAAGTGGACTGCTACACATGACAAGTAGTGATGTCCCGAACTGTTCGCCGAACGGTTCGCGAACAGTTCGCCACAAACGGTTTGCCACGGACTCATCATTGAGTAAACTTTGACCCTGTACCTCACAGTCAGCAGACACATTCCAGCCAATTAGCAGCAGACCCTCCCTCCCAGACCCTCCCACCTCCTGGACAGCTCACTAAGAATGCAGCTTCACAATGGATGCTGTCCATGAGGTTGGAGGGTCTGGGAGGGAGGGTCTGCTGCTGATTGGCTGGAATGTGTCTGCTGACTGTGAGGTACAGGGTCAAAGTTTACTTAATGACGAGTCCGTGGCGAACCGTTCGTGGCGATCCGTTCGCGAACCGTTCGGCGAACAGTTCGGAACATCACTAATGACTGGCAATACTGTTTTGTGTATTGTCTTTGAAATATTGTTGTTTTTGTTGTTGTTTTTTGTTTGTTTGTTTTCATTCAGAAACAGTAAACAGAGTGCTAACTTTCCACTGTAAATAATTAATTGTGACCTGGTAATAATTATCTGATCTTAAGTCAATTTGCTAACAGCAGGACTAATGTAGGTCATTGGTAGATCTGGATATGGTCTTCAAAAGCCAGTCCAGTGTCTCTAACACTTATATTTCTCATATATATTCTTTTTTTTTAGTTTATAATTGATGTGGACATTATTTCTAATAATATACAAATCTCTCCCGTTTTTCCAATGAATATTTCTTTACGTTCTCTCTCTTTCTACAAGTATTAGAGAGGGGTCACAATGAAATAATTTTTATTTTTTTTAAAGTAAAAAATATATTTTACCCTTACAAATATGTCAACGCATTGATTGAAGTTTTACAATGTCATTCACTAAAGTTAGAACTCAAGGTGATTTCAAAGTGATTTTCAAATTTAAGGCCAAAACAGGAAAAAAACTCTCCAACCCAGATAAGTTTTCATCTGAGTGCTTCAGCCTAAAACTTTCAGCTTTTTTTGCAAAGTCTCCAGAAACCCCAGTTCATCAAATACCTGTTTAAGGAATCCATCACAGGGAAGATTTGCGGTTTGTTCGCAGTGAATGTGGTCCTGAGTAAGATCATTGAAATGCCATAATGATGATTCCTCTGATGCTTTATTCTGTTTTCAAAGTGTTTTTATTCAGCAAGCGAGAGGAACAGAACTTAATAACCTTGGCTGTTTGAAAGCTCTCTGTGACATCAATACAACTGAATCTAACATTTGATGCACTCATTGCAACTCAACGACTACAGCACAATCAATAGAATTTGATTCATTAACATTTTAGCCTGGAATTTGAGTTGCACATCAAATAGATATGCATCTCTATATTAATTATTGCAGATTCAAATCGTTAATTGGCAAATACTATGGTGTATTAATAACTGCAAAGCTTTTATGGCATTATTAATATTCCTTGCTTAATCCTTGCATTGTAGAAATATGTGGCAGGTGGACACTAAGGTGTTGTAAAGTACTGGGATTTCAATCTAGTAAAAAACATTCTGACAGTCCCTACATTATTCTAAAAAATTACATATGCCAATTCTTATTTTCAAAGATGAAATCTTAGCAAATTGCTCAGGGAAGGACTGGCAAGGTGGCAGGGGACGAGAGGGTCAGATGGGCAATTACCCACCTGGGCCATTTATAAAGGTTGGGGGCTAAAGCCTCGTATCACCTTTCCTTTTCTTTAAAAGCAGCAGGAGGTATGTTAGGATGTCTACTGAAGGAGGGAGGGGGTAGGCAAATGGGGTGCAGGGCCTTGGCCAGATTAGCACTCTATGGGCTTGTGTCCTTCAAGCCTGGAAAGCCAACTGGTGGACCACAGCATCTAGGGCATACCACTCTGCCAGGCAAGGATAGGTATCGTGTACTTAGACTTGTTTGCAAGTGGCTTCAATGTGAGGGTAGCCATCATATATTGCAATGAGTCTCAGGAAACATATCTGTGTATGCACCTTTGTATTGTGCAGGTCATACTGATGGAGTGTACAGAGATATATCATGTCTAGGAGTCTCCATCTGTCAAACCTATACATGACATATGAGTAGTACCAACCATGCAAAGATCTTAATATTTCATGCAGGGCAACGGGCCCTCTTCTTGTACATGTCCCCCAGACCAACATTTGCCAGCCCTCCCCTGAATATGTTTTGTAGCTGTGATACATTATTTCACCTGAGCGCACAACTTCTAAGTGTCCCAAATTTTGGCCAAAATCCCTTTGTTCCTCTTTTCTATCCCAGTATCGATCTTTTCTAGAAGCTCCATGTTGTTGTTGTGTCTGAGTACAGGGCCGGACTCGGAATGAAAAGCAGCCCTGGAAAAAAAATTCTATACCAGCCCCATACTGCATCGCGCCAGCATAGTGTGCAGATATGGAAGAGGGGAAACAAAAAACATTAAAACTGAAAACTATCACTCAAACATGAAAGAAAGCACTCATATGGCTTCAAAATAAACAAAAGTGCGGATTTGTTGTAAGCAGACATCCATGTGCATATAATCAATGTTTCAGTCTATTTTCTTGATATATTAAGAAAAGTTTGGTCATTTGGACTGAAATTGAGAATGTATACTATTGCACAGCTGTAATAAAAATGATGTTATCTTGTTTTTTTTTTTTAAGTAATAAGAGTGTACTCTTCACTTTGTCTGACAACTGGATGATCTCAGTCAATACCAATTCAATTCCCATAGGAAAGCATTGGGGGGCTATTGCGCATGTGTGGCAAAACGCTGCGCTTCACCGCACCAATCAGCATCTCCTCATAGAGATGCACTGAATGCATCTCTATAGGGAGCGATCAGCGCCTCCATGCAGAGTGTGTAGCACTGGACTAGGAAGCAGCTCTAGTGGCCGTCTGGGTGACTATCACTAGAGATGTGCCTAGGCAGCAATGTAGATACTGCCTTTTCTCTGAAAAGGTAGTATTTACAGTGCTCAGCCTACAGGAACAGGCTATAGACACCAGAACCAGTACAGTAAACTGTAGTCGTTCTGGTGACCATAGTGTCCCTTTAGTATGATGTCTTTCTCTCACCGGTTGACTCTGAGTTACACAAGTGTAGATGCATTTTGTTTGTGTCTTTCTCCCCCAAGCCCCTTTCATGTGTCTCTTTCTCCCTTTCCCCAGCACCTCTATGTGTATCTTTCCCCACAGCTCTGTGTGTCTCATTGTCCCCTTTCCCAGCCCCTCTGTGTGTCTCTTGTTCATCTTCCTCTGCTCCTCTGTATGCGTCTCCTGTTCCTCTTTCCCAACCCCTCTGTCTCTTTCTCCCCACACACCTCCATGTGTCTTTTTACTCCCCAGCCCCTCCATGTATCTCATTAACCCCCAGCCCTCCACGTGTCTCATTCCACCCTCTCCAGTTTTCCATGTGTTTTAGTAGCCCCCCACATGTGTCCAATTAGCCCCCATGTGCCCTATCAGCCCTTCCTCCATCTATATAGCGCCCCCCAGCCCTCCATGCGTCCCACTAGCCCTCCCTCCCAGCCCTCCATGTGTTCCTATATCACTCTCCCAGCCCTCAATGCGTCCCACTAGCCATCCCTCTCAGCCCCCATGGGTCCCATTAGCCCCCATCCCAGCCCTCCATGTTTCCCTATAACCTCCTCCCAGGCCTCCATGTGTCCCATTAGTTCCCCCCAGCCCTCCATGTGTCCATATACCCCCATATGTGTCCATATACCCCCTTCCAGCCCTCCATATGTCCCAGCCTTCCATGTGTCCTTAAACCCCCTTCCCAGCCCTCCATTTGTTCTTGTATCCCCCTCCCAGCCCCCATGTGTCCCATTAGTCCCCCCACCCCAGCTCCATTAGTTTCCAAAACCCCCCTGTCCAATCCACCCACCTCCCCCCAGCCATGTAATTGCAGGGTCCTTGCGATCACATTGCCGGAATAGCTGGCTCATGCAGTGCCTGAGGCTAGCCGATGACGACCCTCAAGAGGGTCAGGACTATGTTGGCTCTGGCCTATTGTGGGAGGCCTTTGAGGAGGGGACTGATTTTGGGAGCCCTGCTCTTTTCCGACTCAGGGACATCCAGGAACTTAGGAGAGACCTCCTGAATCTATCTGAAGCAACAGACCTGGAACCTGATCTGACCTACCTGACCACCCTGGAGTGGGAGCTTGAACAGGATTACAGACAATTGTTTGACTCTGCACAGCAGCAGGTACCAGGGACTGGGGATTTAATAGACCATACATCTGAGTATGTTGGTCACGTAGATGTGGGAGGAACTGTATTCGCCACACCTGATTTACAGGGATACTGGGGAGCCAGCCCTAATCCCCAAGCCCCTGGCATGGAAACCCAGGGAGCAGAGGTAGAGGTTATCGGCTGTAAGAGTTCTTGAGATTTTTGTTTGTCATACCAGAGTTACAATAATCTAATCAGATTGTCTTGCAACCAAAAATGGATATTTATTCAAACATACACCCCATCCGAATAACATAAAGTCCTTGCACACATCTGTGGACCAATACAGCAGTGTTCAAGATAGTATCCATTTTTAATGTTAAAAGTACTGGTAAAAAAATTCTAGCTGCAAATGTTTTTTATGTGTCTAAATTTAGTTACTAAGAAGGCATACCCATAAGGTTGCCTGATACTTTAAAATAAGTGGCTATCATAGAAAAAGGGTTGTCTAATCTATGATTAAAACCATGCATTATATTTGGGAGGTAAAATATAAATTACACAAAGGATGTTCTATATACATTAAATGAATGCCTTTAGAAATTTGAACCATCCTAATACACAGGGAGTCTGGCTTGCAATGCTGGGTCAAAGGTTAATATCTACAAGCCTTCAGAAATCATTATCTGGATCCAGATGTGGTGATCATTGATATAAATTAAAAGTCTGTAATACTACCTAGGTAGGGCATTTGATCCTGTCTGAAAGTAGTTTGGATAAAGACTTCTAATATTCAGATATGTAAAGTTCATTAAATATATTTCATCAGCCCCTCCCCCCGATGCCCTCCCCAGCAGCAGATTGAGTTACTGAGAATAGAGGTAGTCGGTCTCCTCCCCAGCGTCAAATTTTAACGGCAGCTGAAGCGCTGGCATCAGGGCAGAGCACTACTACTGCTGGAATTTGAGAGCGTGGAGGACAGCTATTCGGTGATGGTGAAACTTGAGGAGTACACCACCCCAACTGAAGCACTGGCATTGGGACAGAGCAAGAGAACAGACAACCACAAACGTTTTATTAGAGAGGTCTTTTCCCTTTCAGAAAAGTTTAAAATAAAAGATTCTATAACATGCTATACTAAAAATGTATTTTATACAATGCCCGTGCGGACTCAAGTATGTAGGTAAAACTATATGACCTCTACACATCCGTATAGAAGAACGTATTCGTAACATATGCAATGGCGTTGAAACACACATTTTAAATTACACCATAACAAAAATCCAAAAGTTACAAAATTTATGGGCATCAAAGAAGTTTTTAAAGATTGGAGGGGAGGGGATTTTAACCAAAAATTAGGTAAAACTGAAATTGAGTGGCTATACAAACTAAACACTTTAAATCCGTTTGGCTTGAATAACGACTTTGAATTGTGTCATTTTTTAAGATAAATGGCACACTCATTTTAAATATGTGATCACATGGGACATTGATTCATATGAATACATTAGACAGCCCTTTGCTACCCTATAACTTCTATATATTTTTTTTAAATTATATTCTTACCTTTTATATTAAGTTTTTTTTATTACCCATTTCTTAGAGCATAAGTAGTTTTTCTAGGGCTTTTAAACTCTTTCACCCATTTTTTAGAGTATAAGTAGTTTTCCCACGGCTTCTATACTCTTTTATATATACATTCTCATAGTTACATAGCTGAAAAGAGACTTGCATCAATCATGTAGCCCCATGTAGCTGAAGCGCAGCTTAGCAAAAAAAGGGCCTTGACAGGGGTTAGAAGGCGGGCTTAGGAAGAAGCGGCTGGGAGTGGTGGGTTGTGGGAAAAGGGGTTTGACTAGTTAAATAGGTAGCCATTTTGTAATGAGCACTTTTAATCTCCTACCTGGTCGAGTTTGTGTGCACTCCGGAGCTCGCAGATTTGCTGGGTAGGATTTTTTCTTTTTCTCCTTCTGCAGGGCTATGGACGACGTGGAGAGGCTCCTGGAAGGAATCCGGTCGGCGGCGCGGAAACAGGGATTGGACTGGGTGCGGGCCCAGCTGGGACCGATCCTGGCGGCGGCGGTGGGACGGGATGGCATATGTGGACGCCCGGCGTGGGCCAGGAGGCCCCCAAGGCACTTGAGTCCGGGCGCGGGGTCCGAGGTCAGCAACACTGGCAGTCATGACGTTGCAGGGCTAGGCCGCGGCAGGCTCGGAGGCCGCATGGTTGATGCCCCACCTCCCAACGTGCACCCGGGGGCCTCGGCGTGGTGCCTCACGATTGGCGACTGCCCTGGACGGCTGCAGCGCTCCCCCCCAGGTCAGATGGGGCAGCACCTATCGCGGAGGCCGCGATGTCGGCTGGACGGCCCTGTGTGGTGCCTGGCGGGAAGGGGTCACGGCCTGGGAGGGCGCCCCCATCGCCGGAGGCCGTTGGCAGCGCAGTCTGGGCCAGGATGACTCGGAGCAGGCCCCAGGCGCAACAGGCAAGTGCAGGGGGCCCTTCCGGGGGCCCTCTTGGTGTGCTGGATGGGACTAGTGAGCGGGCAGATAGGGGGGCAGCGGGCAAGTTTACCCTGGATTGCAGGTGGTGGGTGGGGGGGTATCTAAGGGGGCACCCGGTAGCTCTCAGGGCTTGGGGGCTGGAGGAGGGTGAATTTCAGCAGCAAGGGGGCTAGGGTCGCCAGGTGGTACACAGGGGGTGCAGGGAGGGATGGGTGTTGAGGCTAGGGGTCCCTGCCAGCCAGGGGTAGATCCTGATAGGAGGGTAGTGCAGAAGGTGGTGCCAGGGATTCGGGGGTGTCGTGAGGGCCACTTTCCTGCGCACGGTGGGGGCCATGACAGTCCGGGGGCCGAGTATGGGGGGCGGGGGGGTGGCAGGCCTGGAAGTAGGTCAAGTTCAGGGTCTAGCAGCGTTAGCCCCTCGCCGGTCAGGGACGCGAGGGCTCGTGGGACTCATAGGAGGTCACGGCGCCGCCGGTCCACATCTGGCAGTTCGGCGGGGGCTAGGTCAGGGTCCCCCAAGCATAGTCGATGGGGGCGGGCATCGATGGGGGCGGGCATCGAGGGGGACAGTAGGAGTCATAGTCCACGGGGCGGGGCTGTCCAGGCCTCAGGAGCGCAGGGCGGCGCACGACGGGAGGCCTTGGCGGCAGGCAGGCACTCCCTGGGTCGGGAGGGAAGGTAGGGGAACAGTGCACCCTGCCCAGGACAACTTCTCCTCGTTTCAGGTCTCAGAGCCACTCCTCATCAGTGTTCTCAAGGCACCAGGCGGGCTCCCTGGTTGGCGGGATATCAGCGGATGTCGCTCATCCTGGACACGCAGTGGTTAAAAGCGCAGCCACGGGTGTTTCCGGATCAGGGGGCTTGGCCGGTGAGTCCAGTGAATCACTACATTCCAGAGCATTAGTGAAAACACTGCAATCACTACTCCACTCACTGGGGGTGGGGGATGGTACAGGGAGTAGCGTAGGGCATGTGTTGGGCGCAGGGGGCGGTAGTCACGGGGTCCAGTGATGGGACCTCGGCGGTGTCGGCTTCCAGCTTGGATGCGGGGTTGGCGGGAAGCGAGCGGACGGAGTTAACTGGGGGGTGCCGGACGCGGCAAGGCAGCATGCGTACGTGTCGTTCGCTGGCCCGCTTAGGGTTCACCTCAAACAGGAGGTGAAGGAAAAAATTGGGAAAGGGGAATTCTGCGAAATCTTTTCCCTTCTCCGTTTGGAGGACTTTATTGACCTGAAGGAAGAAGATAAGAAAGACGAGAAAAAGGAGGCGGAAAAGCGGAGGCGGTATCGCAAGATACCAAAGTCTTTTGTAACTGGTTAATGGCGTTCTGCGTCCTGGCCAGCGTCATAGGGGAGAAATCGCTGAGTTCCTGCTCATCCCTGTTTTGCTATTTGGACGGGATTTGGGAAGCGTACCGCACCTATGGCGGAGACTGGCCTGGTGGCGGTATGATGAGCAGTTCCGGCGATTGGGGGATCTTTATTGGGTGTTCTGCGTCCTGGCCAGCATGATAGGGGAGAAATCGCAGAGTTCCAGCTCATCCCTGTTTTGATACTTGGGCTGCATGCGGGTAGCTACGGGACACATTCTTTCCGCATCGGGGCGGCCACAGAGGCCGCGCGCTTGCGTCTGGGGGATGAGTTAGTCAAGAGGATCGGGAGATGGGAGTCGGTTCGGTTCCGCTCATACGTACGTTTGGGCTTATAGGATCAATAGTGCGGGCCTTGGGGGGACTCCAGTGGGGGAGTGGGTATTTACATCCTGTTTTCCTTCTTCCCCAGGCCGTGTTGCATGGATCGTGGGCCATTCCTTTGTCTTCTGGGCCGAAAGGAGGGCTGCAGCTCAAGCTCAAGGCGGTGTTTCGGATGGTAGCAAGTGGAGTGAGGCCGGATATGCTGGTCCTACATGCGGGGGGCAACGACCTAGGCCTTGTACCGCAGCGGAGGTTAGTAAAATGGATGAAGCAGGATCGCTATTATATTTGTTTAATAAAAGCTGTGGACAATTTGACCCATATACCCTAGTGTCAGCGTGTTATTGGGATAGGTATGTGGGGTGGGTTTTGTCCAAAGTTCCGACTGCCCATATGGTGACTATACACCAGTCAAGTTCAGCCTTCCTCACATTTGTTTTTTGCTGTTGATCCAAAAGAAGGCAAACAAGCTAGGAAAAAAATTCCTTCTTGACCCCAGAATGGCAGTCAAATGTATCCTTGGATCAAGCAGTTATTAAGCCCAGTCTGGCCTGCCCAAACCAGTCCATGTTTCTTCCATGGACTGATCGGTAATGAGGGCTCCATGCGCCTGACCGGGACAAACTTACAAACTATGTGGAACTTTGTCGAGGAGGCTGCCAAGATGGATTGAATTTTTGGGACTTGTTACCCAAATAACTCGGGCACAGAACAATTGGAGGTCTGGTACCTGGTTAGTCTACCTTTGGGGGGGGGGAAGATATGTGATGGTAGTCACCGTCTCTAGGGATGAAAGATAAACACTATGTGTGGGTCCCCAGATTCTTACATGCATAGACACACACTGCTCACACACACATAAACACATAATATATACATACAAAACACATACACACACTGCTCACACACAAATAAAAAAAAATATATATATATATATGTGTGTGTGTGTGTGTATGTAATGCATGCACACAAAACACATACATATTCACAAAAGAAGTATAAACATACAATGGGAATATTATATAGATTGATTATACTGTAGATATTGCTGTATTTCATATAATTGGTGAGAAGAGGTTAGTACAGTCTTAGCTCTGACTAAACCTGACACCTCTCATAGAGTCTGCACATATTCTGTCTCACTGGGAATACAGAGAGAATCCCCTTATCCCAACACAAATCATTTCAATAATTACATCTTGTCTAATGTTTCAGATTTCATTTATATTTTTACACTCAACCGGTTGTCAAGAAGTGATAGCTTCAAAGCAAAACTGATTTAGTGACAAGTCTTTTTTTTTCCCCAAGCCTTAATTTTCTTCTAAGAATTTCCATAATCTGATATTCAGATGCTTGTGTGCATTTACATATCTTCAGTGAAGTCAGCTAAATTCTCCTGCTCACCCTTCTCTAAGAGATAAGGTATATACTCAGGGCTGGTGTTAGACTATTTTTGCCCTAGGCAAGATCAGATACTTGCACCCCCTAAAAAAAAATGGGCCAACTTCGATTTTTAAAAACAGATCTGTAGAAAAAACATAATGCATAAAACTTGAAACTACTAAGTTCTTTGCCCCCCCAGACTTCTGTGTTTCTTTTTGTCCCTCTAGCCCCTCTATGTGTGTCCTTTTCCCCCCAACCCCTCTGTGTATCTTTGTCCCCCATCCCTTCCGTGTGTCTTTTTGTCCCCCAAGCTCATCTATGTTTCTACTTGTTCCCACCCCCACCCCCCCCAGCCATCTGTAGGTCTCTATGTCCCCTTCAGGCCCTCTGTGTGTCTCTTTGTATCTTCATGTAGCATGGCCGCTCTTGTTTACTCTACATAGTCTGACAGGAAGCTGCTGGTTCCTCTCAGCAAGCACTTCCTGTTAAACCAGGAAGAGGATACAGAATATCATCTACCACTGTGAGGATGGTATGTGCTGCGCAGTGCACACCCTCCTGCCGGTCACCCGGAGACTGCCGGTCCACCGTAGGCAGCTGACTAGTTTGCCTAATGGTAGCCCCGGCCCTGATTATAGTTCACATGGCTAAAAAGATTATTACAATAGTAAAACCATCTCTCATATAATTGTATTTCTCACCAATGAAATATTGATAGTGTTCTGATAGCTTAATCAAAGTAAAGGAGTCAAGAAATATGTGTTATAGTCAATCTATTGTTATCCATTGAAAGGGGAATTGTCACTTGTCTGCAAATTACTCCATTTTAAAAAACATAAAATCACCCATAAACTGTAATGCCCCATTTCTTCTAAATGTACATTAAAGATTTAGCAATTTACATCATGATCCAGTTCAGTCCTGGCACAGCCAAGGCATGCAATGCATTAGATGAGAAGATACAGAATCAATGCTTCTATTTCTCCTCTGTTTCCCTGCTCTCTATGCTAAATCACAAGTTCAAAGGGCAATGTTTATTAAAAAAAAAAAAAAAAACTATTGACATGAAGTCAAGGCAGAGGACATATTCAGCAATGTAGATTTTTACATTTCATTTTATTTTTCTGACCTCTTAAAGACATATTTGTTAAATAATATTAAAATCTTAGGAAAAGGCAATATTCTGCTACATACTTTCCAGATCCTTTGTCTCATTGTCTAATGTTTCCAATTTTTTAGGTGCTTCAATCAATCATATGTCTATGGAACAGTACCAGTATTCCCTATTTTGTGCAATCACTGAATTAGTAAAAAAAAAAAGAAAAAGAGAAATCTTGATAATAACCACTTTGTGATCATAGGTATTGTAATCTTCTATCAATTAATGGTGTGTGGCCGTCTTAAAAGCGATATTGCACACATCTAATTTGCCATTTGCGCCATGTGCAATATCCCACAGTGGGTGCAGGTACGGTGCAAGGATTTTTGCCGCCCTAGGCAAAAATAAAGTTTGCCGCCCCCCCCATGTGACATCACAATGCCCCACCCATATGATCTGCCATGTTAACTAACGCCAGTGCTGCAGTGCCGCTGTGTTTACATTAAAAGGCCTGCAGGGACAGGCTATAGACACCAGAACCACTTCATTAAGCTGTAGTGGTGGTTCTGGGGACTATAGTGTTTCTTTAATGTGAGGTAAATTAGAGATTAGTGCCACGAATAATATACTAGATTGCCTACTTACAACCAGATGAGGATGATGATGGGCTGCAGTTTGGCTCCACTGGTCTGGTGTAGAACAGGCTCTCTGGAGGTGGTTTGTAACTGTGGTCACAAAAATCAATGTTCTGGGAGAACGGGAAGCAGCTCCATTTTTGGGGGCCCTTTACACAGCTCAAGGTCTGGGTCCCAGGGTCCACCTTCATGTTCCACCAATGAGTTTGTTCACAGGGGGTAGAGTGTGTAGGGGATGTCCTGATATGTGTGCAAGGAATGCATTGTGTGAATCTGTGTTTGTATGTGTAAAGGCTGCAAGGTGTGTTTCTGTGTATGAACGGGATGCAGTGTGTGCGTCTGTAAGGGATGCATTGAGTGTGTGTAAGGGGTGCATTGAGTGTGTGTAAGGAATGCATTGTGTGTTTCTGTGTGTGTAAGGGTTGCATTGCTTGTGTATGTGTGTCTGTGTGTGTAATGCATTGTCTTTGTGTGTAATGGGTGCATTGTGTGTGTGTGATGGATGTCAATCTCTCCCCCATCTCTTGTCCCTCTCATTCTCCCCCCCCTCCCCCCCATCAATTTATTTTCGGAAGTGACGAAGGTAGGGGATTTTCACAAGGTAGGGGAATTTGATAGGACACCTGCGCTCCTGGGGGCGCCCTAGGCGGCTGCCTAGTCCGCCTAACAGGTAGCGCTGGCCCTGAGTGGGTGACAAAGCCTTCTATGGAACTCAAGGTAGATGCAAACCACATGTCGGCTAAGGACAACGTCTTACACTTTGGGAACTTCAGGAAGCTTGATACTTATTGTCACACAGAAAAAACTAATCTAAAGATTGCCGGGAATTTATTGGATTTTCAATAGTTATATTTTATTTGCTGTAATATTTTCCAATATTCTTTGCCAAGTGCTGGATTCCAATAGAATATTTAATGATATAAATATAGCCAGAGCCCCAAACATAAACCACCTACTACATGGTGGGATGTACAACAGTGTTTTCAGAATATACATCCCATATAATATAATATACACACACACAGAGGTAGCCAAAAATCTTGGGCCCTTAGGCTCTGTTCTTAACATGCAAAGCAATATTTATAAATTTGCTGACTATTTGAATTCATCCAAGCAGTTCTCATACAATTCATTGTCATAGAATTTCCACAATTACATTTCTATTTTTGTAAAATCTCACTGAAACTCAATCTGAAACAGCAGGTTCAACCTTAATCTGTCTGTTGTATAACATGGCTGATCTAGAAGTGATAACCTGCCTTTGAGTTTTTGATGGTAGAACAAATGTCTGTCTTTGCAAACTTTTAGCATGTTTTGCCCACTTTCCAGTGTTCTATCAAATGATGGCTAATGGACAAGAGTGATGTCATATTGCCATCTATTGATGTTCCCTTGGTTCCCTTCTTAAGGGTACACTCCAAGTACCATAGCTGCTACAGTTTGCGGTAATGGTTATTGAGCCAGGAGTGCCCTGTGGCCCCACTATTGTCAAACCATTACCTTGGGTCCACCGGGTTCTGTTCCCTGCCTCCATTACTAACGCTGGAAAGCCAGAAGAACCTTCCATTAGCTCTCCAGAACTAAGCCCTGCTTGGAGTCTTTCTTTAAATGCTGTGGACCTTCTACGTTGCAACTTTCTGAACATCTAATCCCCTGTTGCACTGTGGTGTATATTACATATCCTTCTGTGCATTGCCCTGTCACATACTGAATCAAGTTTCACATAAAACATTATGGAGAACAAGGTTTGTTCATTTAAAATGCTTGATCTGCACAGCCTGAAAACTAGTACACGTCCAAATAAGATATGCAAAGAAGCTTTTCTCTGCAGAGCAGATGACGTTAAAATATGCATCTGTCAATGAGGATTTTATTGAATACATTCCTATGCATTCCATTTGAAAAACGTATACCTTTTTAAACTTGTCACTGTTTCCTTTTGAAATATCGGTTGAAGCTATGTGTATTTGTGCCATGTGTGTATTTGCATGACAGGTGCATCATCACCATGTGGGCAGGAAGAATAAAAAAGCCTACATAGCTAACCCAAAAAACACAGACACTAAAGTTATATGGGTAAAATTTGTCCACAACTTTTTATTAGTATATATAATAAATAAATTAACATTGAATAAAGTCATTGCCCCCTACCCTACCATACCACATCCATATCCCGCACAGTTATAAAATTAGCCATATCTGAAAAACATAAACAAATAACAATATTTACCAATATGAACATGGAAAAATAAAGTGCTAATGTTTTTAAATAACCATGGTAGGGGTATACCCAGATACCCTTACATCCACCAGGTTCTCAGCCACAGACAAGCTCGAAAACTACCAAACTTACCAAGAACCATATTATCCATTTCTAAACCAGCATAAAGAAGAGCCTATTTGTCTAGCCTTCAACTCTCTATCCTGCCACTGTGATAGAACGGGACAACCCAGCAAACCAACCTCAGGGAGGGAGGTTGGTAAGAAAGTTAAAAGCAGGGAAGGAAAGTTAAAAGTGATTTTTAATAAGATGGCTGCCTATTTATATTGCTCAGCCCCTAACTTCCTAACCCCCCAAACCCTACATACCATCCACATAAGCCAGCCTCTTAGCCCTGTCAATGCCTCTTTCCACTAAGAAGTACTTTTGTTACTTGGGGCTTGTGGCGAGACCACTGCCGGTCCGTGAATGGTCTGTCTGATATTATGTGTGTTTTTCCTATCTTTTCGCATCTTCTGCCCGCTCCCCGTTCGGGAGTGCTTCCACAAAAACAATTAATTCACCTCCCAAACGGGGACCACCCCGATACCCCATTTAGTATGTTAGCTTAGAACCTTCACACCTCGCCACATAGTGTCAAACCGCAAGGGAAACAATTAATGAGCACTCCTCGCGCTGGCCGCCATTCGTGCAGATGAACGCCAGCCAGGGGGAGCATTCGTGGATTGTTTCCCCACTTGTTAGTTTCCCAAACAAGGACCTCCCCAGTGCCCCATTAGAATGTTTACACCAATTAATCAGAATGTTCGCACTTGCAACGTAAGTATTAAACCGCAAGGGAAGTAATTAATTATTGCTCCCTGGGTGGCCGCTATTTCATACAGACCAATGCCGTCCAGAGTTTCACATAGAGAACTTGTGAGTGGAGCCTGGTTGAGGAAGGTACCGCTGCGAGGGTTCCTGAGATTGGTGTGGGCACTTCTTGGGCACTGGCGAGTTTGGCAGGCTTTGCGGTGCCCACTGGGACAAAGAGACCAGCTCTTTTCCCGCGGACGGGCTCTCTGTGCCTGGGGGACAAAGGGACGGTCCCATTTTTCCGCCTTTCGTCTCCAGGGTACAGAGGCTCATGGGATGTAGACCCCCCCTGTCCCCGGATGTGGTAAACCCTGTGTTTGGGTGGCGGGCTTTTGGAGACAAAGGGACAAAGCCCTTTCTCGAGTTAGGTTCCTGGGAGGGGACATTGTATGCTGTGTGTTACACCCCTTGCATGGAGTTATGCTTAAAATCTGTGTGTGACCAATAAAGTTGCTGTTGTACCTCCAGAACTGTGTGTTGTCCAGTTACTGAGGAAGTGAGGGGGGGGCGATGGGTCTCTTTATATTCTGAATGGTTCCTGTTTAGCTGAAGGAAGGGAATTAGCGGAGGTAACCGGTCGGGTTACCTGTGGTCCTACTGGTGGATCCAGGGGGGCAACGGGGCAATTGGCCCCCCTAGACTCTCCCCTGCCGGCTAATGCAGGGGTGGCACTGTCCAAGTGCCAGCCCTGCCATGTGCCTTCAAGCAGATTTGTCAGCCTGGTGTAGATTATGCAGTATAGGTCCCTTAGAAAGACATCAGACAGTCTTCTTTGTGCAGAAAATCAGGAACCAGGATCACCAGATGAATAAAAGGTAAGTACTTTAATTTGAAAATAATAAAAAAAAAAAAATATTTAAAGTACTTACCTTTTATTCATCTGGTGATCCTGGTTCCTGATTTTCTGCACAAAGAAGACTGATGTCTTTCTAAGAGACCTATACTGCATAATCTACACCAGGCTGACAAATCTGCTTTAACAGTTTAGAGCCAACTCAGAAAGGCTCTAAACATTGTGAGTTTTTCCAAGTTTTCCTTATATTCTATTTTATTCTAAAATATATTGCCCTATGATGGTTTCTTATGTTCACAGAACCTAGGGATTCCATTTCAACCAAGGATATCATTCAATGTGTGCGCAACCACCTTCCTCTTTTATTTTACCTTTGTATGTAAGTGTTATACAGTGACTATACACTTGGGTGGTTAATTGTGTGTGCTGCACTGGTTTGTTATATATGATATTCTACATTTTTATTATTTATAGCGCCATCTTTTATCTCTTTTTTTCTCATGTGCCTTCAAGGACTAGAGTCCCGGCACTCCTGACACCATTACCACTACACAGAGCTGTAGTGGTTATTGTGCATGGATTATTTCTTTAAATAATCTACAAGTGCCCCTCCCAAGAGCAGGCTCTGGATCCGCCACTGCGTGGTCCACTACAGGGCTATAATCTATTAACAAGGGATTTTTAATGTGCAATCCAGAGCTGTCTTGCAGAAGGTCTGCTGACCAAACGTTGCTCAACTGTTATACTGTGACAATGACAAAGAATTCAGAATTTAGAGTGTTTTCATGACAATGGTACAGATGAAATGTCTTTGAAATGGTTGCTTCAGTGTTGCCTAATTACAGCATTGTGAGGGAGATGTATCAATTAAAAAATATATACTGCTGTTCCCTAATCCCTATAGAAACCAATAAAATCGGGTATATTTATCAAAGTGTTTTTAAATATTAAAGGTATATTCCTTTATTATTGTTATATTTATGAAAGTGTTCTGAAAGTGTGCTAAAAAGTTAATGTTTTCTTCATAGTAAATTCTGCCAGTTTTTACAGAAATAGCACCAAAGGCTGTCAAATTTAAATTGGCGGAAAAGAGAGAAGTGAAATAGGACACTTTTTTTTTCTGAAAATAGTGTCTGAAAGATTAATAAATCTGTTGCGTCACCAAACCCTAAGAAAGGGGAAGGAAGATCCTCGAAAAAAAAAACCCACAGGATAAGGTTCGAAAAGATTCTTGCGTTTCCTCATCTTCTCCCTCCCTTTCCCATGATCCTCCCTTCTCATAAATTAGACTTGAAGTCATAAGTAATCATGGTGGTGTGAAGGCATGCTCAAATTATTACCGCAATTACTGATTCCAGTGATTAAATTATTCTTATTGTGTGCAGGCCTCTGTTTGTAGAATTAATGTATAATTTAAAAAAAACGTCAGTTGATTTGTACATAATGAAAGCATTTCATCAATGGCTTATAACAGTTAATATTATTACCCATTGATCAAACAGTTTAATGTGATTAATTAGCTTTTTGAATGGATCCCTTGGCTGTTTTGCTTTGTTTTATTTAGATTTTTTTATTGTTTTCGTTTTTTTTTTTTCTTTAAATAAATCAACGTTCTTTTAATTTAACTCTTAAATTAAGATGACTTCACTTTTCCTTTATTTACCAAGTTAAAAAAATCCTCGTTTTTATGTTTTTGTTTTTGTCTAATTGCCACGGTTTGGGTTTCACAAATTATACCGTTTATGGATAGGAGAAAAATGATTAAAAATGTCAGACAGAAAGTACACAAACTGTTGTAATTATAAACAATCATCTTTTGTAAGTTTGCAGCGCAACAATTTCCCAATTATATCTGGGAGCTAAGCAATTACTTTGAGTAGATTTGATGACAAAGCTTGTCCCCCTCATTGTCCCTGAGGTTCTTTAGATTAGAATTACACTGCCATGTTCAAATAATTGGCCACATACTTTGCTATTACCACTTTTATCTTTGGTTTTATGACATACAATTTTTTTATAGATTTTTGTCTACTGTAAAATAGAGTAGAAATATATAATTCCTTAATGTCTTTTCTTGACTCTTAAAGAAATGCATATCCTCCCCCGCCCCCAACAATAAACCTACAAGCACTAAATGATTTTTTCCTTAAATAGTGTAAAAATTAACTTTAGAAGTACATTTATTAATCTTTAATTTGATCAGATTTTGTGCTCCTTCTCAGTAATGACACACCCACGATGACTGTCCACCAATGACCATGCTCCAGTGATTCTCTATGACAGCATTTCCCAATTGGTGTTCCGCAGAACCCTAGGGTTCTGTGAGAACAAAATTGGGGTTCCGCAGCATTTAGCCACATCCAAGATGGCAGCCGCTACCTGCTGCTTCCGGAAGGTCGGAATTAGTAATGACACACCCACAATGCCTGTCCACCAATGGCCATGCTCCAGTGATTCTCTATAAGAATTAGTAATGACATGCCTAAGTGCGCATGCCGGGACTTTGTGAGACTTTGTGATGCACATGCCCACAATGTCTGCCCAAGCCTCCTCAGAGTCCTCAGCATTCAGATACTAGAACTTACATACAACATCACACATTTCCTTACTATATTAACTATCATATGGTGTAATATGTTTATTATAAATACATAAAATGACAGACAAACACATAAATACCTAAATAGCTTTGTGTTCTATCTATCTATCGCTATTTATTTAGAGTGGGATTGGTGGATAACAGTGACTAGCGGGGAAAGGGCTGGATGGCTGATAGCAGGGACTTGAAGGGAAAGGTTTAACAGTGGATAATGAGGTTGATTAACAGGGCCTGGAAGGGAAGGGGTTAACTGTGGGTAGAGAGGTTTGCTGACAGGGCCTGGAGTGGAAGGGGTTAACAGTGGGTAGAGAGGTTTGCTGACAGGGCCTGGAGTGGAAGGGGTTAACAGTGGGTAGAGAGGTTTGCTGACATGGACTGAAGGGGATGTCAGTGTCAATATATCTTTAAAAATACATTTTCCAGTTCACCTACTATTTATTGTGGAATTCACTAAAACAGAATACAATAGAAATTTCAAGAAGTCTCATATATCAGTTCACAAAGGAAAATTTGTTTTTTAATAAATGCTAAGCTAAAAATTGTTTTCAATACCTTGCTTAGAAATGATGAGATGACATAAAGCACTTATGAAGATTAATTTCTAGATTTCTTCCAGCTTGGGAATATTCTGAGTTACTGTCCAAATATTTGTGTAGAAAAGTCAGAAGTATTATTAAGCCCATAGGCAAGAGCAATTTATAATTCTGATTTTACTATTCCCATCCATTCATAGTAGATTGTGCCACACGCCAAAGGAGGACCATCACATTTTGGAGATATAGCTCTTTGACATCCGCATTACTTTCTCGTTTCAGTTTCATCATTAAAGGACATTCTAGATATTGTTATGGTGATATGTACACTAGGTTACTATGCAGGTTGTCTGAAAAGACTGTCTCTGGTATCAGATCGCTGTCACAGTGTTCCGATGCCTATCAGCCCATGCAGCAGGGATGTAAGCAGTCCTGGTATCCAATACACCAAAATAGCATGTACCATTTTATTGCTGCTTCACTAGTGAGACAGCGCAGTAATAGTTAGAGATTGGCTCCCAGACTGTGCAGCAGCTAAAATAGGGCTATCTTAGCAGAAAGCTCTCAATTAACTCCTTACCCTGGATGCCAGTCTACTTGATTGTGAGCATTAGGATTAATATTATTTAGGGTTAAAAATAGCCAGGGTTAGAGATAGTTATAGCTAGCTAGGGTTAGAGTTAGTTAGAGCCAGCTAGGGTTAGAGTTAGGGTTAGCTAGTGTTGTTAGTTTAGTTAGTTAGAGCCAGCTAGGGTTAGAGTTAGTTAGGGTTAGATAGTGCTGTTAGTTTAGTTAGTTAGTTTGTTAGTTAGTTAATTAGTTAATTAGTTAGTTAGATAGTTAAAGCCAGCTAGGGTTAGAGTTAGGGTTAGCTAGTGTTGTTAGTTTAGTTAGTTAGAGCCAGCTAGGGTTAGAGTTAGTTAGGGTTAGATAGTGCTGTTAGTTTAGTTAGTTAGTTTGTTAGTTAGTTAATTAGTTAATTAGTTAGTTAGATAGTTAAAGCCAGCTAGGGTTAGAGTTGGTTAGGGTTAGCTAGTGTTGTTAGTTTAGTTAGTTAGCTAGAGCCAACTAGGGTTAGAGTTAGTTAGGGTTAGCTAGTGTTGTTAGTTTAGTTAATTAGTTGGCTGGTCGGTTAGTTAGTTAGAGCCAGCTAGGGTTAGAGTTAGTTAGGGTTAGCTAGTGTTGTTAGTTTAGTTAATTAGTTGGCTGGTTGGTTAGTTAGTTAGAGACAGCTAGGGTTAGAGTTGGTTAGGGTTAGCTAGTGTTGTTAGTTTTGTTAGTTAGTTAGTTAGTTAGTTAGTTAGTTAGTTAGTTAGTTAGAACTAATATCAGGGTTAATAATAGGGTTAGAACTAATTTCAAGGTGTAGCTTCAACAAAATCTTCTATAGGAAGCAAGCATAGAGGCATGTGAAAATAAGGGCCTGCCTTCAGTTTGGCCAATAATGTGGCAAAGGTTTACATCTGGGATATATCTGTACTCGGGACATGCAGCAGAATATAAATCTGGGGTCATTCAAGTAGAAATACATGCAAGACCTGTAAAATTCACATTAACGTTAAATATGTATGTAGGGGAAAAAGAACATTTCAGTCTCTACAGTCACTTTACATCTCGTCTCTCCCTTCTATTATTGTCTCTCTATGGTGACTGCTCACAATTAAACTGCAACAGTGTGAATACACTTCCATTTCATTTCCCTTTTGTAGCGGATGGCATTGGGCTGTCCTCAGAATTATGTGTGTTCATATGCTTTCGGTTAATTTTTGCTGTATGTATGTATGTTGTATGCAGCATTCGCCTGATTGTTCGGTAAAATCACTCCAGTTATTATGCGAGTGAAACTACCGAACAATCAGACCACCCCAGGAATAAGTGTGCCTCCAATTACCGTTGGCAACAATGTTGCAAACAGGTAATTGGCCATCAGTGTGTGCTTTGTCCTCTGGGTGGCCGCCATTCGGGAGACGAACACATGACGGCGGCCATCTTAAACTCCCGAACAGCGATGTTTTGCCATCGAGTGTCTGGAACCCAAATCGGACACTTGGCTAGGCAAGCACCGCTGACAGACCTCCTCACTGCCCTCAATTCATGTAGAAACTACCGAACGGCTCACCGTTCGGTAGAAAGAACCCCACGAACAAAGGGGTTTATCCGAATCTTCCCCAGTCTCCATAACCCAAGCCATTCGTGCATTTTACTCCTTTTTTCTGTGACCGACCGCAGGGCCAAAACGTATGGAACCCATTTCGGCTGTTACCTCCAGCGCGGTCTGTCTTTTTACTGCCTCCAGGAATTTCCCAAACCCCTGGTCCGATCTGGGTGATTTTTGAATATGTCACTCACCCAGATCAGGGCTACCAGGGGATGTAACATTTAAAGGGGTTACATCTAGAAAACCAGGGGAACTGTGTCCTGCATAATGGGATTATGAGTCATATGGATGGCAACTCATGCATGATTGGTGTACTGTATAATTAATGTGAATCCCTCCCTTGCATGGGAGAAAGCTTTAAAAGAAGGTTGAGTGATTAAAAGTTCAGTTCTGCTCCTAATGCTGTGTGTCGTCCAGTTATTGGGATCTGTATGGGGATATTCGTGGATTACCTTGCTTGCTGTGATTATTATTCTATGGTATTTTACTACTTGTTCCTGAGCCTCACTGGGATCTTTAGTGGAGTTAACCTGTGAAAGACCAGCTCTCCGCTACACCTTTTAATATGAAAACTGAAACAGACATACTATAAGAGAGATCCAAAACCAAAATTTCTATAAGCAGTTATAAAAGGTTCTATTAGTCCCTGCTCAGCTCTTATACAGGTTCTACATAATTTGGATATCGGAGTGATCCCACTCTCATTTGGGGAATTTTAGATTAGGTTCTCAATTTTTATAATTCTTCCCATTTAATATTTCCCCTGCTATTCTTTACTCTAAAATATTTAAATAACTATATTATTATTTATGGAAGGTTTTCCAGTAGTGGATTAAGGATTTGCCTCCATGTCTCCTTTGACATCGCCTACTTTTCAACACAACTGTTATAGAAAATATGTTTGTTTTTTAAAGGATACTACAGACTCCTAAAGCACTTTGGCTTCCTTTATATATGAAGAGTGTGTCCTAATTATTTCATTTTACAAAAACTGCAGATTTCAAGAGAAATTGACACCTTTATAAACTAACCTTGCTACAACCCAACCCCCACACCCAGCTGTCAATCAAACATAGGTCCTGCCACTTCCTCATTTGTTTAGCTCAAGTGGCAGCAATTTCCCAGAGCACCTACCTTGCAAATAATTCTTATTGAGT
The DNA here is from genome assembly GCA_933207985.1 of Pelobates cultripes. Taxonomy (NCBI): domain Eukaryota; kingdom Metazoa; phylum Chordata; class Amphibia; order Anura; family Pelobatidae; genus Pelobates; species Pelobates cultripes. The sequence continues at coordinate 102,339,364 of OW240923.1, forward strand.
TACATTAGGAAGTCTGTGATTGGACAGCCACAGAAAGTCTGGGTAGTTTTGAAGGGGAGGGCTCACAAAAGCTTTACATAAGAGATCTGCCCTCTTCCCCCTTTAAACTACTGTCACTTACCTAGCACCCACCGTTAAGGTGTGCTTTCTCCTAGAAGGATCATTAAGCATGCTAGGAATCATAATCTATTCAGTACAGATTGTCGTGGGTTGCTTTTCATTATGTCATTATAATGGACATTCCAAGCACCATAACATATACAGCTCATTTTAGACATTATGATGCAGTCTTTTGGGTTCTGTCCCTCATTTTTATCAAAACATTTTCAACAAAACTCAGACTCCTTGGCCCCCAAAACCTACCCCATTTGCAGCATTTAAACCCCAGCCCCTCCTCCATGATGGCGTGGGAGGTAGAGAGGTAAGCCTGGGCTTTGGAAAAGAGTAAGTAAAACTAATTTTATTTACTTATTAAGACACACCGGGTGGGGGACCTATAACGAGCCAGGGACAGGGCTACTATAGTGTTACAAATAAAGGTTTGTATTCCTAATGCCATAATATTTTTCGCCATCCGTTGCAAATCCATTCCCCAGTCACAAATATTACATACATATACTTTTTGAGCAAATGTTTGCTTTGCATAAAAATATACATACCGTATATCTAATTTTAGCTTCCAAGCAAAGAGCTGCCTCTGCCTATGAGTGACTAGTTTTTTCGGTTGACTGAACAGATTTGCAGAGACTTAAATGGGGAATATATGATTGCATGAAGCATCTATACAGTAAAAAGAGCACTCTTGTATATCAGTGCACACGGTGTGTTTACATGTCAAACACTCACAGTTCTCTTCATTAATATACATGCACAGGTTTTGCAAAAGACTTACTCAAATCGACCGACTTGCTCAAACTGAACAAATGTTCAATGAAAGTTACCAGCAGGCAAAAATAAAACCCTGAAAACCAACTAATGCATGCAATTGTGTATCAGCGCTATTAAAACCACAACATATAAATACATTTAATCGGTCTGTGATTATAATGAATGCTGCTACCACAATATAATCTCTTCAAAACCACACAATAAATCCAAAGAAATGAAATGTTTAGAGGGTATTTTATGTTACATTTATTTCCTCTAAATATATAAATAAAGTGTAGTCATAGGGCTTTTAATAACAGAGAGGTGGCAGTTTTAGGGTTCCCTCTAAGGGGTCTTTAATAATTGTTCAACCTATTCACGAATAGTTAGTCATTGAAACTCAAGAAGCAAATAGAAATGAATGTTGCTTGACTAAATGCAAATTTTAGGACAAAACTGTTTAAAGATTGGAAAGATTTTCCAACTCGGCTAAACCACAAACACACATAATGAAACGGAAGGCAGCCTGATGAATACTATTGCCAATTTGAGTGCAGGGATTCATTTTGTGTATTTGTTTCTGTATTACGCAGCCATGTTGTGTATGACGGTACACCAGCAGGTCCAGCTGTGCCGCACTCACTCAGTCCCGCTAGTTGTCTGGTTCCTCTGTTCTTCGGCAAGCCACACTTGCTTCTGACCCGCCCACCCCTTCAGCCGCTCTGCACAAATTGTTGCATGCAGGGGAAAGAAGGCGAGCCCTGACTGCCTCCCCTCTTGCAGACATCCTTTGTTTTATGCTTACGAGGAGCAACCAGTGGATGGCCATATAGACATAACATCCCACCCACATAGGGGGCATGGATGCCTATTTGCATTGGAGTGGCCTCCTGGTTATATAGGTCCACACTCCCTTTCTCCTATTTAAGCACATAAACCACTGGCTTAGTTGTAGTATGGACTCTCTAGGGATCACAAGCCTGGATTTGCCTTTGTTGACTCCTACAAGCCAGGATTTGCCTTTGTTAACCTTTACAAGCCTACATTTGCCTTCATTAACGCTTACCAGCCTGGACTTTACCTTTGTTAACCCTTACCAGTTTGGATTTGCCTTCGTTAACCCTTGCCAGCTTAAACTTGCCTTCATTAACCCTTATCAGCTTGAACTTGCCTTTGTTAAACCTTACCAGTACCGGCTTGCCTTACTTTCTTTGGCTCTTCCCTGTTACTCTGGACCATTGTTGGACTTTATAGTAAATTTGCTTGTTTTGTTTACTACCCTAAGGCTTTATACTCTTGTTTGAATATTATTCTAAACTTTATTTGTTGAATGGTCCTGGTCCTATTACATTTGTTTACTTCCTGGATTTTCCAATTTATGGCATTTATTTAAGCAATAAAGACTTTAAGTTTAGGTCACTGTATTTTGTTCAAATCTCTGCATACTGAGCCCATTCAACATAAACCAGTGATGCAGTGATGCCGCTTGCCCCATGTTTACCCTATTAAGGGTTAGTAAGTGTAGACTCTTCCTCCTGTGACTCCATCTGTCTGCTGACTCTTCTCACATTTCTCATCCAATCACATAATTCTCATTACAGATGAGAAGCATTTGCGCAGAAAGTGTCAAAATTGTTCAATCAAATGCTTCTCATAGGGAAGCACTGAATCCAATGCTTCCCTTTGAGAAGCATTTGATGACGTTCAACATGCTTATGGATGTCAGACATCCCATGACCACGTCAAACTCGGTTCTTATAGGTGCAGCACCTCTAGAGTCTATGAGGAAGGCAGTCACTAATGGTTGTTTAACCCTGAAGTCATAACACTGCTGTATCTACTAAACAGCAATGTTTTGCATTGCAGGGCTAACAGTAACGGTCCACTTCACCTAGACCACTTATTTGAAATGAAGTGGTCTAGGTACCTTCAGTGGTTCTTTAATATGAAGTATTCTTTCCAGCCAGGGTCCACCTACGGGCACAGCATGTGGACTCAGGTTTGGGTTCTGGCTCAAGATTTAAGAACTACTGCTTTAGGTTCTAATAACTCTGAATGGAAGAATTATAGGTATAATTTTTTTTTTCATCAAGATGATTCAGGTCTATGTAGGAAAGCAGCCCCACTCTTTCAAAAAAGCACATACTACAGACAAAAATATCAATTTTCAGCTTCAAAGAAAGTGGCAGGTCTGCATCTCTCTGATAAATACTAGATTTACGACTCTCTCTTAATTACAGATACTATTAAAAAGAGGGCATTTCTCCACCAGTCTGCAAAATATGATAAGCTTTTTAATGCTTTCATAAACAAAAATGTAACGCTAACATTTATTTTTCACATTCTTTTTTTGCCCTTGAGGGGAAGCAAATTATATATTTTTTCAGATTTCACATTCTAAAGACTTTTACTTTATTAGCTTTTTACACAATGAAAATGACTGAGCTCATTTAGTTTCTATTTAATAAGTAATCATTGTGATGATTCCTCAGAAAAATTACGATAAAACCCATTCTCTGTCCTAAACATTTTGTGGGTATGTTCCGCATAAGAATTCTCTACTCTGTCATTAGTGTTTTGCAAGTACATAAATTGTTTTGAAAAAAGTTGTGTTAAAGCCACCCCTTTTTGTGACATGACTGCTGACCCATATCCAACCTCCCACCGTTGCCCCCAATAACACCTTTTAGATACTAGATAAGGGCAATGGGCACAGCTTTATTAAACCATAACATTGTCGGCTGTCTCCAAGAGCCCAACACAGCCAGTAGTCTCCACTGCATCATACTCCTTCCTTCAACTGCGCTGTCCAAGGGACCCACCAGCTGTGACAAAGAAAAAGAGACCACACAACCACAACAAAAAAAAAAAACAGAGAGAGGGCAGTGGGAACTTCAGTCAGGGTCCCTCAACTGATCCTGCTGACTGGTAAGTCCCCTCCCCTCTGCTCCATATAAAACTAAATTTTCTGCAACATTGTTGCAACTTATAATACCAGCACACAAACCATGGGCAGCACTCATGCTCCCCCTTCCCTATTTGTCCAGGGGGAAACTATCTCCCTGTGACACTACATGTAATAAAATATTGGAATAAGAAATGTTTCATTCTTACATGGACAGCACCATAAAGCTTAAATGTGTTTCTTTTGATTTATATATAGAAGAATATATGAGTCATACGCCATTTCAGGGTCAATCCAAATTGGTTTCAATTTCTGAAACTCCATTTGTGTTATTTAGAAATTATAATAAGTGTAAATGTCAAAAATAGTTTGAAGGAGTGATGTTAAAATACCACTTATAGGGTTATTTACTAAAGTGAGAATTTCAGATTTCAGACCAGAGTAGCTAAAGTGAAAACATAGCTGATCTTGAGAATTGTTCCACTTTTTCCCATCTTGACCATAACTTGAAAGTCACTGAGAATAAACTTAGAGTTCTTACGTTAGTGAATAATGGTGAGAGAATTCTAGAAGGCATTTGTGAAGGATGTCTCCTTCATGGATTGCACCTTGTAAACTTTTCTGCGTAATGCTACATTTTATTGCCTTGCATCATTCGGTATACAAACTAACCTAACGCTTAAAACCTACCCAGTGTTCGTATACTGAATAAACTGTCAAACAAACCGACCACCCAGGACCATCGTGTGCCACTAGTTAACCCCCTTGACCTTCCTAACACCTTCGCTAACCGCAATCCTTGAACATTCTTAGTGGTCGGCTGGGTGGCCGCCATTCATATGGACGAACACGAGGTGGTGGCCATCTTGTTTTGACAAACGTTTCCAGTGGGTTTTGGTTGTTGAGTGCATGGCACTATTATCAGACACTCGACGGCCCGAACACCGCTGAGACTTCCATCCCCACTTATGTTCGTTCCCATTCATCTGACAAAAGTGGTGTTCAGTGAAATCAAACTCCCGAACGAGGGATATCCAACTAGCCTGCTCACGAATGGTTTTTCTTTCTGTATTTTGTTATGTTTGGAGTTCCCAAAAGAGACCGGCCGCACAGCCTGAATCTCTGGAACTTATTTGGGCAGAAGCCTCGTGTGCGGTTGGTCAGAAGCAATTTGTTGGTGCTTTATAAATCATAAACATATTGATTGTGTCACTAGAGAACATTTATTTTGTGTCCTCTAGCCGTGCTTTAATCCTCCTATTATTCGGAGATCTTTCCCCCATGAAATTTTTTCATGAATATGATTCTGTGTTGTGCACAAATATATTTTCACACCTTTTGGCTCCAACAAGTTATCCTGAACTATTTGAGTGCTGTATACTCTTTGGGAGAGATTTGTTCTTTTCTGAGGTTGATGTGATCACACGAGTTTTTACACAGCAAAATCTGCCAAAAAAGACTCAATTCTAACTTGATTGGCAACGTACATTTCAAAAACAGTGAAATACAAAGCATTAGAACATTACCTTAATTATGGACATGTTTTTGGATAGCATTATCCCAACAATGGGCCCCGTACGCTGTGCATGGGACAGCAGGACCCTCCGCAAGCACAGTCACAGAAAATGATAGCCCATTTTTGAAGAGCCAGGTAAAGACTACATTGGAGAGGTTAGGATTCTGAGCAGTGAGTGACAGACAAAAAAAAAAGCTGAATTAAAGGTTCTCAGCACGACGGAATGAAAAGAGGCCTCTAGAAGAAAATTGTGAGAAGCAGCATTATCTGCCTTCACTTTATTCACTGCACAGTCAAAAGCAAAGCAATCATCTCCCGCACAGCTTGGAAGAGCAAGTCCCTTTGCAAGCAAAGATTAAACACCCCTTCGAGACTGAGACGGAACTCACTCAGGGCATGCAAAAGCTTTATTTTATGCGTGTCCCTATTGTGCATAGTAATAGTTTCAGGACCACAAGGACGAATAACCAATGCACACGGAATCACTTTGCATCCCTTAACCTGTATTCACTTTTAACTCTGTGAGTCCTGGGAGGACCAATCCAAAAATTAATACAGAAAATGGGAGAGTGAATGGCATATAATAGGGGTCATGGGGTAGTGTGACTACATTTGACCCCGTGATTACCAGAGGCCTGGATATTTTTTCGTCTTCCCTCTGTCCTGTCCCCCTTAGATGCACTCTGAATAGCACATAAAATGTACTAGGAGATGAAGTCAAATGCAGGTACCTTCTGTCTCTTATAGAGGGGCAGTAGTGCTGGAGGTCAATCTGTGCTGATGAATGTCACAGGTCCCCTGCTCCTGCGCTAGTCCACAGACAAAAATAAGATTTATTTGTCTACCATCCCACCCTGGAATGCAATCAGGGGATATGGGATGGGGATAACAGTCACCAAGGTTTGGGTCATGAAAAGTATTGCACTTAGCACTTAGAGTCCTAGCCTCAACATCTGAGGAAAGGGATTTAGGGGTGATTATTTCTGAGGACTTAAAGGTAGGCAGACAATGTAATAGAGCAGCAGGAAATGCTAGCAGAATGCTTGGTTGTATAGGGAGAGGTATTAGCAGTAGAAAGAGGGAAGTGCTCATGCCATTATACAGAACACTGGTGAGACCTCACTTGGAGTATTGTACACAGTACTGGAGACCGTATCTCCAGAAGGATATTGATACTTTAGAGAGAGTTCAGAGAAGGGCTACTAAACTGGTTCATGGATTGCGGGATAAAAAACATACCAGGAAAGGTTAAAGGATCTTAACATGTATAGCTTGGAGGAAAGACGAGACAGGGGGGATATGATAGAAACATTTAAATATATAAAGGGTATCAACACAGTAAAGGAGGAGACTATATTTAAAAGAAGAAAAACTGCCACAACAAGAGGACATAGTCTTAAATTAGAGGGGCAAAGGTTTAAAAATAATATCAGGAAGTATTACTTTACTGAGAGGGTAGTGGATGCATGGAATAGCCTTCCAGCTGAAGTGGTAGAGGCTAATACAGTGAAGGAGTTTAAGCATGCATGGGACAGACATAAGGCTATTTTAGATATAAGAGACTAATGAAAGTATTTTAGAAAATTGGGCAGACTAGATGGGCCGAATGGTTCTTATCTGCCGTCACATTCTATGTTTCTATGTTAACCCTTAATTACAAAACTGGAAAAAGTAAATGCCATTCTACACATAAAGAGTTAATTGAGTTCTTTACGGTTATTTAATCAGATCTCTAATGGCCCAGCTTTTATTGAAATACTATACAGATTCCTTAGGCACACGGGCTATTGAGTTTTGCCAACTAGAAAGTTGTAGATTGCCAAATCCTATTCTAGTGTAGGGCAGCCAGATTCAGAAAAGCCTCATAGCAAGTGAGTCCTTTATTACATTATATTTGGTATTGCAAAAGAGCAATATTGTGTGGGAAATCAACCTTTCACAAAAATAGCCTTATCAAGCATTTTCTGTGATACAGTCAAGGTCAGCAAGCACAAAGCTGAAATATCAAATATAAATATCAACAAACACATTTACAATATAAAAACAAAAATGAAAACGTACAACTAACAATAAATAGTGTTAGTTAAAAACATTAAGGGTCTTAAATATCATAAAGCATCATCAAGTGTCTACTTTAGATACTAAAGAAGGACTCCTAGTGTAACCAATCCAATCAAAACGTCAGGAGGGAAAGTGATTAACCTATCTAAATAAACATACAGAACTAAATATAAAACACAAACAAGAATACTGGTAGATATGAAATTTAAATTAAATAAAACAAGCATAACATTTAGTAAGCATGGTGGACACAAATTTGTCTGTGAGTTCCTTGAGTTCTTGCTAGTTCTTTTTGCGATTATTCTGAAAGCCTTTCAGTTCACCGTAAGTATATGAAATACTACTTCCATGGTGCTTTGAGTGCCTGTAGGTATCATGGGGGTTACAACGGCTGAAAAATTTAATTCTGGAACTGCCAGGAATGCGTATAGAATTCGCAAAGTGTTTTTATAATAATAATAAATTACTAAAATTCACCCGGTAGAATCCTGCCCAGGATTTCATTCCACCCAAGCAAGCAAAGCGGTTTATGATCAGTCAGAAATATTCTCTCCAGCTGTGCACCTGACTGCGCATACAGCTAACACATCATTGCTCGGCATTAACAGCTTGTAATGGAGGAAACAGACACGGCTGTGCAGCAACAGCTCTGTAGGCTTCTAACTCATATTGCTCCATAAACCCCTGACTGCAGGAATGATTGACGGGTTGTGTTCATCTAAAATGCATCCGTTCAAATTTCTCATGTTTAGTCAGGTCCGTGTGGAAGGTGTGTTAGTCAATGTTTGTTGTTCTATATAATAATTCCGTGATCTGTACTCCCAGTGGCATCAAATTTAACAATAGTATGATTGGCAGCGACAATGACAGTTGCCTAATTCATCCCACGGACTGTGTCTAACTTTTTACTCCCTAGCATCTAAATTCTATTTGCAGGAGTTGGGTGCTGATATGTACCCTTATAATAACCTTGCAGTTTGCGATGGATACTTTGTGCCAAGGGCAGGGTTGGCATTTTTAAAGGCACCCTTTTTAATGTATTCCAAATTATTTTCTAAACCACAAGACTGTGTGGCACTTGTGCTCCAAGAACCAATTCTTCAGGTTAGAATTTGAGACATTTTAGAAAAAGTCTAGCACGGCTTCGGTCCACATAGGCAATACTTTACTTGGGCGTATATCCAAGCATACTGGATTTTCTGACAATCACAATAAACGTTGGGCCGAGATGAACCTAATGGCAGGTGTTGAACATTAAAGGGAAAACTAAACACCAAAACAACTATAGCTTAATTAAGCTGTCTCACTTCTCAAGTTTCCACCATTTAGGAGTTAAATCCCTTTTGTTTCTAGCCACACCTCCCCTGGCTAGGACTCACACAGCCTCTATGGAAAGGATGGTTTCATTTTCAATTAGTTTTTTAAAGCAAAGTGTGCTTACTTTTAATGTTCTTATTTGTTGCTGTGAACTTTAATCAAACACAGGAGTCTGCTGTAGGCTCTAGCAGGCAGTTAACATAACTTTATAATATAAATTAAATGCACTGTGGTGCAGAAGGGGTTAAAAACTCTTTCACCACCGAAAGACTTGATCCAGATCACAAGGTGAGGTTGAGTTTATATACCCTGCTGATATCTGATTAGGATCAGGTGAAGAATGGCTATAGACAAGGGCCATCCCCCAGTGCTGCAAACAAGCCAGGATCAATAGAACTGAAATAGCTGGTAAGACCCAAAGCTACTGTGGCTCAGAGGTAGGAAGCAGGACTGGAACTATCAAGTACCCAGGTTTAAATCCTGACATACACTTTGTGTCTTTGTGTCCAACAAGGTTCACCTGGGTGTCACCTTTGTTGGGAAGCTTGCATAAAAGGCCAATGTGTCTCCATTAAAATTGAGTTCATGTTTTACCCTCAACATGGAGTCTCATCACATGTTTGGGGATTTCTTGGGATTGCCAGGGGCGTACCTAGAGCATTTGGCACCCGGGGCGGATCCTGTGCTTGGCACCCCCCCCACCCCCCTCCCGCAAAAAAAAAAAAAATACCTGTAAAAAATGTTAAAGGTTTTATTTCTTTTATTTTTACAATTTGTAAACTTTGCAAAACCGCTGTCAGCCCCTCCTACAAAACCCTTGTCCTGCCCTGCCCCTCCTACAAAACCTCTGTCCTGCCCCTTCTACAAATCCTGTACTGCCCCATCTACAAAACCCCCGCAACCCCCTTCCACAAATCCCCTGCTTATCCCCCCTTATAAAGACTCCTGTCCCAATACAAAACCCCCACCCCCTTCTACAAAATCCCTGCAGCCCTACACACACATTTACAGGCAGACAGTCACACACTCAGTTACAGACAGACAGTCACACACTCAGTTACAGACAGACAGTCACACATACACATTTCCTCCGTGCGGCCAGTTTATCAGCTGTTTGCTTGAGTGAGCTGTACTGGCCGCACGGCACCCTAACTACCATGGGACACTGTGCGGCCACAGCTCACACAGCCCCTCCAGCCAGGGCCGGTACAAGGATTTTTGCCGCCCTAGGCAAAAGTAAAGTTTGCCGCCCCCCATGTGACATCACAATGCCCCACCATATGATTTGCCATGTTAACTAACGCCAGTGCTGCAGTGCCGCCGTGTTTACATTAAAAGGCCTGCAGGGACAGGCTATAGACACCAGAACCACTACATTAAGCTGAAGTGGTTCTGGGGACTATAGTGTTTTTAATGTGAGGTAAATTAGAGCTTAGTGCCACGAATAATATACTAGATTGCCTACTTACAACCAGATGAGGATGATGATGGGCTCTAGCTGCAGTCTGGCTCCACTGGTCTGGTGCAGAACAGGATCTCTGGAGGCGGTTTGTAACTGTGGTCACAAAATCAATGTTCTGGGAGAACGGGAAGCAGCTCCATTTTTTGGGGGGCCCTTTACACAGCTCAAGGTCTGGGTCCCAGGGTCCACCAATGAGTTTGTTCACAGGGGGTGGAGTGTGTAGGGGATGTCCTGATATGTGTGTAAGGAATGCATTGTGTGAAATTGTGTTTGTATGTGTAATGAATGCATTGTGTGTTTCTGTGTGTGTAAGGGATGCATTGTGTGTAACGGTTGCATTGCTTGTGTATGTGTGTCTGTGTGTTTTTCTGTGTGCAAGGGGTGCATTGTGTGTATGTGATGAATGTCAATCTCTCCTCCCGCTCCAATTTCCTTCTCCTCCTCCCAATTTCTCTTTCTCACCCACCCCCCCTTTTCTCTTTCTCACCCACCCCTTATTTCTCTTTCTCATCCCGCCTTATTTCTCTCTCACCCCCCCTTATTTCTCTTTCTCACCCCCCTTATTTCTCTCTCACCCCCCTCCTATTTTCTCTCACCCCCCCTTTCTTTCTCACCCCCCTTATTTCTCTTTCTCACCCCCTCCTATTTTCTCTCATCTTTTCTCTCTCTCACCCACCCCTTATTTCTCTCACCCCCACTTATTTCTCTTTCTCACCCCTTATTTTCTTTCTCCCTTTATTTCTCTTTCTCACCCCTTATTTCTCTTTCCTCACCCTTATTTCTCTCTCACCCCTTATTTCTTTTTCTCACCCCCACTTATTTCTTTTTCTCACCCTCTCTCACATTTTATTTTCTCACCCTCTCACCCCCTTATTTCTTTCTCACCCCTCTCTCACCCTTCTTTCTCCCCCTCCCCCCTACCTCCCTGTAGCGTGGCCGAGCCCTGTATAGCCGGCCGGGTACAGGGAGCTTTTGTTTCCTGTACCCGGCCAGACTAACAGGAAGTGCACACTCAGTGTGCACTTCCTGTTAGTCCGGCCGGGTACAGGAGACAGCTGCTCTCTGTACCCGTCGGACCATGCTGCAGTGAGGGAGCTGACAGGAGCGCTCCCTCCTGTCAGCCCTCTCCTCAGGCTGCGCCCGGGCGGTGCGGTCCGCCCTCATGGACGCACCGCCCGGGCAAAGCTGCAGCCGCCTGAGGCTCAATACAGAGCGCTCGGGCGGCTGCAGCATGGGGGGGACCGGGGGGGCTGGCCATGGCACCCCCCACCCGGCTGGCACCCGGGGCGGACCGCCCCCCCCGCCCCCCCCGCCCCCCCCTTAGTACGCCACTGGGGATTGCTATATCACTATACTCCCCTGGCATTATAATCACAAAACACTTTTAAGAGCTGTTCCTGCTACTCTCTCTTGGAGGAGAGGTTCACCCACTGGAAACTGGATCCTGGTCTTGGGCCAGGGTGGCAAGTTCCCAGCTAAGCTGTAACTCTGGATGTGGGGACTGCAGTGCTGATAGTGTCTGGTGGAGTGCCTGGAGGCCTCGGTGAGCACTGGAAGCATCCGTCGGCGGAGGTACCCAACAGGGGTACAGGAAGCTCTGATACAGCAAGTAATTATTACAGTTTTAATTGCCACTGCAGGGTTAAAGAAACTGAAACACTGCACCCAGACCACTTCAATGAGTTGAATTAAATAAATCAAGCAAAACATTTAGTAAGCCTATAGTGTCCCTTTAAGCTCTCTTTACTCACCTCTGGCATCACTAATCGTTGTCATCTGCCTATGGTCCAGTTACACATTTTGAATTGTGAGTAAAAATCGAGATGGTCCAATCAGCATGCTTTTTTCTCCGAAAGAAAGGCATAAGATATAGCTTTAACAAGTAATGAAAAAAAACACAGTTTAAAACCATAATTTTAATATTTTGAAAACAAAAAAGATGACAAAAAAAAATCAGGACTACTGTCCAAGCAATCATTATTACTACCTATCCTAGAATGGCGAGTTCTTAAACTTCCAAGAAATAAAGCCGTGGTACACTAAACTATTTTCTCTTATGTGTTTATAAGTACACAAATGATTCATTATTTACAATAGTATTTATTATTTAAAAGTGCTGATTCCACGTTTCTTTGTATCCATCAAGCTAAAACTTCTAGCGAGTACACACAATAATTGTAAAGTATCTGTACAGTTTTCATTTCACGGAAATGTATCCAGAGAGACTTTTTCAGACCCAACCTAATCTTTAGTTGACAAAGTGCCGTTCATTCTGTGAGTGCCCTAGACCGGTAGCTGCATGTTTTTCCGCACAAATACCTTAGTAAATTATCATTTACTACACTATAATTTCAAGCTACTTTATCTCCCAATGGTGCGCTTGTGTTTTAACAGTCTTGTGCTCCTCAATTCTTTACTGAGCCCATCAACCAAACTGATAGCTAAGAGTAAAATATATTTTCAGATCCATATTTTACAATATTATTGCTATTAATAAAAACAAACTATCCTTCTTTCTTGCAAGGTTTGGGCAAATCACATAAAAATGGCTCGTAATGTACAGCGGAGAAATAAATGAAGACGATAAACAAATCAGGCTCGTTACTGGTATTGCCTCTGATATTAGATGGGTTGCTTTATGATAACGTACACAGAGCCCATTTCTTTAATCCTGCAGAGGGAATGAAAGCACGGTTCCTATTGATTTTTGATAAATATGGGCAGCAGAATAGAATATTTAGGGTCCAATCACACAAGGACGTGAACCTAGGAGTTTGCTACAGGTAAAAGTCTCATAGATGTATAGTGAAGTCACATTTAAGGAATAATTCTGTTGCAAAGCTCTAAATGGAACAATCTCCATAGAAACAAGTATGACGTTTGTGCTGATTGCTCCAGTTTCAGAATTTTAGCTAGGAATTTTTCTTTATATGCAAAATTGCTCATTAAAGGGACACTATAGTCACCAAAACAACTTTAGCTTAATGAAGCAGTTTTGGTGTGTAGAACATGCCCCTGCAGCCTCACTGATCAATTCTCTGCCATTTAAGAGTTAAATCACTTTGTTTATGAACCCTAGTCACACCTCCCTGCATGTGACTTGCACAGCCTTTCTAAACACTTCCTGTAAAGAGTCATCTAAAGTTTATCCTTCCTTTATTGCAAGTTCTGTTTAATTTATATTTTCTTATCCCCTGCTAGGTTCATAGCTTGCTAGACCCTGCAAGAGCCTCCAGTATGTGATTAAAGTTCAATTTACAGAGCTAAAATTGTTTAAGGTAAATGACATCTGATTGAAAGTGAAACCAGTTGGGTTTTTTTATGCAGGCTGTGTCAATCATAGTCAGGGGAGGTGTGACAAGGGCTGTATAAACAGAAACAAAGTGATTTAACCCCTAAATGGCAGTGAATTGAGCAGTAAAACCTGAGAGGCATGATCTATACACTAAACCTGCTTCATTAAGCTAAAATTGTTTAGGTGACTATAGTGTTCCTTTAATCTCTTTGTAACTTAAAGAGAAATGTAGCCCAGTATAGTGGTCATGATGCCAGAAGTACATTGGCCCCATTTCCAGGTAATGGGGCAAACCCTTTTGTGCAATGGTTTACCCTCTAGTCTAGGTTCCCGTCTAGCGCTATGGGCGCGCCATTGACTAGTCATGACAACTGGCTTCTGCAGAGCAGCAGAAGTCAGCAGTCGTTAATGACAGCCATTGATTGGCTGAGAGCATCAGCTGACCACTCTCAGCCAATGAATGTAATTCAATGCACCAAATTGACATTAGCCAGCCCAGAACTCAGGCTGACGAATGATGCCCCAATGACAATGCATGAGATGGAATTACACCTCCAGCAGCAGAGTAGTTAAACTCATGTGCTGCACATACAAACCACAGGTCATGACCACTTCAAATCACTGAAGTAGTCATGGTGCTTAGTGTAACCCTTTAAGTGCCATCAAATTTGACTTGATGGTAGTGATGTCCCGAACGGTTTGCCGAACGGTTTGCTGCGGATGGCGAACATATGCGCTGTTCGGTCCGCCCCCTATGTCATCATTGAGTAAACTTTGACCTTGTACCTCACAGTCAGCAGACACATTCCAGCCAATCAGCAGCAGACCCTCCCTCTCAGACCCTCCCACCTCCTGGACAGCATCCATTTTATATTCATTGTGAAGCTGCATTCTTAGTGAGCTGTCCAGGAGGTGGGAAGGTCTGGGAGGGAGGATCTGCTGCTGATTGGCTGGAATGTGTCTGCTGACTGTGAGGTACAGGGTCAAAGTTTACTCAATGATGACGAATAGGGGGCGGACCGAACAGCGCATATGTTCGCCATCCATGGCGAACCGTTCGGCGAACCGTTCGGGACATCACTACTTGATGGATAAAAGAACTGCTTGAACTTTCAGTCTGTCCATATCTATATCCCAAACCAATCCTAGCGGTGATGACAATATACTAAATTCTGCCATCTCTTTATTCTATGCATCCACCACTTTTTAAATGTAGTAAGATTTTCCCATTTTTACAGACTTTGAATCGACCCTTCCAATTGCAATCCAATTCCAAGTAAGAACTGCTACCTTTCTATACCACCACCTATGTACATCACAGTTGTCAGCAGTCCTGAATTTGGAAAGTTAGTCCCAGTTTTGGGGTTCTGTTCTGCCCTCCCAGGTGCTTCCTCTCTTACCTGAGTGTTTCAGTAGTGCCTGGACGTGGGCAGGCTTGATTGGTTGCCTTATAAAGTTGTCTGACCTCATTTTATTTTTTAGCTTTTCCTCAAATCCACTGGCTCTCTGTCTTTTGTACTGACTGTTCATTTCACCAAACCTTGTGACTGAGCTAACTTTAAATAGCACTGCCGAGTTTATCCTATATGAATTGCTTCGTGGATCCAATACGACGTGCTTTGTGGACATCGCAATGGTTTCTGGGTATGGCAACTCAATGTTTAGAAAGCTAAGAGCTGAGAAACCTCAGTCATGCTCTCACGTACAGCAGTACTTGTGAAAAAAAAAGGGAAATGCACCAGGTTAAAGGGGAGGTCAGAAATGGAAGGCGTATGCAGCAAAAGAATGATATGTGTCCGGTTTTCAACAAAAAGTTACAAAATATGTATTTTTGTGACTTTTCTCAATATCTTAATAAGTAACTAGCTGTTTCAGAGGCCAATATTCCACTATGAACAAATATATGGGTGATGCATTTTAAGTCGTATTACATTTCAAATAGTAATTTGCTTGACTCAATCTTGACATTTTCAGTAGAATTCCTTGATGTATTAGTTTTAGTAATAGTTTGCTTATTTAGTGACTTTCCTGATCTCTTTTTTCCATGATATGATTGAGACCATTTCAATCCTGCATACTCACACATACACATGAACACAAAATATTTTATTGACTTGATTTTAGGAATAGACCCTGGGAATATGGTCAGATTTACAATCTGGCCCTTGGGACACAGATAAAAAAAAAAGGATTCCAAATGAAGCCTTCCAACCGTCCTATACCCTCCGGGAATAGTCTGTTTGGGAGCCAAGTTCCTGGGTTAAAACTGCCTCACTGAAAAACAAAGTAATAATCACAGCTATGAGAAACGTTCATATGTAATAGCTAGTGGGAAGTTCTGTGCCTGTCCAAGTGCCATCACAGAACTCAGAACAATGGCAGACAGATAATGGATTCAGGCATTCGGAGTGGATTCAATTAAAAACAAGTTATTAAACTTGCACATCTACAGCAAAGCAAAATGTCTCATACATTTCAAGACAGGTGTGTTTGTTGTGGTGGCTGTGGTGACATTCTGTCATCAAACTAATATGGTGACCAGGGATCATGTGACCAAGCTCTTACAGTGGGATAAGCTTTACCTTTTGAAATGTTAATTGGTAATTCAATACCTTTACTAGTCAGGAAAGAGATAACCACTTCCCCCTATCTCCATTCCTCTCTGTTCCTTCGTGGCTGTGCTACTGAGCAGTCCTTTAAGCAGACATGGCCTAATTTCTATCACGGTGAACTGTGAGTGGGATCTGGTGATTTTATAAGATGTAGTTGTTATTGTTAGTTAGGTTGTTGTTGCTGTTGTTGTTGGTATAGTTAGTTAGATTGTGTGTCATTATTTGTATGTTGTTGTTGTTTTGTCTCTGAATAAATATTTGTTAAAGTAGACGGACCAGAGTTTATATGTGTATGCGTACATAATAATTTATAGAGTTTGGTGATACACCACATTTGGCGACCACGAATTTTAGACTTCTACAACAAATGTTTGTGAGGCGCAATAACTACCATATTGATACATAATCTAAGAGAAAGAGACTTTATAGCATAGGATTTATTTTGTTGAAACAAATATACATATTTGTTTTGTTGACTGTTTTGAATTTGTGTATTGTGACTGACAGACCATATTTTGATGCAAATTGTAGCATTTATAGGTTTAACTTTGTTTCTGTACAGTTTTAAAGTATTGGTGATAAAAGGGGAAAATTGAATTGCATTGGAACCTTTGATGTTTTGGCCATTTTTAATTGCCCATGTGCTGTATTGTCTCTCTTGTTGCAACTAACTAGAATGAAACTTAATCTATTTTAATTGTCTTCTTAGGTGTTAAATTGTGGGGCTTCACTGCATTCTAAGTTAAAATAGCAAACGTTTTTTGTTGTTATCTTTTGTCTGTTTGAATCATTGAATTCAGGATAGGAGCATAATGTTTGTGCATTATGACTGACAGAACGTATTTTGTTGCAAATTGTAGCATTTATAGTTTAATTTTGTTTATGCACAGTTTTAAAGTATTGGTGATTAAAGGGGAAGATTGAATAGTTGGTATAGTTGGCATTGGTACTATTGATGTTTCGGCCATTTTTAATAGCCCATGTGCTGTATTGTCTCTCTCCTGTTGCATCTAACTAGAACTAAGCTGAATATATTGTAATTGTTTTTAGATGTTACATTTTGTACATTTTGTGGCTTCCCTGCATTCTAAGTTTAAATAGCAAACAGTTTTTTTTGGTGGGTTATCTTTTGTCTGTTTGAACCATTGAATTCTGGGTAGGAGCATTGTGTTTACATGATAAAGGTATTGGGGCTAATACAGTGTGGTGGCTATTGTTTAGCCAGGCTAAAATTTAAATTTTTACACTGTGTGTTTAATAGAGAATGAACAGTTTGTATTTGAGGTAAAGGTGCCTATGTTAGATTGTTATATGGTTGGGAATTATCATTGTGCTGAAGTTACAGTCAGGTATTTTTCAGTTCCCATACCTTCCTTTAAATCATTCTGTTTATTTGTAAACCCCCCACACTGCACTTAAACAAAGGCAAAAGGGTGGTTTTGTGTTTTGCTGCCTGTGGGCATTTGTTGTATTGAGACTGTGAAGTTTTTTTTCTTAAAAGACAAGAGTTTGTTTGAATAGGTTAATGTAATTAAGTTTCTCAAATGGTTCAATCTCTTTGGAGCCAGTTTCAGTTTTTTTAAATTAATCCCATCGTTAAAAGCGTGTTGTTTTTTTTCCTTAGTCTGCTGGTCTATTTTGATTAAAGACCTAGGGAGAGCTCAGTTTTAAAATGTCATATCTAGGTACTAAGTATTTTTCTGCAGAAGTACTAGAGTACTTTAAGAATGACATTGACAAACATGATGGACCATATGAGCTTCCAGAGCCAGCAGGCCCCTATTGTGGAAAATATGAAGGTTTCATGGATGTTTTGACACAGATTGTTACTAATAAAAAATGCCATATTAAGAAAAGGAAAAGCTTGGTGGCACAAGCGGTTGTTGCTGCAATAGGGGGTTTGGCAAGCATGGTACTCGAATTGCAGCAAGCTAATTTAGTAACCACTAATAAAATGGAAGATGCTCTTGATGAAAGAGATTGTTTTAAAATAGCTGCCCTAAGAACAAACAAAATGACCGAGGGGTTGGAGAAGGAATTAAAGGAAATAGAACAACAGAGAGATGCATATAGTGCTACGATCACTGAACTCCAAAACCTAGTTATGGAATATAAAATGAAAACTAAAGAAAACATAAATAAATGGGATAAGGAGATTCCTAAAGTATGCCCAGGCCAGTCTCATTTTATATCTAAAGGTACAGAACCAGTGCTCGGAACCAAACACAAGGGAAATGCGCCAGTTGTTAACTGTGTCCCACAAGCCCCTTTAATAATAACTGAACACTTTAATGCAAGAGAAATGCCTACTAGTTTCTCTAGACAGACAAGCACTATGTCAATCACAGACAAAGAAAATTTCCAGAAATGGTGGGGAAGTATGCCAAATAACAACTTTAATACTTTTACACACTGGTTTATGAGGGGAGCAAATAGAGCTAAAAAAGGAGGTTTTAACTTAGAGGAATGGACAGAACTTTTAGAATATGCTATGGGTCCTTTGGCTAGTAGACTATTGGGATTCAATAACAGTGTGTCTGATCAGGCAGGAAGAATTGCTGAAACTAATTTCTATATACTCAGCATAGAGAAAGAAATAGCGAATATTACGATGAGGCCAGCAGATGGTCCTAGAGAGGTAGCTCAAAGGATATTGTTCTGGTATACACTACGCCAACCTCAACAGCCCCTGGTGTTGGGCTCACCAGAACACATTGCTAAAGTAATGGAAGCCCTTCCCTGGGAGTGTCAAGAATTTGTCAGGCTTTTTGATCCAACACCAGCAGACTTAGAAATGCTACTAACTAGAGCTGATAATTGGTGGCTTAAGCATCCTTCCTCAGAACAGGCTTTATCTGTTTCAGCCATAAGAACATTCAAGGTTGACTCTGGTAGAGATTTAGATGGCAAATGGAGAAGCCAAAGGTGGGATGTACCTCAGAACAAGAGGGATAATGAGAACTGGAGACCAAAACAGGACTTTGACAAAAGATGGAGAGATCCACAGAGGGACCATAGGAATAGGGACAGTTCTAATGGAAGTAATGTAATGGGAGATAATTGGAAAAATAGATGGGAGGAGCCTAAGGTAATCAATAATAATTGGAATAATAATAACAACACCTGGGAGAAGCTAAAAAGGAGAGATAACTGGGAAAATCACAGATGGCAAGAAAAACAGAGAAACAACAGGAACAGTTATTGGGAGAATAATTGGAAAAGGAACCATAGATGGGATGATCAGACCAATAGACGGAATTGGGATAATTGGAGGAATAAAGAAGGGAATAGAGACTACTGGGACCTAAAGAGACAGACTGAGAGATTGGAGGCAGACGTGAAAGCGCTTAGGGAACAGATGAGAGAGGGAAATACTGATCAATTGGGGGTCCCCAGCAATGAATAACTCCCATAATTTTTGTTGTCCTCTACTTCTGTATGTATGTTTGTTTTTTCTTTTGTTTCTATATTTTATCTGTCTCACCATTATCTCGTAACACTCCAGTTTAAAGAGGACCTTAGTATGTATTGTTATATATATATAAATATATATATATATATATTTATTTATTTATTTTTTTAGTCATACTAAGGATAAGCCTCTAAATTCATTCATTACAGCCAGGTGGGCCAAATTCCAAATAATTTTTGTTTTTATTAGTTTAGCACGCCTGCACTGCCAGCTATGTTTTATTTTTTGATGCTGGATTAATAATTATAAATTCATAGATTAAGTGAATTGTTGCCAACGTGAGGCTTATATTTGATCACACTGGAGAGATGTGATAGTGTAACTTTCTGTTGGTTTACAACAGTAAAAACTTTAAAAGCATTTTTTTTTTTAAATTTGGTTCCCAACAAATATAACCTCAAGTTGATTTTTGATTTTGATTTTTGAATAGCAACAGACAGTTTTCTATAGATTGCACGCTGCCAAACTGTGTAATGGTAGCATTCAATCTACTTTTTTTTTTCTTCTCTCTCCATCTTTGATGCTTTGTTTATTTTTGTCATTAAGAATATAGGGAAATTAGATTGCTTTGAGTGAAGATGGCATAAATAATAAAGTGAAAATGTATGCTATTTGTTCTATTTGGCTATCCGCAGGGGGTTAAATAGTTATGGGTATGAGAATTTGCACCTACGTTCAATTGCGAATACATTTTTCACCCTTAGATCTTTCCCACTCACGTTCATGTATAATAATTTACGGTTTAAACTATGTACATTTTGTGATTATTGCATGTATTCATCAGTAAATTATAAAATAACTAATATGGTTTTGTGTTCAACTCTCCATCAGGTGTGGAGTAAATGTCTAAATTAATCAAAATTTCAGGAGACATTTGTGGGTCTTTTAAATACCTCTAAAATGTAAACATAGCCTTAAGACACCACAACCAAATAGATTTTATTAGACAAAACTAGTTAAGCCTTTGACACAAGACAATATGCTGATTAGTGTTGTACATATTTCATTGTCTGTGTTTGATTCAAAGAACATTTTAATTGGAAGGCCCAGAGAGGCGAAGGTAACTGACATGTCCTGTCACAGTTTACTATACAGATGAAGAAGTGCTGGGATTACCAAGACAAACTATTATCCTGAAAATGATTACTATTCAGATGAAGAGGTGCTGGGATTACACGTCAAACTATTATCCTGAAAATAGATACTATACAGATGAAGAAGTGCTGAGATTACCAAGTCAAACTATTAACACAGCCCAGAATAAGGGTAAAGTAACAGCAAGAAGCAGGAATTTGTGTCATTTCAAGGTGGTCACAGAATGAGTTTACCCTACTCATGAACTTGCATGTGTCATTAAACCTACAAACCTCAAGCTTTGTAATGGATTGGAAAAGACAATATTCAAGGAGAGTTCATTCTAAAATCACAGCTATCAAGCACACAGATCAGTCACAGTCTTCAGATTCCAGTCCCAGGCGAAATTAAACATCATATTGTGTCATAAACTAGTGATAATTACTGTATGGGGTTGATTGCGTCTAGATATTACTACTTCACATGAACACATTACCATATAATATTAATGAACAACTACCAGGGTTCTTACCAACCCACTTGGGCAGTGGTTAATTTAAAAACGGAACAACTGAAAACAATTGAAATTGGGGGAATGTGGGGTGATGCAACCCCTGTTTGACTATATTCTTTCTCTCACTTTTAAATGTGCTCAACATAAGAGAAAAAAAAGTGAGGGAATGTGGTGACATTCTGTCATCAAACTAATATGGTGACCAGGGATCATGTGACCAAGCTCTTACAGTGGGATAAGCTTTACCTTTTGAAATGTTAATTGGTAATTCAATACCTTTACTAGTCAGGAAAGAGATAACCACTTCCCCCTATCTCCATTCCTCTCTGTTCCTTCGTGGCTGTGCTACTGAGCAGTCCTTTAAGCAGACATGGCCTAATTTCTATCACGGTGAACTGTGAGTGGGATCTGGTGATTTTATAAGATGTAGTTGTTATTGTTAGTTAGGTTGTTGTTGCTGTTGTTGTTGGTATAGTTAGTTAGATTGTGTGTCATTATTTGTATGTTGTTGTTGTTTTGTCTCTGAATAAATATTTGTTAAAGTAGACGGACCAGAGTTTATATGTGTATGCGCACATAATAATTTATAGAGTTTGGTGATACACCACAGTGGCAAACTAAAATATGTGTGAGCATCAGCTCAAATGCAGGATGACTGCTCCCCTTTAAGCCACAACCCTTTTATAAAGTAAGGGTGTGGCTTAAAGTGGAGCAGCCATCCCATGTTTGAATCATGATTAGCCATGCCCAATTCTGGGTGGCATTAAATCACGCACAAGCAGAACTCCATAAAACGTGAGGAAAATTGTGAGAGGTATGGCTCGGCATAAGGTGAGGCAAGAATTTAACCACTTCTACATGTTTATTGCAACAGAAATTCTAAGGTAATCATTCCTTACAGGTTAAGAGTGGAAGTTCTGTCATACTTAAAGTGAAACTAAGGACACCATAACAACTTAGTTGAAAGTACCTTTCTCCCTGTCATATTTCAATGGGGAGATATGGTGCTCTCACTCTATGAGTGACGCCCAGTCTGTGTTTCCAGATTGAAGCCTTGGACATGGAGCAAAAGTGGAGTGGCAGAGAAATTGGGAACTGGCATTAACACTTTGGGTTTGAACTGTTTGTTAACCCCTTCAGGTAAGCCAGCACCGGGACCAACTCGCATCATAACAACTGTATTCTGATTAAGTTGTTATGATACCTGGAACGGTCCTTTAACTATATGTCCTCTTCTAGAGATTTATTTTTAAAAAAGTAATAATAATTACACAAGTAATCGCTATAGTTTGATTTCCTGGTGTCAAAGGCTCCTAGCATTATTTAACCCCTTAGTGACCAGACCGTTTTTCAATTTTCTTACCGTTTGGGACCAGAGCTCTTTTTATATTTCTGCAGTGTTTGTGTTTAGCTGTAATTTTCCTCTTACTAATTTACTGTACCCACACATATTATATACCGTTTTTCCCGCCATTAAATTATCTTTCTAAAGATACCATTATTCCCATCATATCATATAATTTACTATAAAAAAATTAAAAAATATGACAAAAATGTTTTAAAAAACACACTTTTTCAAACTTTAACCCCCAAAATCTGTTACGTATCTACAACCGCCAAAAAACACCCATGCTAAATAGTTTGTAAAGTTTGTCCTGAGTTTAGAAATACCCAATGTTAACATGTTCTTGGCATTTTTTTTTGCAAGTAATAGGACAAAAAGTACAAGTAACACTTTGCTATTTCCAAACCATTTTTTTTTTCAAAATAAACACAAGTTACATTGTAACACTGATATCTGTCAGGAATCCCTGAATAACCCTTCACATGTATATATTTTTTAAAATAAGACAACCTAAGGTATTAAACCTGGGGTATTTTGATTCTTTTCATGCAACCATTTTACCAGCAATCTATGCCAAATTTTTAAAAAATGAAAAAATTGGTGAATATTTTGACACACATAGCAATTTAAGAATATATGTACTGAGAACTTTAAGGGTTACTGTCAAAGAACACCCCAATATGTGTTCAGCAACATCTCCTGAGTACAGTGATTTCCAACTTGGAATTTTCTCAGCTGGTCAACATGCACCCATGTACTATTTGGGACATTTTTGAAGCCGGCCAATGAAATTTACCCCCTTCAAACCCCATATAGTTTTGAAAAGTAGACACCCATTGGTATTTCAAATTGGTATTAACACTTTCCATGCACGAATTCTACCACCATTCTTTGTCAAACTTTGGGGTAGTCCTTTTTTGTGTTAATTTTCTCTTACATTGTACTTTAGGCATGGATTCTCAGTTCCTCTTATGTGTTACTAACAAAGAATATGTGTTCAGCGACACCTCCCGAGTACAACAGTGACCCCAATGTTCAGGTTTTATGGGATTTTGCAAAATTACAGGGGTCAAATGTAGGGCTTTCCCCTTTTCCATGTTTGCACATAGATATTTGCCAGATTGGTTTGCTGGACCTATGTTGCCTTTGAGAACGTATAGCAGCCTAGGATTGAAAATTAACCCCATCATGTCATACCATTTTCAAATGTAGACAACCCTGGGTATTCAAAATAGGATATTTCCAGGATTTTGTAGTAGCCACTAAGTCACAAACACTGGCCAAAGTTAGCATTTTTATTTGTTTTTTATTAATTTATATTATATATATATTACGTATATACATATATACATAAATATTTATACACACATATATACATATACACACGTTTATTTCCTATGTATAATATATAATAATTAAAGCATTTTATAACATATTATACATATATAATGTGTATATATATGATTTCATTATAAGTGTATTTTGAGATATACGTGTACACTTATAATGAAATCATATATATGCATTATATATGTATAATATGTTATAAAATGCTTTAATTATTTGATAATATATTATACATATATAATATATGTATAATATGTAGTTTAATTTTATTTTTACTTTTTAGCAGCCTGGGGGACTGCCTGACAGCTCAGACAGTCCCGCTGCTGGCAGCTCCTAGACTCCTATTGTGGCGATGTGATCATGGTGATCACATGACCCAGGAGGGTCGGGGTGGAAGGAGCTGCTGCATGATGACTGCTGGGGTCCTTCACCCACCCTCGATCGTGATCACCGAGGTAATACACGGCTCCTATTTGTCTTTAATGACCTTTTTTTGTCATTTTTATCGTTAAGGGGATATACATAGATAGATGTATAATTTCATCCTAAGTGTATTTTGATATAAATATACATAAATGAATATCAAAATACAGTTAGAATAAAATGACATACATATATATATATAATTTTTTTAATTACATTTTCTGATGATTTTTACAGTTTTTTTTTATAAATTATTATTTTATTTTTTATATATATGTGTTGAGTTATTAGATATATTATATATATATATATATATATACTCATGTGTAATTTTACACTAAATGTATTTTATATTAATATATGTATATATTAATTAAAAAATTACACTTAGTATGACGTTATATATGATATATATATATATATATATATATATATATATATATAATATATGTATATATATATATATATCACACATATATATATATTTTTTATTAACTTTATTTTGTTTATTTTAAACTTTTTTACTTTTTTATGTATATATATCACACATATATATATATATTTTTTTTTATTTTTTATTTTTTTATTTTTTTTTTATTAACTTTATTTTGTTTATTTTAAACTTTTTTTTACTTTTTTCACCAGCAAGGGGACTGCCTGTCAAACACCTATTGCGGCCATGTGACTGCTCTTTTAGAGCAGTCACATGGCCCCTGGGGATCCTAATTTTCAGAGCAGGGGCTGTTTGGGCTGAGCCCAGACAGCCCCCCTCGGAAAAGACTGATCGCCGGCGGGGGAATGGCTGCGATTGGGTAAGTGGAGAAGGAGGGAGTGAGAGGGAGGGAGAGTAGGGGTTATTTTTTTATTTTTATTAAAATCTTCACTGAGTGCCTCAACCCCTTAGATGCACTCAGTACGGACAGAGCATCGGAAGCCTGCCTGATGGGTTCCGATGCTCTGCACTACACTGCCGGGCGCCACGTGGGGCAACCCGGAAGTGATTGCTCCAGGGGGGGCAATCACTTGAGTGCCCAGCAGTAAGGAGAAGTATTGAACAATGCCTCAACATCGAGAGCCTTAGAGAGGCTGGAAGCGATCACAAGTCAAATTTGCCACGGACGTATCAGGTACATCCACGGTCGTACCTGATACGTCCGAGGTCGGGAAGGGATTAAATTCTAGATCAATTTAAATTTTCAGGGAAGAAACATCATTATTTTATGAAACCATTGCCTGAGAAGTGCCTCTTCATAAATACTCATTAGTTTTAGTGATAGAGTAACAATGTTTCTGTAAAACATTCTGAAGCCAGTTCCAGCTTCAATCAATAATGCCCTGGATGCAAGTAAAAATAGAGAGAAGAAAAACAATGCAAGTCTGAAAGAGATTTTATTACATGTTTTACTTAGTAAAAAACCTATGTAAGTGTCCTTGGAATTTTAATAAAATAGTGCACTCTTTTTACATCGCATTCTGCTTTTCCAGAACATCTCAACTGCCAAAGGTTAATTACTTCCGCATACCTAAATTAATTTGTGTCCATTTAAAGAACCACTGTAGGCACCCAGACCACTTCAGCTTAATGAAGTGGTCTGGGTGACTGGTCCAGCTAGGGTTAACCCTTTTTTTATAAACATAGCAGCTTCAGAGAAACTGCTATGTTTATAAATAGGTTAATCCAGCCTCTAAGGTCTCTAGTGGCAGTCTCATTGACAGCCGCTAGAGGCGTTTGCGTGCTTCTCACTGTGAAAATCACAGTGAGAAGACGCAAGCGTCCATAGGAAAGCATTATGAATGCTTTCCTATGAGACTGGCTGAATGTGCGCGCAGCTCCTGCTGCGCATGCACATTCAACCGTAGAGGAGGATCGGAGGCGGAGGAGGAGAGCTCTCCGCCCGGCCCTGGAGAAAGAGATAAGTTTAACCCCTTGCTCTCCCCAGAACCCGGCGGGAGGGGGTCCCTGAGGGTGGGGCACCCTCAGGGCACTCTAATGCCAGGAAAACGAGTATGTTTTCCTGGCACTATAGTGGTCCTTTAACTGTCTCAGAAAGTCCCTACTCCTCTCTGTATCTCTCTGGTCTGCATCGCCCTTCTGCCATTTTTTTACCTGTCACTCTTTCAGTATAGTGGTCACCGGGAGATCAAAGGATTAAGTAGGACTTGTTAACTGTAAAATTGCCTTTGACTTTATTACATAGAACTTTGCTTAGCTACTATGAACTTAAACTTTAACAGGCTTGGAGAAGGCAGTTAAAATAAAAACAAAATTTAAAAATGCATATATGAGTCCTACTTTTCTTAGCTGCAGAACTTGCTTTCTGCAGCTTAGCTAGCCCACTTTTTTTTTTTTTTGCCCAGCACTGGATCCTTTGTGCTGGACACTGACCAATCAAAAGCCTTTCAGACAAAGTGATCTCTTAATCAAATAACAGTTTGGTGAATACCACACACATAGAATGCCTCTAGTGAGGAATAAGCAACACAAATGTATTTCTCTGATGCTGTCCAGTAATAGAAGACATTTTATCTTCTTCCTATTACACTTTGATGATTTCTTCAAATCTCCTAATCTTACACAGGGTCACTAGTAGGCAATTTGCAGAGCTCTGAAGTCACCAGGGAAATGTTCTAAAATAAATGTTCTAAACAGCAAACACTGAACATATGATAGGTTCTATATGAACACGTTTCAGGAAGTGAGGATGGGAGAGTCACATCCAGTGGAGGTATGGCTAGGGCTACATAAATAAAGTTAAAGGGACACTATAGTAACCAGAACAACTACAGCTTGATGTAGTTGTTCTGCTGAGTATAGTTAGTCCCTGCAGGTTTTTTGCAGTAGACACTGTCTTTTCAGAGGAAAGGCAGTGTTTACATAACATCCTAGGGCTGCTAGAGTTGCTTCTTGGGGAAGTGCTGCACAATGTGCATGCACTGACATTCACTGTCTCCACCCTCTGCATGCAGACACTGAACTTTCCTCACAGAGATGAATTGAGTCAATTCATCTCTATGAGGAGATGTTCATTGGCCAGGGCGGCGTTTGACCCCGTCCCCGACTCATCTCCTTGGTTAAGATCATCAAAACTAACAATTTCAGTCAATCCAATGGTTTCTAATGGGAAAGCATTGTGATTAGCTGAGATCATCACTTCTTATGTTGTCAGCCAAGAAATCCAAACAGAGGCAGACCCAGCACCAGCAGACTGGAATAAAGGTAAGATTTTAATATATTTAAGGGTGTAAAGGGGACCCAGGGGGGCTAGATAGTGTTTTAACACTATAGGATCAGGAATACATGTTTGAGTCCCCGACCCTATGATGTTCCTTTAAGCAAAACTGCATAGAGGGACACTGTAGGCACTATAACCCTTTCAATTAATTGAATTGGTTATGATGCCTAGAATCCCCTGGCACTGCCACTCCATTCAGTGTTAAATCATTTTTGAGCAGTTCAACAGCAAATAAAGGTCCATCCACAGCCTGGATATATAGGTGTGTCTAATGCAGAGAATACACACTTCCTTCTAGACAGATCAATTTGTACCAATAACGGGTTCTGTGATAGGCTGAAAGTGGCCAACTGACAATCTCACGCCAATCACAACTGGCCAATACTACTCATGCAAATGCTTCCTCAGTAGCCCAAGCTGCACAGTGTGGAAGGGTTGCTGTAGGCTCTCATTTAGCATTACATTAAAAAAATATTTTAAAGCTAAATAAAAGATGTGGCCATCCCACCGCTGACACCGACCAAGTACCGGTGCCCAGGCAGCTTACTAGTCGCTTCCCGGTACCCTGAAACACTTCATCCCTAGTTGATGAAGCTTGACTGGGGTCTCTCTGGAGCTATTTCCTCCCAAGAAGGTGTCATCCCTTCCTCTGCAGCTTCCCTTGCAGACAGGTATCGTCCCCTCTTGCTTGCCATACCGTTTAACAATTCAACCCTAGTTGCCGAAGCTTGACTGGGGTCTCTCTGCAGTCCTTCTTCCAGGCAGGTATCATCCTTTCTGCCTATTCCTCTGCAGCTTCCCTTCCAGGCAGATATCGCCCCCTCTGCCTGCAATGTGTTAGTTCCTGTCTGTATAATGATGCTTGCAGCTCCCGGGCCTAGCTCACTTTTTGAGAGATCGTGCCGCCAGCCAACTGGTCCAAAGACTCTGTCACTGGGATCCCTAAAAATTCACACAGAACACACAGTTCCAAAATGAACTGACGTGCAAAGGTTTTATTTTTACTTGGGAATAGCCCATGTGATCATTGCAAAGCTTACGGCGACACACTCAAATAAATGCATAAAACCAAATCATGTTAAGAAACATACAGGCACTCATAATAACACATAACCATATTAATAAAAGGGCAGGGAAGTCATTAACTAGCATAAAATATCTTTCCTGCTTGCAGAAACCATAATATGCAAATCTACCCAAATATGCAAATTAACAAGCCTTGCTATTCAGGAAGTGCATATTGCTGTTGGTACGAAAAGGTGGCGTTGTACAGGCTCCACAGTCAAATCCACCTAGTTGGTAGCAAGCACAAGCAGGTAAGGAGAGCACACAAAACATCTAACAATAAAAGAACAATAGACACCCTGCACCTATAATGGGCACAGGGTGACTTAGACATAGGAGTAGTCCTGTGTCCTACATAATAAAACCAGATGCTATAACCACTTCAATGAGATGACGCGGTTATCGAGCCTACAATTATCTTTTTAAGCTGAAGTGGGTTTGTGGCTTTCTCTTTAATGTTTGTCTGCAGCCTCCAAAATGAATCACCTACCAATTTCACTGTTGATTCTGGTACTACTATTAAAAAATTCAAACAAAAAAAAAATCTTGCCAAAGTAGGCTGGCAACATACCCAAATGTCACTGAACCAATGTAATGCTTCTTTGTACGTTTACATTCCTTCAGGAGCTGGTGCCACTATTAGTGAGCAATTAGTTACATAAATCTACTGGTAAATCCACTAAGAGGATAGCAGCTGGCCAATATTTCTATCTGCTGAGGCCTTAGTTTCATCCATGTGTTTCTCACATTGCAAGGCAGAGATTTATAAAAATCAGTGCTCTCAATTAATGAAATGACAAAATTACCATTGACAAAGATTTTCAGCCATTCCTGAAGAAACTTCAGTAGTGTTATGCGTTTATGGATTTGGAGTGGAACTCAACTGCAGAAATAAAGTTAAATTAGGAAAGAAAGATTAGTTCTTCAATAAGGTTTTATTTAGAAGTGATTATTGGGAACAATTCCTGTTATTTGAAGAATACAATATGAATATAATTTGATGAGATGAATTAAATGAGAAGGGTTCCTGTAGTCTTAAGGAACACGATATGTAGAAAGTTTGAAGAGTAGAGTTCCTATAGCTTTAAGGGAACAATATGATGATAGTTTGAGAAGAAGAGTTCCTGTAGCTTTAAGGAATATAATATAGATATAGTTAGATGAGAAGAGTTCCTGTAGCTTTAAGGAATGAGACATGCAGATAAAGTGATATGATGAGTTATTGTAGCTTTAAGGAATACAATATGAAGATAGTTCGATGAGGAGAGTTCCAATTGCTTTAAGGAATACAATATGAAGACAATTCGATGAAGTGAGTTCCTTAAGCTTTAAGGAATGAAGGTAGTTTTATGAGATGAGTTCCTGAAGCTTTAAGGAATACAATATGATGATAGTAGATGAGATGAGTTCCTGTAGCTTTAAGGAATTCAATATGAAGATAGTAGATGAGATGAGTTCCTGTAGCTTTAGGGAATGACGACAGATTGACTAAATAAGTTCCTGCAGCTTAAGGAATTAATATAGTTTGATGATATGAGTTCCTGCAGCTTTTAAGGAATACAATATGAAGATAGTAGATGAGATGAGTTCATGTATGGAATATAATGATAGCTTTCCGATGAATAGAACTCAGGAGGCACGAAGAGAAATAGAGGTGTCAGTAGTAAGGAATAAATCCAATTTATACCTTGCCGTTACTTGGAGGCTTTACGAAGCCGGAAGGTTCCAAAGGTAATCCAAAGTCAAAGCGTTGGAGAAAGGAGGTCAGCGGTATAAACAGTCCTGGTTCGGTACACGTGTAATTAGTATAACGAGAGATTGCTTGTAGCCGGTCTGAAGATAGGAAGCTTCAAAATAACCAAGCACTTTGAATCTGGCGCAGTTCCTCTAAGTAGCGTGAGGAAGCCGCATCAGAGAAGGGGGTGTGTCATTGGTCCATGAACCCGGACGTGTCGCATATTGGAGAAGCCGATAGTTAAGTTCTGACAAGTAGTGTTGATTTTTATCTATTTTATTTTAACTTCCTCAATTATTTTTTTGCTGGTTTTTTTTTGCCTTTTAATGTATTCACTATATAATATAAAAAAAATAATAATTAGGAATCAATGTAACGTGTTTATTTCTACAAGCTGATTAAGCATTTGAGAAGAATAGGTTACAACTGCCGATATGCCAAGAATTAGCCAACAAATGTCTGTAACAGCTGTCATACCAAAGATATTCTTTCTTTTGATGCCACATAATTCTATTTTTTTGCAAACATTATTCCACAACCAAAAATCTTCATGTGACTTTGTGTTTAGCTTCCTGACTGCGTACAGTTAATGTTGATTATTTTTGACTAATCCCATTGATGCCATTCACAGATACCTCCTTACTAATCTGATATTCTCTCAACACACTCAGCAGTTTTGCAAATATCTACTTATGTCTCTGGTGTAATATTCCGAGTCCCATTCGGGCATTAATATCTATCTTGGGGTACTAATGCAACATTAATCATGTTGAATACATGAAGTAATTATGGTAACAATCTCGTAAATAATTCTTATTTAATTATCATCAAAGGAGAAGTCAAAGAGAAAACACACTTGACATTTTGTGTAATTTATTATTTTAACTTGTACATAAATCACAGGATCTACATCAATTAGCGACCAGTTACATTAAAATTATTTAGCAATTACAGCAAAGAAAGAGAAGCCATCGGGAATTACGCGGTGATGCAGTCATACTGAAAACTGAATTGTGTGACCTGTGAGTCATGGAGGTGACTATGATGTAGATGGAGACAAAATTCAATCGTTGAAGAATTTGATTACTGTTATAACTGTCAGTACCTTTACTGTAACCACCAGATGGAAAATGTATATAAATTGTCTGAGCAAATCCATACCTTTCTTGAAACTTTTGCACGTCTTGGATTAGTAGCAGCTTACTTGAGTGGAAGGTCATTAAGATCCAGATCAGAAGAGTCTTCTTCTTCGGTGAAGCTTTTTCTCTTCAAACCAATGGAACAGGTCATCACTAGGTACCCCCTGGATAGTTTGCTTATTTGATATCCCACACTACTTCTAAATGAAGATGCAAGTGAACTTTCTCAATACCAATTGAAAGATGCAATTGTAACTGAAATCAAACACAAACACAAAGTGCTTTGTTGGAGACCAGCCTGGTTTTATAACCACAAATAATGAGAAGGGCTTTAAGAAAAAGACACTGATTAACAGTGAGAGGTTAAATCAACCAGTAATGTAGTGAGTACTCTGCAAACATGGGTACGCTTTTGGACACGGGGTCAGGTTGGCGAATCATCTAAAATATGGTCACTCAGAGAATAGCATTACTCATCTTAGGGCCCAACATCTATTCATCTAGAAGGGAACTTTGAGTAAAAGTAGCCGTCATCCAACATTAGATGATCTGAACTATGTACTAAAGAGTATGATTAGCACTCAATCGATACAGAGAAGATAGCAACTCGACCCAAGATGCAGTTATTCAAATAGACTGAGTGTGTTTTTACTGGTGTTAGACATGCCCAAAACAGAGATAAATTCCCCTTTACTATAAAAAAGACAACATAGCACAACAATGACAAAATGGCAGTCAAATGCACTACTATGGAAACAGAATAAAAGTCTGAATGGAAAGGATCGTCACAAGTGTGGTGACATTCTGTCATCAAACTAATATGGTGACCAGGGGTCATGTGACCAAGCTCATGTTTGCCTTTCTTACAGGGAATAAGCTTTACCCTTTGAAATGTTAATTGGTAATTCAATACCTTTACTAGTCAGGAGAGAGATAACCACTTCCCCCTATCTCCATTCCTCTCTGTTCCTTCTTGGCTGTGCTACTGAGCAGATGATATGTGCTATCTTGGTGAACCATGTTACTGTCTGTTGCTTCCTTTTCTTCCTTGGTGGATGTGATGTTGAACTTGCAGCAGTGAGCCATTACTAGATGTGAAGGCCTAACCGTGGGTGAGATCAAACGTGTGGGGAAGGGGATTACTATATAGATAGATAGATTTTAAAAAGGGTTGTTGCTCCGTGAGTCTGAGCTGTGTGTTTGTGATACATTTATAGTATTGTGTTGTTGCCTTTTAATAAATACCTTTTAATGTAGACGAACCTTGTGTAATATATATATTAATTTGGTGATACACCACAACAAAGGACTAATTTAAAAGAATGTCTAAGATTCCACCCTCATCCTAACCTTGAGGCAGTGTTAAATACTGATATACGCATGTCACGAACTGCAGTTCTAGAACAGGTGTGGAGTTACCTTTTGCCTTCCACTGGTCGGAACTCATAAATACATGTCTCTGGTAAGTTAATTTGCTGTGATGTTTACTGGAGAACCATGAGAGATCTGCTATTTACAAACATATAATTGACAAATCTAATCAAGGTAGAGATTTTTTAAAATTTGAGTATTTTTGTCTATATTTCGCAAGAAGGTAACAGAATCAGTGCAATTCGCTGTCTAGTGGATAAACACCTACATTAGTTGCTGGTGTCAGGAAATTTTCTGTAGCACAATGACTCCATAATTAACTGTTTTAATGGAAAAAAGTTCTATACATTATCCCTGAAAGATTAATTTGCAGAAATGTTAATGGAGTCATATAATATTGATTGCGGAATGAAATAGAGTTGACAGTGATTCTCAGGATAATTTGTGACTCTTAACCTTACTCTGCTTCAATGCCAGGTAGCGTGATAACGAAACGAGCAAGTCAGCGTAAAGAAGTGTAAAACATACATAAGTATTAAAGAAATAGTTGAGCGTGGGGTTTGATCAATGTCAAAATGTACGTTTCTTCAAGGGAATAAAAGTATACACACTTTTATTTTGAACATCTGTGTAAAATATTTACGTAAAAAGGCCCCATTACATCTTCAAATGTATGTATTATTCACAAAATGTGTAGATGTCACAAGCACATGATGTACTAGTACCACACACTATCCCCAACGCAATACAAGGCACGTACTGTACTAGCGCCACACACTATCCCCAGCACAATACAGAGCACGTACTGTACTAGCGCCACACACTATCCCCAGCGCAATACAGAGCACATACTGTACTAGCACCACACACTATCCCCAGCGCAATACACAGCACGTACTGTACTAGCGCCACACACTATCCCCAACGCAATACAAGGCACGTACTGTACTAGCGCCACACACTATCCCCAGCGCAATACAGAGCATGTACTGTACTAGCGCCACACACTATCCCCAGCGCAATACAGAGCACATACTGTACTAGCACTACACACTATCCCCAGCGCAATACAGAGCACATACTGTACTAGCGCCACACACTATCCCCAGCGCAATACAGAGCACATACTGTACTAGCACTACACACTATCCCCAGCGCAATACAGAGCACATACTGTACTAGCACTACACACTATCCCCAGCGCAATACAGAGCACATACTGTACTAGCACTACACACTATCCACAGCGCAATACAGAGCACATACTGTACTAGTGCTACACACTATCCCCAGTGCAATACAGAGCACATACTGTACTAGTGCAGCTTTGCATCCAGAGCGCAATGTAGAGCACATACTGTACTAACTTTGCATCCTATCTCCAGTGCAGTATAGAACACATTCTGTAATAGCATTGCATCCTATCCTCCAGTACAGAGAGCATACTGAATTGGCACATTATCACTATCCACAATGTAATATACAGCATTCACTATATTATACCCAGCACAGTATACAGCAATACCATTCTAGCATCACAACTAGTAACATCAATTTTCAGTCAAAAGGAAATGTGCGGTGTACGGATAACTTTTTGTTTGCAATGTTTTATTTAATTTATATGTTTGTTTGTCTAGGTTTAGTTTTGCAAGTGCTCTCTACAGTATTATCATGACTTCCCTAACACAAGCCCGGACTACAGGTAAAGCTTGATGTCACTATTACTAGAGTGTTAATATGACATCACTACCATTAGTGCAAAACACACGTATAGCATATCATCACTATTGCTAGCATAAGTGCAAACATGATATCATTACTACTAACAGAGCACATAGGCATCACAATTACTACTGCAATACGCAGTCATAGCACAAATCATTATGAAATGTTCAAATACAGCATTATTATAAGATAACTACCACAAATGTAGAGTACAAGTGTAATAAGACATCAATATTATAAGTTTTGTTGTGACATCATTACCACTAGTGAAAATAGATAAAGTATTACATCACTATTACTAGAATGTTATTATGATATTACTACCACTAGTGAAAATAGATATAGTATGACATCACTATTCCTAGAGTGTTGTGACATTATTACCATTAGTGAAAAACAGGTATGGTTTGGCATCACTATTAATATAATAAGATTATGACATTACTATCACTAGTGAAAAACAGGTATTGTTTTAAATCACCATTAACAGAGTGTTATTATGAGATCACGACCACTAGAGAAAAACAGGTATAATATGACATCACTATTACTAAAGTGTTATTATGACGTTACTATCACTAGAGGAAAAACGGTATAGTATAACATCACTTTTTATAGAGTGTTATTATGGCATTACTACCACTAGAGAAAACAGGTATAGTATGACATCACTGTAAATAGAGTGCTATTATGACATCATTTTCACTACTGAAAAATATATATAGTATGGCATCACTATTAATAGAGTGCTATTATGACATCATTATCACTAGTGAAAAATAGATATAGTATGACATCACTATTACTAGAGTGTTTTTATGACATTATTACCACTGGTGAAAATCGGGTATGGTATGATATGACATCACTATTATTTTTAATTAGATTACGACATTACTATCACTAGTGAAAAATAGGTATGACATAACTATCACTAGTGAAAATAGGTATAGTATGACATCACTATTAATAGAGTGTTATTATGATATCACTACCACTAGAGAAAAACAGGTATAGTATGACATCACTATTAATAGTGTGTTATGACATCATTATCACTAGTGGAAAAATAGTAACACCAATACTAGAGTGTTATTATGACATTACTACCACTAGTGAAAATCAGTTATGGTATGGTATGGCATTACTACAAATATAATTATATTATGGCATTAATATCTCTAGTAAAAAATAGATATAGTATGAAATCACTTTTACTAGAGTGTTATTATGACATCACTAGCATTAGTGAGAAATAGCTATAGTATGACATCACCAGTTGATCAATCAGTAAGTAGGTAGGTAGACAAATAGATTAGGTAGACATACATACATACATAGACAGACAGACAGATAGACAGACAGATAGACAGATAGATAGATAGATAGATAGATAGATAAACAATTTATTGTCCATGACTCTATAGTCATATAGTCACCAAAAAAAAACTGCGATGATTAATAAATTATTCAAATTATAGATCACACATTTGATTTGATTTTCCACACTAACATTTTATGACACTGCATAGAGTTTATTCAGCATAACATGAGCTGTGGCAATATTCTAAAAGGAATGCTCTAAGGACCAGAACCACAACTGCTTCACGTAGTGGTTTTCTCCAGAGAGGTATGGAAAGTAAGTATTTTTTTATTGCAACTTTTAATGGGGTCTGAATCTACAGAAAATATCTATAACGTTAGAAATACGGGTTTATATATTTAATGTTAGGGGTTCCTTTCAGAACGTTCCAAGGTAAGTAACAAAATTGTTCTTTTGTTTCCTAAATTACAATTTTTGCCTACATTTATCATTTGTTTTGTCTAGGAATTAATCCCTCTACCTAAAACTTTCTCCATATCTATATTTTCTGGTTATACATTTTAAAATGATTTAGTGCAATTTTTCACTAATATTTCCAGTAGCATAGTCTGTATTATTTTAATAAATGCAAAGGGTCCTCTCTAATTCGTTCGGTAGGTATTTATGTTGCTTTAGTTTGTCGATAAATCAGCTCATATTTCATATTTTGTTCATATTTGAAGCAATAGTTCATATTTTGAAGCAATATTACTGGAAGCAATATTGTAAATATTGCACAGTAATATTATAATCTTGACAGAATTTATACATCGGACCAAAATAATGTAGGGGGTACATCTTTCAAACTTTCCTAATGTCTGTAATGATGTTTCGGACTATTCTTTATTACACTTGTTTTCTTGTTATGATTAATGATAGAAATACTGTAACATATCTATATAGAAACTTTACTGCTTCGACTAGGGAGTCATAGGAGGTAATTTTGTAAGGCTGGCCTCTAAGCCCTGCTCCGCATAAGGCATTGAATATATATTCAGCAATAAATATTACCTGAAAAGATTGATGCAGATGTTACAATAGGGTTATAAAGGGAGCACGTTCATGTTCTCGAATTATTTACAGTTCATTGCGGCGTTTAGATGTAATGTATTAGACACTCTGAAGAATATCCTCGGTAAGTTTCTGAAAGGCAAGTGTGTCGTGAATTTAATGTCCTCATTTCTAAACATTTCCTTGCATTTATGGCATTGATGTGTTAGAATTTCTTATTTTGGAATGTTGGAAGCAACTGCATATGTCTATATTTATAGCAATGTTTCTCAACTTGTACGCCATAAGCTGACACCACTCCAGCTCAAATGTACCATCATGCGAAGACGTGGCGACTGGTGAAGTTTAAAGGTGTTGGGGCGCAGCCCCTCCCCCCCCCCCTTGATTTGTTGGGATCTACCCACGTCAACCTTTGAAATAAAACAGCTGCATCTCCAGTCATCAGTAAAAGAGAAAACTTAAACTGTAGATATGATACTAACAAACACATGTTTTCTTTAACATGCACTCATCAGTAGCCTAACAATGCCAAACATAAGGGGGGGAGGTGCACCACCTGCCCCTATAGACCAAACTCCACTGAGGTAATTATCCAAATT
This sequence comes from Pelobates cultripes, assembly GCA_933207985.1. Lineage (NCBI taxonomy): Eukaryota > Metazoa > Chordata > Amphibia > Anura > Pelobatidae > Pelobates > Pelobates cultripes. The sequence goes on from OW240923.1 coordinate 102,376,815, forward strand.
ACCAAATGTTCAGATGACTAGTAAGTTTCCAATTAACATTTTGCTCTAAGCCCATCTTTTCCTTTTCAAAGTTGGGTGGGTTAATGTGTATTTTCCCGCGGCTGCAGGGGTCCAGCTTTACATGCCAAAATAGACCTTTTTTTCTATTTTGTCAAATAGTTTGACTTTAACATAAAAGGTAATGCTCAGAGATTCTTCCTACCATAATCTCTTCAAAGATCAGGAGTGGTTATGGTGCTTAGAGTGATCCTTTAAGTATGGTAAGTTTTATATATACGCAGGCTAATTGGTGAAGTCAACGGTAGGACGGTTCCACTAATTTTGCGTAAACATTTTAACTTCCCTAAATTATCTTGTTTTATGTAAGTTGAATGCACTGTGTCTATAGCAGGTGTTCCATAACGTTAGAAAATATAAACATGACTATACACTGAGATTCGTCGAGGACTACACTTGATGAGAATCAACAAAGACAGAGTGATTATATTATTAAACTAGCACCTTTCATAATGGTTAATTTTTTTACCACGGGAATCAGATGGCAAATGTAATAATGATGATCAAAACCCATGAACGTCCGTGGTAATGATAAAACAATGTCAACATTCCTCCCCCCCACACACACACACACGTGCGCACATACACACGCACACTTGTTGATCTTCATTCATTTCTTAATCTCCTTACATACAGAGTTTGATCTGAAATAAGCTCTTAATAATGAATAATTTGGCTGTAGATATGATTCTGCCGAGTAGAACTTCGATGATTAGAGCACAGCTCTGAGATATATGTTTATATCTCCCTATGTGTACAGTGTCTCTAATCTTGGAGAAATGGGACTTTTCCTAAATTGCTGCTGCCCCCTTAAGGATAAAAGAGATCATTATTTCTTTCAGATATTAAATATTTTATGTGCATACAGCAATAGCTGTCATTCACTGAACTATGGTGAATTGGAAATCAAATGGCAGAATTCCGACTAAACTGCTGAGTTTCGATCACTGTATAGTTAGTAAACGCCAACATACTGAACGGAGGGATTTATTCACTAAACACTGAATAGTAATGTATTGAAAATAGTAGGCTAATGAATTAGGCTATAAAAGCTCAGTTAAATTGTCAATAATTTTTCCAAGTCAGCACTTTTTGCCTCAATTTTGCCATTTGGCTTTTCATTCTTTACAAAATAGTTTAGTAAAATAACTCCAAAGCCCATATTTTCATGGTATAGCGATGTGGTCTAATTAGGTAACACAATGTCCCTGCTGGTGTTATAAAGTATTATTCCAATTTAATTCGCCTCTTCACAGCGCCAACAACTAATGCAACAACAAATGTCATTAAACCATCACACCATCACCAATACGTGGAAAGCTACGGCATCTGGTTTGCTAGTGAACTGATTTCTAATGATGATGTCTGCTTGTGAAGTAATATTCCACAGGGAAAAATAAAATAAATCACTATTTTGGAGATATACCACCAATGAAAACATGTATGCCTTTTTGTAACGCACGTTTTCATTGAGAATATGTCTAAAAAAAAAAAGACAATAAGCTTGCAAAAGCTGCAGATCTTCTGACTCCATCCTCTCATTATTTTTCTCATTGCCTCTGATTCTGAGACATATGTGTGTGCAGTACCATGTTTGATTGACAGCTAGGGAGGCGTTGTTTAATTTATTTATAAAAGTACCAAGTTCACATTGAAAAAGATTTAATACTCCATGCATAGCTGCCTTTATAGCTTTATTATAATCATGTATATAGATAGGAGATGATAATATATTTCATTCAGGTGCTAGGTACAGCAAAAACCTGGTGACCATAAACGTAGACCCACACGGACAAAGCAATCTTAAGTAAATAAGGTAGATTTTATACAAAGCTACGAGTCCGGCCAGAGAAATGGAAATGAACTGCGGGCGTATAGGTAATGATTATATATCGGGATTATTACTTGGAACCCATGGTTACAAAGTCATTAAGGATGCTATTTGCGGATGCCCATCTGAGACAATTAGATACAAAGAAAACATGTTAGGAGAACAACTAACGAAGTGAAATGTATTTTTTTTTCATCTACGATAACATCTCTCACCCTCTTCTTCTCCGGAACATCTCTCATAACATTTGTAATGCAACAGTATAATACTATAATTAAAGGAGCAGTCAACCCACACACTTTGAAATAATGGAACTGCAATACTAAGATAGACTTTGGGCCATTATTTCATTACTTTTAGGGTCAGACACAGCCGAGATCATCTAGTTCACTCATGACTTAGCTGTCAGCTGTTTTGATTTTACCAGGGCAGTTCTTGCATTTTAGATTTTGTTTTCACTTGTTTAAACGGTTTGCTTCAATTTGTTTTTGGAACAGCGAGAGAGTCCTTGTTATTAAAATAATATCCGTTTTGCTTGGGGAGGCTAGTTTGTTTTTGCTGAGGTGCCAGGAGGCTTACTTTGAGTCACCCATCTCTTAATTCTTTATTAATTCTTGCTGGAGGAATCTGGGGTGAAGTCGTTGGGTGCAGATCTGTCATAAAGAAGCAGCACAGATTTGTGTAACATCACTTGCATGCACTACTCTGCTTCTATGAGACATCTTCTTTAAACTAGAAGAGGTCAGTGCATAGTTCCTTGAAGAGGTGAAGCTGAAGTCAACAATTAAAAGGGTCTAGAAGGTTGCAAAGGGAAATGGAATATCTTAATTTCTGCTCTTTTATTTTGAAACATCCTCTTGGATCGCCTTTATGGCTGGGCTCATTAGTGTGGGTATTTGTAATAAGGATAAGGTTTTGACCCCAAAATGTGTATCACTCACATAGGTTTTGCAAGTGAAATGGAATATCACTTTTGAACCCAATTGATCACCTGCACCAAGTGTTTTTTTTTCCTTGACTTTAGTGGACATGTCTCTACCAAAGTCATCCTTTTCCCATCTTCCCATTTCTAAAATTCAGCAGGTATGCTAATGGTCTGAGGGCTGACCAGGTTAGGTTAGTTTTTTTTCTTTATAAGGACGATTACACATTCTCCATTCTATTGTGCAGCCTCAAAGTTGATAGCCAGCATTCCATGAAGTCGTTGGCTACTGGTTGGGAAGCTTATCAATATACTGCAATCTTTAAGTTTGGATTCCAATATTGTTTATTGGGTAAGGCAGTGGCTGAGTGACAGGCAACAGAGGGTTGTAGTAAATGGAGTATATTCGAAGCTTGGGCTTGTCACCAGTTTGGTACCTAAGGGATCTGTACTTGGACCCATTCTCTTTAATATTTTTATTAGTGATATTGCAGAAGGTATGTCTTTTTGCTGATGATACTAAGATGGGTTGATGTTCCAGGAGGAACAGAGTTGATGTTCCAGGAGGGATAAGTCAAATTGCAAATGATTTAGATAAACTAGAAAAATGGTCAGAGTTGTGGCAACTGACATTTAATGTGGATAAGTGCAAGATAATGCATCTTAGACGTAAAAACCCAAGGGCAGAGTACAAAATATTTGATAGAGTCCTAACCTCAACATCTGAGGAAAGGGATTTAGGTGGTGATTATTTCTAAGGACTTAAAGGTAGGCAGACAATGTAATAGAGCAGCAGGAAATGGTAGCAGAATGCTTGGTTGTATAGGGAGAGGTTTTAGCAGTAGAAAGATGGAAGTGCTCATGCCACTGTAGAGAACACCGGTGAGACCTCACTTAGAGTATTGTACACAGTACTGGAGACCGTATCTCCAGAAAGATATTGATACTTTAGAGAGAGTTCAGAGAAGAGCTACTAAACTGGTTCATGGATTGCAGGATAAAACTTACCAGGAAAGGTTAAAGGATCTTAACATGTATAGCTTGGAGGAAAGACGAGACAGGGGGGCATATGATAGAAACATTTAAATATATAAAGGGAATCAACACAGTAAAGGAGGAGACTATATTTAAAAGAAGAACAACTACCACAGCAAGAGGACATAGTCTTAAATTAGAGGGGCAAAGGTTTAAAAATAATATCAGGAAGTATTACTTTACTGAGAGGGTAGTGGATGCATGGAATAGCCTTCCAGCTGAAGTGGTAGAGGTTAACACAGTAAAGGAGTTTAAGCATGCGTGGGATAGGCATAAGGCTATCCTAACTATAAGATAAGGCCAGGGACTAATGAAAGTATTTAGAAAATTGGGCAGACTAGATGGGCCGAATGTTTCATATCTGCCGTCACATTCTCTGTTTCTATGTTTCTATTTACCAGTGTCCTTCGTACTGCGTATGAATTCTCTTTGCAGGACAGTACTTTTTTGTGAGTTTTTAGTAATTGTAACAATTTATGTTTTGGTTCACCAATCCCATGTATGATTTTTTGTGGCATTGCTGCCCTTTTTATTGCCTACAATCAGACAGCCTTTTTAACCCTTTCTGTACTCACTAGTTCTGGTAATGCAAAGGAAGGGTTAATGTCTCCAGTAAAACAGCAGGAATTTATCAAGAAATTAATTCTGAAATCCATCATTAAATAATTAGCTGAAAGGACATTGAAAGCGAGCCCCCATTTACATGTATAATCGGATTAATTGCATGATTTCATATTTGAGCAATTAACTTGTCAGTGTTTTTTTTTTTCCTCGATGGATTCGTGATTAATCTCTTATATACAGGCTTCACACTACCTTCTCAGGTTAAAAAAACAAGACTGAGATTTCAAGCATTTTCGCAATAGCTGTAGATTTTCTGTATAATAAACATTTTCTTTTGTAATTTTTTTTTCCTTTACTGAATTGCTAGTTTTTTTTAATCTATTTTGTTGAAATGAACAGTTGTTAACCTATAAGCATCTAAAGAGGGAATGTGAAATCCTGCAAAATAGAAATGTTTTACCATTTCTGTTGTTGTTATAGTGATAAATCCCACTATCTATTGCAGAGTGTTGGCCAAGGCTGATAGCAGTTACAATCACAGAACTAGCAGTTCAAAAGGAATACACTCTTGGACTATCAGAACAACAACAGGGCAACATGGAGTGGGAGAGGTAAGTACATATATGCAGTGCTTACTCTCTATTTACCCACGTTATATTAGAATTAGGTATGATTCGTAGGCGATAGAACACTTCAGTAGACTGAAAAACGTAATCTTTGTGCGCCGAATTCAGTCTGCAGCTTTACAGCAAAGAAGAACATTCTAAGCTACTGGTTTTGTCCATGATTGGTGTGATGTCAGCTCCTCGTGGGTGGGAGAATGGATAGCCACACCCACCTCCTGCCTGACTCCACCTTAATTTCACCCTCTTTAACAGCTTTTCCATAGCTTGTCCTGCATCATATAAAAGGAAAGTGGTAAATATCCATGCGATTATATTTTCAGATAATAAATATAAAAAGCACATAGATATTATCTTTATCCTTATTCTATTTTTACAATATTTAAAGAGGCATGCCCTTGTATAGAACTGCACAGTAATCCCTTCCTGGGGTGCAAACTGCATTATAAATACACTCCTGTGTTACTGATATCTAATATTACTTGTTGGTATGCGACAAATCATCACAATGCCTGTGCTTTTACGTGGGACGGAAAACAGACATAATGGGTTAGACTTTTTTTGCTTTCTTCCGATTCTTTCTTCCTGTATTTAAATGGTGGACATTATATTAAACTTATTCCAATACTGCACGTAACAACAGTGTTAAGACATCTGGTGGAAGCCTTTTCCAAAGGCTTGATAATATCTTTTAACCTCTAAACTACATTAATGTAGCAAAAACGACTAATCACTTTAATGACAAGACCAATTAGGTTAGGTGCAAATGTTTCAACCAGGTTTATGTGCGCATCCCTCAAATTCTTGTGAAACTTCAACGTGTGTGTAAATAATGAGTAATGGGTGTCCAGGTAAAATAAATGATAATTCTATTATTTTTGGATTAAATTGTTCTATATAATTAGGGGTTCTTTTACGTTTCTAATATGTTGTTTCTAAACTCCCTAAACGTGAAATGTATTTTTATATAGATTTCCACTCATGATCCGAGGGCACACGCAGTTTCTCAGGTGGGGCAGGAGGAAGAGAGAAAACTTTAAATTGTATTTGTTTTATCCCAGTGAGCAAAGGTTTCTGTCTCTATCACTTCTGATTGGCACAGTGGTCTGCAAACAGCGAGGGCCCAAATCTCATACACCACTACTATGCAGCATTAACCCATGCAAGACATGCAAGCGAGTGCTACAAATGTCTGTGCTGCAACACAAATGTAAGACACAAAGGTAACATTTCACATGTTTCCATCCCCCAACTGAAATAAGACCGTGGGCATCCATGCCAGTTTCAAGTCTTTATCCTTTATCAACTCAACAGATGGAAATTCTGCCACATTGTTCGTATTAAAAGCTTCTTTCTTCACAATATGCCTAACAGCCACGCAAAAAGAAAAAAAAACTTTATGATGCAAATAGGAATTGTGCTGAGAAGTTAAAATAACATAGCTATTAAAGTTTGACAAGTTGACAGCTTAAAATGGCTGAGAACATTCCACTTTAATTTAGCAGAGAACATCTGACAGCTCTGAGAGCTGGGAGTAAGCAACTGGAGGAGGAACACACAAGGACATTACTATATAATGACACCAAGACTGGCAAACATACAGGGTCAAGTACCAAGGAAAAGGCACTAAACATGCAACAGAATAGGCAATTCAGCATTTAATTTTTCACTTCACCGTGGGACTTTGCCAGAATGGATGAGTAATTGCGTAAAAGCAGAAGTTGCTCCTGGAACTTGGGTGGAAGGTGGACACATTTTTGATAATATATAGTATCCAGGCACACTGGATGTGGATGTAGAAAGAGAAGGTGTAGAAGGCTGTCCTGGCACTTAGAGGCTACAGGAACTACTCAGTAGCTGAACATTTAATTATGTGCTTTGATTTAAAATCACCTGCTAAGTCCCTCATACTATGCATGATTTTAAAAGGAATTGGGTACGTGCAACATCATCACACAGCCATGAACAGTGAGTAGACTACAAGTACATCAAGCCTCTCCCATCCATGAGGTACCATTACCAAAGACTCTGATTGGGATATCCAGGCAGCAAGATAAAACACCACTGTCTGTCATTGAAATTCTATAAAATGTACAACAATAACTAACAATAAATTAGGGACAACTGGTATTAACCCCTTAAGGACACATGACGGAAATATTCCGTCATGATTCCCTTTTATTCCAGAAGTTGTGTCCTTGAAGGGTTAAAGGAACAATCCAAACACAATAACACTACAACTATATGTAGTGGTTATGGTGTCAGGAGTGCCATGGTGCCCTCCCAGAATAAGTAGTCAAACCACGTTAGAACAGTTTGACAGTACCTGGAGTCTGCCGGGATAGGGGCTCTAGTAGTAGTGTGTAAACAAAATAATTTACAATTTTAAGTTAAAGGATGTAGGGAGCAATATTCATCCTTTAGACCCAGCCTTTACAAAGTCTGAAAGGGGAGTGAATGCCCAAATCAAAAAAATTTTTATTTGCATCCCACTTTTTCGTATTTATTGGTTTAATTCTTTGACCTAATTTGTTCTCAGACCATAAAGTTTTTTTAGCACCTCAAAACCTAAATATAGTAATACTTAACCCCTTAAGGACCAAACTTCTGGAATAAAAGGGAATCATGACATGTCACACATGTCATGTGTCCTTAAGAGGTTCATAAGGTGGAAGGAATAAAACGTCACAAAGTTGCAAGAGCTTTGGATTCACCTACGGTACCCAATGCCTTCACTTATTATTTAAACGGTAAAACATGAACTCTTTAAATTTAATTTTATTACTAATTATTTTACATACAGATATAAAGGAGAAATTCGTTTTTTTTGACAACAGAGTGCCAAATGTTTACATTAATAAAATTCCTTTCAGGTGGACAAGTCATATAGTCATGGCGAAGAGAACATAGGATATGCACAAGTCCCTTGGATTTTCAGATGCCAAGGCCCTTCAAATCTTCCACTGCTAATACCAAGAGCACCCAGATAAAGTGGTGAGTGCAGACCCCTCTCACCTACTGTATCCAGTAGAGTCTATAGTGGGTCCTCGGACTGGAATATTCTAGTGAGCTGGTAGATCAAAGCAAGTTTAGGAATCATTGTGATATCCTTCCTGGCATTGTGATGTCCTCACAAGAGGAAGAACTAAGGACATTTAATTGTGGTGCAAGTCACAATATTCTAGTGAGCTGGTAGATCAAAGCAGGTTTAGGAATCATTGTGATGTCCTTCCTGGCATTGTGATGTCCTCACAAGAGGAAGAACTAAGGACATTTAATTGTGGTGCAAGTCACAACCATTCAAGGTCTCCTAAGGCTCATGAAACCAGAGACAGACATGCTATGATCATCCCACTGGGAAGGCAGATGTTTGAGATCTACTCTTATCTAGCTGTGTCACTATACTCATCATTTATCCACATTTTCACTTCTATTCTTAATCTCTTTACATTATAAATAAAACAACCAGCTTTTATCATCAGTACTTCTATGCCCAGCATGGTCTGTCTTGCCAGCATTCACAACACAGTAACTGTGGTCTGTTTGTTCAGTGGTCCTATTGTCTTCTTTACTCATAAAATATCAGACTTTGATGTACTGTCCAAGGCAGAAAATAATTATTATAATGATGTCAAAGTGCTCAGTGTTGCTAGTTTTCAAGTACAGTCGAAACTCGGAACTCGAACTTAATCCGTTACAGAAGGCTGTTTGAGTTCCGATTTGTTCGAGAACCAAATCAAAATTTCCCATAAGAACTAATAAATTTGATTAATCTGTTTCAGACCCCCCCAAATTATCATCATGTCCGGTAGTTCTACACAGATCTGTAGCGCTAGCGACAACATCTCTACACTAGATTTATCAGTTTAATGAGTGGGGTGGGTCTTAAGGGATGCATGTGGTAGGTGTGACATGCACGCTTTATGTGTCTCAGCAGGGAAAATTAACTGTCTCTTCCTAGTATGCACCTAACCACATGTATCAATAGTGAGTTCGCCAAGTTTTGCTTATGCCTAGTGTATCACGCCAATTATTCTCCTATAAAGAGTATAGCGCATATGTCGGCTATTATAAAGATGAGTAAATAAGTACTCAACTGTGAGTAGTTGTGGTAGCAACGAGTTTATCAACAAGATTTGCAGTGATTTGTTTGCGTACCGAGGATCGTTCAGGTACTGAAACATTTTTTTCTAATTTTTTTGTTTGACTACCAAATTGTTCCACTGAATTACAAAGTCTCTAAAAGTCACTATTACGCAGGTTCATTTTACTCATGTAATTGAAGGATGAAAGATGAGTTGACCTTTGCAAGTTCTAGACCTGTACATTGAGATATTGCCACCACAGCACTAACCCAGCACTAACCCATGAACTCTCTCACTAGTAATAGCAAAAACTGCATCTCTAAAATGTATAAAGAATATAGGATGGTTAAAGAGACACTAAAGGCACCAAAACAACTTTGGCTTTTTTTCATGTTGGCTGTGTGGCTAGGACCACATTAACAGAGACAAAAGTGATTTAACTCCTAAATGGCATTGAATTGAGCAGTGAGACTGCAGGGTCATGATCTACACACTAAAACGGCTTCATTAAGCTAAAGTTGTTTTGGTGACTATAGTGTCCCTTTAAGTTAAAGGGACACGCCATACTTCAGCACAACTTTCATGCAAATAACAGCTTTTTGAATGAATAATTAACTATAATGTTTGTATACTCATTTTTTTTATAGCATTTGCAAATAAACAAATATTTTTTAGAATTCTGCTTTTTTATCTTACTTCCTCTATCTCACCTCCCCCATTTGAAAATACTTTTCATTTGCTCTTTTCTGTACCATTTCTATGCCTTACCTCTAATACATAAAGTCAAATAACATATTTGTTCATGTCTCCCGTAAGTACAGCATTCTGGGAATTGTAGTTCAGCTAACAGCTGTAAAATAAGCAAAGCTGATCGCTAACCTGCAAGTCCCAGAAATCAACTTCTCTGAGCGGAGCTGAGCTACTGTACACAGAGCTTGGAAATCTTTCAATCAACCCCTCCTCCAACACGTTAACCCTTACAGTGTCAGGATAAACACATTGACCAGTTCGGACGTCATAGACCAGAGATCGAGGGTCTTGACTGGACAAGCTGCTTTCTGAAGTGGATAAATGCTCAATGATCACATTGTAATACATGTGAATTTGCACAAAAAGTCGTAGCTTGAAAAGTGAGTCATTTTTATCGTTTTTATTTTGTATTGTTGTTACAGGATATTTAAATGTATTTTCTGAGCAATGCATTAAAAGAAAATAATTGATCAATTTCGGCCTAGAATGCCTCTTTAAGGGCATCTGCTGTGAAGCTCTCAATATACGTAAGGATAGATGCACGCATCCATTTATTCATACAGATGTACCAATAAATAGCCACGTAGGGATTCTGGGGCTAAGGTATTTGATTTCAAAATGAGCAGGAAGATTAAATTGAGTGTACCAGAAAATTGGTACTGAACATTCTATTCCCCAACACACCATGCCTCCCTATAACGCCATTCTTTAAGACTTTATAGTATATCAAGGCATGGCAAGAATACAGAACTGGTTTTGCTTAGAGAAAAACAATACTGTGCTAGACTTAGAACATTATTTCAAAGGCTAAGGGAATGCTGCAAAGGGAACGTTTAGGAGGTTACTTAAATGGATGTAACAATTTTCTTGCAAATACAATAAACAGAAAAGTTTCTGTTTTGATTTCCCTTTAGGTTCACACCTGGGTTTTCTCTAACTTTTTTTTTTTTTTTTTTTTTACGTAGCATAAACAATAGAAAGAATATATCCCAGATGAGGTATTACAAAAACGTTCTCTGCCAAATTTAATCTGTGAGATAAACCACACCACAAGTCAAAATAAAAAATATATGACTGGCATATGCTCTCTCCGAAACATCCTGTTTATCTCTAGGGCTGATTTAATCCTGTAGAGCAGAACATATGTAGAGAAGTTTGTACACAACCAGATGCAATTAACTCCTTCATGACCAATCCTTTGTATTCAGTTTTAGTGTCAGTCAATCAAAATTAACACGTCCTGTGAGATGCACTGTTGTTGTGCACATGCAACGATAAGATTCTTAACCCTGCCTGCGCTGCGCACAACAGTGCATCTTGGGAGCAGTGTGGTGCGGTTTATGGGGAAGCAGACCCGGCAGAGCAGCTGTCTAGTTTGCCTAGCGCAAGCATTGGCCTTGCCCACATGAGTACATGGTGACCTTGATACGTCACTAGCTGGGACCAGTCATTCAAGGAGAGAACCACACTTCATCTGGGCAGGAAAGTGTATAACAAGGCCAGTACATAACAAAATGTAGGCCTGAGAGTAATGTTTTCACAATCCAACATTTAATGTGGTCTGTTGGACAAAGTATGATATCGCAAATGTTAGAAGGTTATTGGCATTGCTACTAGATGTTTTGGAGCATTCTGATCACTATACAAGGACCTGCTTTGCGATTTGTTTCTAAAAAGAAACTTGGGATGCAGAAACATTTTTGTCAACTTCTTTTATAATTGTCCCTATTTAACACCCAAGTGACATTTACAGGGTCATTCACTAAGGTGAGAATTCAAAGTGAATTTCAACATTTAGGCCGATGGATCCCAACTCAAAGCATAACTGGTTTAGAGAAATTAGCAATTCAACTACTTTGGACTTAAAGGGATACTATAATGCCAGGAATACAACCCCTCCCCTTCCCCTTTTTCCCCCGATCCCCCGGGAATACAACCCCTCCCCTTCCCCTTTTTCCCCTGACCCACCCGTGAATAAAGGGGTAAAAATCCTTTATTTACTTACCTTATCCCAACGTTGATGTCCCTCGGCGACGCTCCACCCCCTCCGACATCCCTCAACAAACTAGTGATTATGTGGATGATTTCCCCATAGGAAAGCATTGAATTAATTAATTCTTTCCTATAGGGGAAACTCTGAAGCTGGATGTCCTCATGCAGAGCGTCCTCTAGTGGCTGTCTGTTTCTCTCAGGTCTAGTTTTTCTGGGATGGCAATGTTTAACATTGCAGCACAAAGTGCAATAGGGACACTGCACCCAGACCACCTCAATGAGTTGAAGTGGTCTGGGTGCCTATTGTGTCCATTTAAATTTTAAATTCACTTTAAATTCTCACTTAGTAAATAACCTAATAATAAAGAAGTACTCATTTTGGATTCGTGTCTACCAACCTTTGGATCAGCATAAATTGGTTTTTTTTGTAGTCAACTACATGTGGACTTCAAACAAGTGCTAACCCCAATCGTTTTGGCTCCATTCATTGCGCATGCTGATTCTCAAAATTTCCACAACCGATTAATAAATTCTAGCTGCTCCTATAATTTTATCAGCTGCACAATGTATCAATTTTAGGTACACATTATCCCTTTTACAATGAAATGATCATAAAAAAAAAATCACCAATGACTGGGGGGCCAGGAGATGTGGACGTTTTGGCATGAAGGTCCATTTTCATTTGGATATTATCAATGGCTGGACGTTTATGACAGTCAACCACATGAAAACCAAAAGGATAAAAAATTAAATAAAAAACAAAGAACTGTAGACATGGTCATTTGCTAAAGTAAGAATTGTTGGGAATTCGAAGTGAATTTGAAATATAAGACCAGCGTTGCTAAACTGGAGAACTTCAGGGGATGTGCCCAAAAGGTAGATCCCCGGATGTTCTAAAACTACAGCTCCCATGATGCTTTATCATTCTAAAGACATTCTAAATGCATGAAAAGCATCATTGGAGTTGTAGTTCTACAACATCTAGAGATCTACCTTTTGGGCACCCCTGCTCTAAGTCAACAAAGCTTCCAGCTCAGATATTTGGGCTAAAATTTGAAACTCACTCTGAACTCACTTTGAATTCATGACAATTCTCCCTTTAGTGAATAACTCCGTAAGGGTGAGGACCCCATACGAAGAGCAAAAAGTCCACTGAAGAGATATGGTCAGATGGATTTACAGAGCATCAGGTGAAACTTATTATTTTATTGACAATAAATTACCTTTCTCAATAAGATGCTTCTCTTGTAAGGATGCAGGTAACATTTAATGACACACAACAACATAAAAATCAAACTTCCTCTAAACCCTTTGAAATTATCTGAAAAAGACTTCAGTAAATTGGATTTCTGTATACATGCCAGAGCCCCAGCTGAGACGGATGCATAAAGTGGATTACAATTGTCCCTCTGCATTGTCTCTAGTGCAGTACATGTGCATTAAGTTAATTATATAAGAAGATCATCCTTGCAGAATCCCAGGGGTCACGTATTCTGATGACTCATGATACACGGAACGTTCAGATATAGCAGCCATGTTTAAACAGCCTGATTGCTGAATGTTTTAGAAAAGGCCCTTTTCAAAAATAGACATCACGGTGTTATGTTGTTTTAAGCCCACCCGTCATCTGTGGTATTTTTATTAAAGGTACGTTGCTGGTCGGAAGAGAAACCCATTTTCAATGCATTATATAGATAATGAATTAAAAGAGAAATTCTAAAAATGTAATTTACAAAAAAAAAAAACTAAAATAAAAACATATTTTACATAGTTCTTGGAAGCTGTTTCAAATAACCAACCAAGCAGTAGCAGTGGTGGGCTCTACCCAAACCAGGAAGAGACTCTGCCAATCAGGAGTCTCTCATTCATCTTAAGGTCATCATGAGGTAATGCAGAAACTCACATTTTGAATTATACAAGTAACTTAGCAAAGATTCGGACGTGATAAGAAGCTCATCAGTAGACAAATGTTTCACCTTAATACAATGTAAAATGGTATGTTCTACTGGCTCATACTCTCGTACTTCAAGTCCAGTAATGTTATATTTAATGAAACATAGTTACATGTTTTCAGGGGTTTTGGGACAAATTTGCCTTAATTATAGCTCATTTCAAAGACTCACTCAGATGGTGATAAAAACTTGAAGGTTTTGCTGGATTTTTTAGATGTTGATAAACATTAGGACAGCCAAACTCTAGTGACAGGTCCAGAACAGAAAATTGTCAAACTCCCAACTTCAAGGTATAAGAAAAACCTTTATTTGTGTCTTTTCCCAGTAATGTTTGAGTCAAAGACAGTTTTTTTCCAAGGCTATTAAAAATGTCTATGTGCGGAATATTATCTTTCCTCAATGACTTTGACAGAGGTCAACTACATCAGGACAGAAGTTTGAAGAACTGAGTAGAGTGTTTGTAATCAAAGTACTTTTATAGACTGGATGAAGAGAATTTTATATTTTCGACAAAAACATATCTAAAAGAACTCTTTAAATAATAATAAGAAAAAAAAAATGTGAGTTTTCCTTAAAGCAGTAAGATAGTGTGCTAGTATTTGCAAGGTAGGCACGCCATAAATTTCTAATTGCTTGTATTTTTATTGCCTGGATTAGTTTTAGTAGCACTCAACACTTTATGGCCTTAAAAAAAGTTCTAGTACACAATGTGTAATGGACAGATACTTTGGAAAAGACCATATTTAGAAGTTGACATTTATATATATTTACCCCATTTTTGTTTTTATTTGTGTCAGAGTTATGACAATGGCGACGTAAAAGGGATTATGGAGAAAAAAAGATAATTATTAGCTATGGGACAGTCACTAGATGTTTATTTATTCATAGATTAAGTAAGAAGTGACCAATAAAGTTAAAAAAGGAGGAGCAGTAACCAAATCTATATTTATACATTATAAATGAATATTAAATTAATGCATAATATAGAAATATAGATTTATTTACTTTTTACTGCTGAACTACATTATCTATATATTTTGTAGTACACTGATTGGCCCCTTTTCTTGACCTTTTGGTTTGTCTGATTTGTTTCCAGAATCTCTTTCGAGGATGTACAGAACCACTGCATAAACGTAATTCTTCATTGCCAAATTTTTTTATCTTTGGACAATGTGGTTCAATTCAATACAATTTAGCACAGCAAGTTTGTTACTCAACTGTTGCAAATTATACCTCTAATAATACTCAAAAGCTAATAATCATTGATTTGCTAAATTACTAGAGGGTGGATATGGTAGAGGCAAAATGTCCTGATCTACTGAAAACTGACCTAAAGTTCTATTGCTCACCGAGACCAGAGCTGTCTTTAACGAGGGGCAAATGGACTGCTGCCATGGGTTCAGTTATTACTGGGAAACCCAGTTGCCTCTTGAGCACATGAGTGCAGCCCACTAGACAGAGTAGTGCAGCCCTGGCCCACACAGAACTACCGGTGCTGGGCCAACAGATGGCCAATGCGCTTAGAGCCACTTGATGGAAATGTGTACGCAGGAGCCTGGTCAGGGATGCAGCACTTTAGCAGCATGTCTGGGCCACTTTAATATGCCATCGCTGGGAAGAAGTGACAGTGGCCACTTCTTCTCAGCAAACACAGACTGCGCAGGAGGAAAAGGAAGCTGGGGTAGATGGGCCAGAATGGGAAAGCCTCTGACTCCCAACAGCCTCAGCTGGAAGTCACCCTCGGGAAGTCACCCTCCTGTACCTAGAAAATTTACATTTTGCATGTGTGTCTTTTTGTGTGTATCTATGTCTGTGTTTTTTTGTGTGTCTGTATGTATCTGTGTATTTATCAGTTTGTCTGAATGTGTGCCTGTATGTGTATTTGTTTGTCTGTATGTGTATCTGTTTATTTATGTTTGTCTGTATGTGTATCTGTGTGTCTGTATGTTTATTGTTTGTCTGTATATTTATCTGTGTGTATTTATTTTTGTATTTATTTGTGTGTGTGTGTGTGTGTATATGTATGTGTATATGTGCATCCGTATGTATATCCGTACATCCGTATGTATATCTGTTAGCCTGCATGTGTGTGTGTTTGTATGTGTATCTCTTTATCTGCATGTGTGTAATTCTGTGTATCTGAATATGTGTCATTGTGTGTCTGTTTGCCAGTATTTGTGTCTGTGTATATGTATGTGTGTTAGTGTATCTGCATGTATGTATCTGTATGTATCTGTATATGTGTTATTGTGTGCAACTGCATATATGTCAGTGTGTATTTGTTTGTCTATCTGTATGTGTATCTGTAACGGACCGTTTTGCACAAAAGGGGAAAAAACCGCTTAGACGATAATCCCCTTTCAGAGACAGGCACAGCTACTGTAGAATCACCAAAACTCATGAACTGAATACAAGTGAATGCTCCAAACTCCCGAACGGCATACAAGGGAATGCTCCAAACGAACTGCATACGAACTGCATACAAGGGAATGTCCAAACACTCGAACTGCATACAAGGGAATGGTCCAAACACTCGAACTGCATACAAGTGAATGCTCCAAACTCCCGAACAGCATACAAGGGAATAAGGTAGCACTCCAAATACACGAACAGGAACCATACGAATTGCTGCTACCAGACGAACAGGAAAAGCTCCCAAGCGGCTTACACTCCTGGCAATCAGTCCTTAGCAGCATACAGTAAATCCCCCCAAAGACGAGACAAGGCTCCGTGTTGGGGGTCAAGGAGTGGTCTGTTTAATGAGGGCTACCTGCCCAGTATTTATGCAGGTCTCCCACCTGGTGGACACTCCCCTAGGGGACCAAATGGGAGACTGTGACAAGGGACAGACAAGTAGACAAATAGACACACAGTCACAGTATTTCCCACAATGCATCCTGGCTTCCTCCCCTCTGCCTTGGGAGATAATTGGGAAGTAATTAGTAATTAGGCAAAACTCCATTACACATGTGGGGACACAAAACCAGCATTATACTTTAAAATACATAAAGTAACATTTATTCCACAAAACACAGACATGTAACATATCCCCAGATAGCTCAGGTCTGAGTGCACATTATTAGGTGAATGGCACTCAGATCACACGAATACAGTTTAATCGCCATGGAGCTAAAGTCTTTACACAGTCAGTTTCATACGAATGGGCTCCATGGGATTCCTATCTGGGGTATAACATTTTCTAACAAAACTACCGAACACCGGGCCGTTCGTGCACTTCCACCGAACAAGAAGGGAGGTCGGCGACTTCAGCGGTGTTCGCACAAAACTGTGTCCGATTTTAGTTCCATGAAAATAGAGGCGAACACCGCTGTGCATTCGTATGTTTTAAAATGGCCGCGACCTCGTGTTCGGGATACGAATGGCGGCCACCCAGCATTCATCAATTAAGCTGCGGTTAACCGCAGCTTCAGGGAGGTTAATTGCCGGCACACTCCAGCTCCCAGGTGGTCTATTCATTCGTGCGGTTGTTCGGTAGATTGAAACTACCGAACAACCGGCAGAAAAGCACGAATACAGCTTTTCTGCAGGCAAATAAAGTCTTTTAAAAGGGGGCCATAGTCCAAAGGCAGCAGGCGAGCAACCAGGCTTCTCCAATGCAATGTGGCGAGATTGGTCTCGTCACAGTATCTGTTTATCTGCATGTGTGTCGATGTGTGCCCCTGTGTATCTGTGTGAGTGTGTCAGTTTTTTTATTTGTATAAGTATTATTCTGTGCATCTGAATATGTGTCTGTGTATCTGCATGTGTGTTAGTGTGTGTGTCTGTCTGCATGTATCTGCATGTCTGTCTGTGTATGTATCTGTATATGTGTTATTGTATGTATCTGCATTTATGTCAGTGTATTTGTCTGTTTATCTGTATGTGTGTTAGTGTGTGACTGCATAGCGGCATGCTTGTCAGTGAGTGTATCTGTATGTGCGTCAGTGTGTATCTGTGTATCTGCATGTGTGAATGGATGCCCCCCCCACACTGTCTCACACACTGTCACCCCCCAAACACTGTCATTCCCTTCACCCTGCTACACTCACATTAACTCTGTCTCATTCACTCCTCTAGCCCTGTCACAATCACCTTACCACAGTTACCTCTTTACCCACCCTGTCACAGTCATCCACTGAAGACAGTCATCATAGTGGGAGGGCGGAGTCGAGTCGGCCCAAGCAAATGCTTGCCCAGGGTCTAATAAATATTAAAGACAGCCCTGACTGAGAAACAGCAGGACATTTCTGTATATCCTAAAGTCCAATGAAAATGATTTGCAATCTAATTTTCCTTGTCATGACCGATGTATATTCAGGAGATGATGACAAATGGAGACTTGTCCGTGACCTCATTAACCTTAGCATAGATCTGTCACCTCAAACAAAGCTGCAATAATTCAATTATACAATTGCTCTAGCATGTAACATTGACAGTGTTTAATATAATGGAAATGGTTCCGTAGTTTTTAAGATATTTTAACTACTTCAGAACCAGGATTAAGGAAAACCCCTTTTTATTGTAACTGCCTAGACATTCTAGCATGTTTTCAAAAAGTTACATTTCCAAGTCTTATGTGTGTGTGTGTGTGTGTGTGTGTGTGTGTACAGAGACAGATATACGGACAGATAGACAGACGGACAAATAGGCAGATGGGTCAATAGATAGATAGATATTTAAATATTAATATTTACCATTATATACTGTCACGGAATAGATGTGAATATTAGTTAAGATAATATTACGATTCCTTTTGTAACAGGATGTCATCAATACATGCGTGTTTTTGTGAAAGCAGAACCAACAGGACTGAAAAATCTGACTTGTGGTACAATAGAGTGCACGAGAAATAATAATACATAGCGAGGTAGGTGCTGAAGATGAACCATACTATATCAAAAAATATTAATGGTGCATGCAAAATAAACTCATTTAAGTTAATTGAGCAGTGCTGATTTTCTGAAATTAAATATACCATCCCAGCATGGAAATGGAAGACATTAATTCTATAGTGAAATGCAGGATGAAATGGAACTTTAGGGACTCAGACATACAGTATGATTTCCATCTCAATCAAAACACAGCATGGCGTGGAGTTCTTAAGAAGTTTAATGAATGCTTCAATAGGCATACAAAACATTGCTATGCGGCAGTGGGGTTTTGCTGAATCAAATTAACTTGATTGTTTGTTGTAGGAGCAGACTCCAAATGCCATAGTATTTGCTCTGAAAAATTAATTTAACTGTTCCCTAGTGCCCTTGTGTATTTTCCCCATGGTGCTTTGGAGGGCGTTTAGAGTAGCCTTTGTGAATCCATCACTCTGCGGAAATGAGGAGTGAAAACTGCTTAATACAACATTTCATTGTCAAGTTAACAACTTGATGGGAGATTCACACAGAAAATTTCATGAGGTTCCTGGGAAAATAAGGTCAGCATTAACTTGATTGAGATCCGTTAGAAAACACAACATCAGCATACTGTAACAGTAATCCATACCAATACACTGATACTCCATAGACAGAGATAGACAGACAGACAGAGAGACAGATCATAGATAGACAGATAGATAGATAGATAGATAGATAGATAGATAGATAGATAGATAGATTTATTTTGTACACCAACCTGTTTTTATTTATTTTTTTAATGGCCTGTTTTTTTGCAGTTTGTAATGCGTATTCAAACCTTGCATGCCAATTGTGGCCTTTTACACTGCGGGCAGGGGGTGCAATAATTGTTAGTTTTTTATTCTTATTAAGCACCTCAGCCACTGTCCCCTCACACACACTACAAACGTATCTCCCATAAACAACAGCGCTTATTCCCCACACACACTAGAGTCCCTATCTAGCCTCCCACTTCAGCCCTATTACAGCCCCTATCTCTGCAAAGACTACATCCCCTACCCCCATATACACCAGAACCTTTATCACACCCACATACTATAGCCCATATTCTCCCAAAAATACAGCCCATATTCCACTATATCTACTAACCTCCCAAACAAACATTTCAGCTGCTATCCCCTCCACATATCACCACATACCCTACACCCCCAATGCTCCCATGCAAAGACACACTACAGCCCCTATATACACTCTACACTGCAAACAGCCCAAGTAACAGGTACATAACCCCACCAGTTAAAAGGCCTCAATCCCCCCTCCCGTGGTGCGTTTTGAAAAGCAGAGTCCCCCCAACACACACATACAAGACCCCTCAAGCACTCAACTCCGTAGGTATCCTACCCCACACATGCAACCCACAAGCAGCCTCCCCCACACAAGCAGTCTCTCCACACATGAAAATTCACTTGCACTGCGCTAAACAAACATAGGGGATTATTTCCTGTGAGTACTCTTAAACAGGTCCCTGCATGTGGGCTGCCCTGGAGGACTATCATGATGATACAACACGCCTGCTCTCTGGCCCTTCCTCTTATTGAGACTCTCTGTCTTAAAATGTCCAGGCTGAATTTTTGTCCCATTATGGCCCTGGACATATATTGTTTTGTTTTGCTCAAGATCAGTGACAGATACAATCCAAGATGGCAGCTAGCATATGCACCTTCTGCAATCTTAATTTAGCCCTCTACCAAGTTAAATTAACGGAAGCAGCTAGCACCCGCAGCTGTAACTCCAATTAATCTTGGGCAGACTGGGACGTGTATCTACCAGGGCTAAGGGACTATACCACTGACTCTGTAGTCCTTAATAGAAAAGGAAGCCACACTCATATAAGCAACAATAGGGTCCTCTTGACAAAAGCCCCATTGTGGGCCAAAACGTTGCAATGTCTGTTCATGTCCAATAAGCTGCTTGAATTGATGGAGTGCCTGGACCACCATTTTCTTCTGACTACACCACTGAGCTTAACACTAACTCTAATCCTAACACTGACTCTACTTTTAAAATAGCTATAATATAAAGGATGCATAATGGTAATGGTTTTGGAGAAATTCACGAATCACTTGGTGATTTTTTATGATTTCTCAGAACATGGTATTATTTTCCTATAGTACATGGCACACTGTTACATTTAATATAATATATGTTTAAAAACAAGAATAAATTAGAATTAAATAATAATAATTAAAATTATAACGTAAACTCATACTGTGACTCATAACCAACACATTATTAGTTAATGCACTGTGTTATAATTATTGATTTTATTATCACTATTTGTATTATTTTCTTATTAAGTCATAATGCTATTGTCCTACTACTACTTTGAAACATCACAGTCACACCTGAAAATCATTATTTCAATCAGCAAAATAACAAATAGTCAGATCACTATAAAAACTTCAAATATATCTGGACAGAAAAGGGAGCCTTCTCTCAGTTGCATTACTAACCATAAGCCAAGAGAGATAAAAAAAGTAAAACGTTTGTGTGGAGTCCTGTCCGATCATAAGCATATTTGATAAGGGCAATGCAAGTCGTCTAACTGCTAGTGGTTGTGATGTTTGAACATCACCTAGCACAAACTGCTACCAATGTGTTTAATGAAAAAAAAAATGAATTAAAAAACAAAAGAAAAAAAAGGTTTAAAAGAAAAAAAAAGTCACAGGTAACCCATAGGTGTTGTAACTTCCATGGGGAGAGGGATATAAATTGGTACATGACTTCAGGAACCAGAAAGGAAACACAAACTTCTGCAAGAAGGGAGCCTGCAAAACAAAAAATAATGTCAAGTAGTACATTTTTACTCAACTCAAAATATTCATACATTTACTGTATACGAAGAGCATTGAATATTCATTCTAGTGGACATCGGTGCTGGAGGCAACTTTGGGGTTCCAACATTCTAGAACCTCTAGAGGTCAAAGTACCTCCATGTGCCTCCCGGCACCATAACCACGTCGTTGAGCTTAAGCTGTTTTGGTGACTGGAGTGTCCCTTTAACTCTTAATTTTATTTTTCTTATCCAATTTAAGAGTGTTGGATAAGATTTTCAAAAGATTTAACGTTTTGGATAAACTTTTCAAATGATGTAATATTTTGAAAATAATATGTTAATATTTTAATGTCTTGACAATTTTATTTTTTTATACGTGATATATCTTTTGATATTTTTTTATTTTTGAAAAATAATTTTAAATGTTTATTCAAAAACATTAAATGTTTTGAAAAGCCTATCTAAAAATATTAAATCGAGGCACTCTTTTGCTCTTTCTAAAACTAATCAATTAATTGTCAAATGACCTGATCGATCAGTTTAAAAACTATTCTAAAGGGGTTCTGTGCCGGAGGAATCGATTTGTTTAAGGAGGACTGCAGCAAACACCCATGTCTATTGGATATCCAGTCTTCAAGCTGTGTTTTTGGCTTGTAATCTAAGTGTAGTGGATTCCTTAAGAAAGAAAGTCACACACAGTGATATTCAGTAAAATGAAAATTGTTGGTAATTTAATGTGAATTTAAACTGAACTTCAAATTTAAAGGACCATTCTAGGCACCCAGACCACTTCAGCTTAATGGTCTGGGTGCCAGGTCCAGCTAGGGTTAACCCATTTTTTTTAATAAACATAGCAGTTTCAGAGAAACTGCTATGTTTATAAATAGGTTAATCCAGCCTCTAAAGCCTCTAGTGGCTGTCTCATTGACAGCTGCTAGAGGCGTTTGCGTGCTTCTCACTGTGAAAATCACAGTAAGAAGACACAAACGTCCATAGGAAAGCATTATGAATGCTTTCCTATGAGACTGGCTGAATGCGCGCGCAGCTCCTGCCGCACATGTATGTGTATACATATATGATATATAGACATTTATTATATCAATATATGCCATACTAAGTGTATTTGCCATATTAATAATGCCATACTAAGTGTATTTTTATATTAATATGTACTTATATTAATATAAAAATACACTTATAATTAAATTACACACGTATATATATAATATATATAATAACTATATATATTGTATATATATATTATTATAAAATATAAATAATAATTAAATTAAATTAAATAATTTTTTTTTTAAATAATAATAAAAATTTTAAAAAAAATTATATATCTATATGAAATTTTATTCTAACTGTATTTTAAAATGAATATATATATATTTATATCAAAATACACTTAGAATGAATTTGTATATATATCTATGTATATAAAAATAAATTAAAATAATAAGAAATATACATATGTCCATATACAAAATTACATAAATAATTATATAAATATACACGTAGACTTCAAATATATAAATATGCATATATATTTAAATTCTACGTGCGCATTTATGTAATATTTTTACATAATTCAGTAATTTTATTGATTGCAATTTGAGGGACCTGCCTGCCAACCCAGGCCGAAATTCCAGAGAATTGAATTTGCTAGCACTGTATTTTACCCTGTAACGTTCTACGACACCCTAAAACCTGTACATGGGGGGTACTGTTTTACTCGGGAGACTTCGCTGAACACAAATATTAGTGATTCAAAACAGTAAAACATATCACAGCGATGATATTGTCAGTGAAAGTGACTTTTTTTGCATTTTCACACACAAACAGCACTTTTACTGATGATAATTGTGTGATACGTTTCCAGTTTTTAAACACTATATTTGTGTTCAGCGAAGTCCCTGAAAAACAGTACCCCCATGTACAGGTTTATAGCATTTTTGAAAAGTTACAAGGTCAAATATATGGGTCAAATTTTTTTGAAAAATGGCAGGTTTTACGTTGCTTTTGAGCGTATGGTAGCCCAGGATGAGAATACCCCCATGATGATGGCAAAAGACATTTGCAAAAGAACAAACCCAAGGTTTCACACACAAACAAATAAATGCTTACTTTGGCCAGTGTTTTTGACTATTGAAAAAAAAAAAAACATACCCAAAAAATACCCTACTGTTATATCTATAACATAAAAAAAAAAAAAAAACATGAGTACTTTTTTAAAAAGTTAAAAATTTGAATTAAAAAAAATTTCAATTATAAAGATGTAAAGTTTTTCCTAAAACAAAAAAAAAAAATTAAATTAAAATACATGAGATTATATAAATAATGGTATGTAAAACAATATAACATCGCAAAAACAACCAGTCCTTAAGGGGTTAATGGCCTTAAATTTGAATTATACTTTGAGTTTGAAACAATTCTCACTTTTGTGAATAACTCTGTAAGTGTTTACAAGGTTTCCTGAAGAATTTAAAAAAGAAAATGCCAAGGTCTCTGACTCCTGACACCACCCATTGGAAGAGTCAATGATCCTTAGGGCAGTGATAAAAGGGGTCCCACTAGCACTCAGACACACTTTATCTAGATAGAATGCTGTACTTTGATTTTAGAGGGAAAAAAACCCTCACTTTTCATCTACTGAATTCTCTGTTCTTTTTCTGTTGCACCATATTCAGATTCCGTTCACATTCCAAGATCTGACATTATTTCCATGTTCTGACACCCACTGTTAATCTATTATTTAACATATTAATTGAGTTATTTTTTTATTTATTTTTTACCAATGCCGCATGTGGTTTTAAGTTTATTTTAACAAATGTTTAAAAGTTTGCATTTTTAGACAAGACTGTTTCGGCTACATTAATATTTAATATTTGCTAAAATCACGCTCAGGATACAGAAATAGTAATTTAGAAAGTACATCATTTCTCAAGCATATGGTTTGAATACATGCTTAGTGCCAGATACGTGCTATTCGCTGTAGGAGAATACAGGAAAAATTCACTTGACAGTAAGTTGTGTTGAGCTGAAAATATCTTGCACAAAAAGTTAAAATTAAAAAGTGGAAGATTTTTATGGTTTGGCTAATTCAGCTCGTATTTACCAAGACATATACATAGTTACATAGTTACATAGGCTGAAACAAGACATGCGTCCATCAAATTCACAGTTTGAAGTGCTTTCGAATTTCACAACAAAGTAGGACAAAAAATCTTTCTCAACCCCAAAATTGCAGTCAGATATCTGCATGCATCAAAAAGCTGTTACTTAACATATAAAAAAGTTGTCCCTGAATATTATGTTTTTGCAAGTATGTATCCAGTTGCTGTTTAAACATTTATATGTACTTTATGCTTTGTTATTGTTGTATAACATTTGGTTTTAATTTTTGGTCCCTGAGGAAGTTCCACATTGTGAACGAAACGCGTAAGTTCCACATTGTGAACGAAACGCGTAGGACCTCATTTTAAGTTTACATTTTATTTTTATTGCTGGGTGATGTCTCATCCTAAATAAAGCCATTTATTTATTTTTTTCCACCATCCGGGGAGTCCTGTTTTTCATCTATTCTTCTGGAGCAACTGGAGGAGGATAATAGCCCCCCATTACTACCGGGGGAGGCACCATAGAGCGCTATCTTTCGTCTAATCTTGTGAGTGCATTTCATGAACACTTACCTACGATTTGACACAGATTTACACTATGTATATTTATATTTTTTAATTTTAGATTTCTCAGCTGTATCCCAAATATTTCTGGTTGTTCTATATTAAACATTTATATAGACTGTAATAAAAACCACCTCTTCAAGCAGAGAAATCCATATCCTTGTTGTTCTTACTGAAAAAAAAATTTCCTTTGTCTTTGACTAAATCTCATTTCTTCCAGTTTAAATGCATGACCTCATGTCCCATGTCTAGTCCTGTTTATGAATAGATTTTCAGACAAAGTTTTGTATTGGCCCTGAAAATATTTGTATTATGCTATCATATCCCCACTGATGCTATGTTTTTTAAACTAAACAGATTTAAATTTGTTAATCTTTCTTTATAACTAAAATGTTATTAATTTTGTAGCCCGCCTCTGAACTTTTTCTAGTGCCATATCCTTTTTTAGATTTATAAAGAGACAAAATGATATCTTCATCCCAAGAATGTCTTAGCAACTGCTGATTGACATTGCACATTGCTGCCTAGTTTGTTGTCTATAACCATTCCCAAATCCTTCTTGCATGTTGTTAACCCTAATTCACTACCGTTTAGGGTGTAAGTTGCTTGTGCATTCTTTACCCTGAAGTGCATAACTTTTCATTTCTTCTGCCATTTGAGTGCCCAGTCCCCCAGTCTATCTAAATCCCACTGCAGCAAAATACTATTCTGCTCACATTGTATTATTTTACAGAGTTTTGTATAATCTGAAAACACCGAATCATGTCTTTCAATACCTATTTCAAGATCATTTATAAATATGTTGGAGTGTAGCTATTTGATTGTTCTATCGGGCAATAACAGGGCATAAATTGCTTAGTAGTTTGAAATCTTCATCTTTGTTTGCTGTTTGTTGGTGAGCTAAATTAGATTGTACATTATTTGCTATTAAACATTTTACTTTGAGCAATAAATAAAATGGTAAAATTCAGAGTTTAGTGAATCAATCCATAATTAAGGGAGGCTGTGCACTTGTACCTAATGAAAATAAATAGCTTTCAGCACTCTGGACAGCAACCTCATCCACCCTCATGCAAAGAGGAGTATGACATGGATCTGTATAAAAAAAAAAAAATGAATCTATTAAACAAGAACTTACAGCAGGCTTCCCCAAACTCCAGACCTCCATATGTTGCTGAACTACAACTCCCATGATTCTCAGCCTATCTATTTAATTCATAGAATCATGGGAGTAGTAGTTCAACAACATCTGGAGAGCCAGAGTTTTGGAGAAGCCTGCCTTACAGGGACACTATAGGCACTCAGACATCTAATTGAAGTGGTCTGGATGCAGTTTTCCTGCCCCCCTTAACCCTGCAATGCAGTGTGAAAACATGCAGTGTTAGAGAAACTGCAACATTTACACTGCAGTGTTAAACTGACTCAATTGGCTTTCTACCAGACAGTTCAACGCCGTAAAAGTGACTCTGGACGTTCTCATTCTTTGCATTAAGACATCCAGTGTCTTGCAAACCCCCGTAGGAAAGCACTGATTCCATGCTTTCCTATAGGGAAGGCCTAATGCAAACATTACGTCCCCCCTCGGACTGCCAGAGGAGCCGGAGACAGAGCCAGCGCCAAGAGATCTCAGTGCTGGAAACAGATAAGTGATTAAAGAGATTTTAACCCTTTCACTGCTGCGGGGACTGGAAAGCCACAGGGGTAGAGGGACACTATGCAGCTTTGTATTCCTAACATGAAAATGTTCCTTTAATCATCATTCTTTCTGACATTGCACAGTTTATGAGACTGACCACAGCCACAGGCAGACATCTGCTTCCACCAATCAAGAGAGTCTCATTCTGATTTACTGTGTCTATTCCTATCCCATACACCGCTGTCCAGCAGAATGAGTCGACCGTAGACTGCTTCACTGTTTAGGGAACTTGGCTGTATGCAGCAATCATCAAATACATTGTAGTGAGAACTCCTTCCAAATTCTGCTTGTGGACACTGCACACAATATAGACAAAATAAGTAATCGGTAGCTATAAGGGAGAATTCTTGCATTGAAAATAAAGTAAATGCAGTTCTAAGTGAGTATTATTACCCAGCTACTTGGGCAGCAGACTTTCTGTGTAAGAATGACTTATAGTACAGGGCTATTAATCTGCAGCCCCCAGCTCTTGCTGAACTGCAACTCCAACAAACTAGTCAGTGCATTGAAGGAAATGTGAAAAGACAAAAAAAAATAGAAGGAAACTCTTTGCATAATTTAATCCTTGTCAGCTTCCTTCCCTTACGACTTGGCATAAAGCAGAAGGTTTCTGACATTTCTAAAGTGTAGGAAAGCAGCAAATGTATTGGTATAGCAGTGAGCGTGGCCACGTGATGCTCATGACATCACAAAAGCACATTCGTGGTACATTTTCAAAGCTTTCCACAGCTGCTGTTACTGGTTTTCCTAGTTAATTTTTAGTACCTTTTGACCACTAGTTCCCGACAAATCACCGTTTAGCAAATAACCCAGATTGCATTTTCTAAACATTATTGCAGCCCTATGAAGACCCATCTATTTATTTTAAGGCAGTTTAACACAGACACTGCTCCTACTGACTGTGAAATCAATTGCTACAAATTGTAACAAAGATAGAGAAAGGACAGCAACAGAGGTGCAAGCAGGGCGTGTGACCAGCGTAATTAGTCTCAGTTGGCTTTTTTTTTATCTTTAATATAATCTGTTGCGCCTTAAAGGACCACTATAGTGCCAGGAAAACATACTCCTGTAACTTATTACTTAGCACTATGAAAGGCTGGGGTTGAAAAGCTGTCAGTAGTTTAGGAGTTCATGGTCTCCCTGTACAGAGATACAACGTTCCTTGCTAACTGGAGCATGTGTGAACAGCAGGAACTGAGGGAAGGCAAGAGTTTGTGCTTCTCTAAACCTACTAAAATAGAAGCAAATGGTACAAAAAAAACAAAACAAAAAAACGTTTTCAATACATGAAGGACCTTACTTTGGAGGTTACAGGGATAATACAGCAGAAATAATATAGCTGGCACAACTATTATAAAATAACATTTTAAGAAATAATTTATTGCATAGACATAAACATATGACATTAAATATTGGTCATTTCAAATGAATTAAAATGATCAATTGTTATTCACCATGAAAGGGAAGCCAGAATATAGAACTAAAATACAAAGATAGAAAATGATAGACAGACAGAGAGAGATGTATGGGTGAATAGATAGATAGATAGATAGACACATAGATAGATAAATAGATAGATAGATAGATAGATAGAGAATCTTCCCCAGCCACTGTATAGAATCTGAACATGATAGTATTTAATAAATGTTAAACTTAATGATCATCAAAAAATGTTAAAAAATAAAAAAAATAAAAAAATTTATATGTGCTTGTTTTTGTCTCTTTGTTGTCACAATTGCAAGTTTGTCCGGTCAATGCAAGGTAAAAGAAAAATGGGTGCTGCAATAGGCAGGTGACTGTTGATACAAGACCTGTGCATGGTCGAGAGAGGACACAAGGCTAGATCCATAGGTGCCAACAGTCCCTAATTTTCTAAGACAATCCTTCTTTTTGGGATACTGTCGATGCAAAACTGGGCTCTGGACCCATCCTGCACTTTGAAATCTGCCCAACAGTTCCAATCTGCCAATTTCAAGATTCAGCATGGGACTGGGCATTAGGATTATGTGTAGTCTGCCTTGAATGGGCAAGCAGTGAGTCAGCCTGCCGTGCCACCATCTTTGAGGAAAGTTTTTCCCACTTCAGGGGCCAGGCCCACCCATTTCTCGGACAGATCTGCTCTGTCACTAGCCTTTGTGCAGTCTGCTCTCTTGCCTGTCCATCTCTGTCCCGGAAGGTCGGCATGGAAGATTGGCATGTATGCCATGTTATTTAATAATTGATGTAATAAGTTATAAAATTAATGTGTTATTTGCATTAAAGGTTCAAATAAAAGCTTTGACCAGTGCCTGAGGCCACAGGTAGGTGTCTCTTTATTTGATGGTCAGGGCATTGAATGGTTGGTGATAGTAATAAATTCTAGCAAACCACAATTCACCATCCATTAGCTACCCAAATTAGTTTAGTATGTTTTAAGGGGGGGATTTAAAGTCCATTCAAGTTACTAAAGGAATAAATGCCACATTTGCACCCTTGCAATGATTTTTATGAGCAGTAGATATAAAGATACATGATATTAAAGCAGGGGGGACAGGTAAAGGTGAGTTTAACTTACCTGAGCTTGTGCCTTGAGAGCACTGCCATCTTCTTCTAGCCTTTTCTCTTTTGCTCCTGTCGATTCAGCACCAGGAGCTGAGATACAGCATTGAGATCTATGGATTGTCCCATGAGACCGCAGGGTCCTCCATAGACAGAGCCAATTCCCTGTGGGATTGATACTTCCAGACGGTACCTCCACCCAGTGCCTTAAAGTGTCAGGCATTGGAAAAATACTGAGACAGAGTAGCCCCTACTTTGTCTCGGTATAACTTCAGTGAAATTCCAACAAAGTCAAGATGAGTATTTCACAAAAAATTACTGTTTGTGAAATACTAATTTTGCAAGGAGGCTTTTGATAGCCTCACTTTAAATAAATGCCTACAGTTATTATAAATTGTATGATGGACAGAGAGGGGTTGTGGACCTCTCTGAGTATAACCTACTTAAGATGCATAATTTTCTGAGTGGTTGTGATTGTCCCTTTAAGATTACAGCTGATAACTCAATGGAATACTGAAAGAGTAAAAATAATATATTTAGAAATCTGTGGGGGGAGAAAACAATTAAAAGTAATATTCATTTTTTTGTTCTTGTTTCTCACACCAAATATGCCAGAGGGAGTGCCTTGACAATCAGTTTAATTATCCCTGAGCCCGCACAGGCCATATGACATATATGTACACGTTTCCGCTATAAAAATAATAAACAATGATGCACAGCCAATTTCATCTCATAAATATATTTCATGGCCAAATAAACACTGCACATTCAAATCTAATTACACCCTTTGTGCACTTAAAGGAACTCTACAGTGGTAGGAATACAAAGCAGTTTTCTTAACACTATAGTGTCACTCTGGCCCTTCTGTCCCTAACTTTCTAAACACTCACCTTATTCCAGCACTAAGGTCTCATCTTTGCCTCCTCCGACAACATTTCAAGGGGAAACCTAACGCGTACCGATAAACACAAAAAAAAAACCTCTACATAAATACAAAAAATACACATAGAATAGTACTGTTAAAAGTTGATAGTGTGATGTGATTATGATCGCACTAACAGGATATAAAAAGTAGTAGGCATATCTCTAAACCAAGGGTACAATCAATATTTCCAATTCTTCTGAGAAGATATTTCTTCTTGTACATACAAATAAAAAGAAACACAAAACACAGTGTGTACCTTAATAAACAAAAACCTTTAATAAAATTACACATAAAGGATAAAACAATAAAAGGACTTTTAGGATATTTTATATGTTGGTTGGCGTGGGATATTGCATACTTGTACTCTCATCACATTGGATCATTTGCTCTGAGGAGGACCATGTAGAGTAGACAGTTGAAACGCGTAGGACTATCTTATCACTGACACCTGCTTCTATTGAAGGTACTGGAGAAAGGGGTGGATACCAGCCACTGGTGATAGCCAGTTTTATTCTTTTATCATGTAAGTGCAATTTTATTAAATGTTTTTGCTTACAACGGTACATACCATGTTTTTTGTTTCTTTTTTATGTGTATGCACAAGAACAAATATTGATTGCACCTTTGGTTGGGAGATACACCTACTAATTTTTATATCATGTGAGCGCAATCATATACACATCACACTTTCAACTTTTATTAGTACTATTCTATGTGTTCTTTTTTGTATTTTTGACTGCGTTTTTCAGTTTTTGAGTATTTAGATAACTGTAAAGGAAAACCTAAAAACAATGTGTCAATTTAGTTATAAATATATATGGCATAATGTCCCAATGTATTAAAGGACCACTCTAGGCACCCAGACCACTTCAGCTTAATGAAGTGGTCTGGGTGCCAGGTCCAGCTAGGGTTAACCCATTTTTTCAGGCAGTTTCAGAGAAACTGCTATGTTTATTAATGGGTTAAGCCTTCCCCCTAATCCTCTAGTGGCTGTATCATTGACAGCCACTAGAGGCGCTTGCGTGCTTCTCACTGTGATTTTCACAGTGAGAGCACGCCAGCGTCCATAGGAAAGCATTATGTATGCTTTCCTATGTGACCGGCTGAATGCGCGCGCATTTCCCCCTTTCCAGAGCCAGGTGGGAGGGGGACCCTGTGGTGGGGGCACCCTCAGGGCACTATAGTGCCAGGAAAATGAGTATGTTTTCCTGGCACTATAGTGGTCCTTTAAGTACAAACATCGGTACAATATAAGTCATTTTGTTTTACCATGTAGCTATGTATAAATGTCTCTGATGCACACCTTAAACTTCCCCTCCTCTTGTTCATTTCAGTTTTTTAATTTAAAACTAAATGTGTCTATTTTATTTGAATGACACTGATTGAGGCACCTTTCTTGTGGGCATCTGGTTGTCTAAAGTTGGTTTATTCACAAAACGCCAAACTGTAGTGAATCTTAAACAAATATCAAAATTAAGACAAAAGGTGTTCTTTGATCCCATCTTGCTAACCTTTTATTAGGAGTGGGGTGTTATCCTTGGCATTCCAGTACAGGGTACTCTGGACTGGATCCCTTCTGATCAGCTGTGGGAGTGTGGTGGTCTGCACCAATACCAGGTGCAGATTACTTTAAAACCTCCCTTGTGGTTCCAGAGCTAATTCAATGCCTCAGAGAGCTAGGTATGGCACTCTTAGTCATTAAGAAGTACCAGGGAAAATACGAGCTCTTAAAGTCATCTGCATCTCATAGAGGTGCACACCACAATGTTCTCTCAATAGGGGCACAAGGCAGAGTAAGGATACCTTTTGATCTCTCTGCCAGCTAAGGGAGGGCCCCCTCACAGCCAGAGCCAAAGATGCAAACCTCTGTCCGAACCCGGGCCATGGGCGGCCACCTAAACCTCCTCTTGGGTAACCTGGCTTTGACTCATTGTTTAATAATTTGACTGCGACAGGGTTATTTACCAAGGTGAGATTCTAGGTGAATTCAATGTGAATTTCAAATTCAAAGTGAAAATAGCTAAACTGGGAAATTTTCAAAGTCAGCTATACTTCAAGATCAGCCGTTTTTGCCTTGAATTTATAATTCACTTCAAATTTACATTAAACAACCCGTAAAGACATTTTTGCAATTCTACGAGCAGGCACAGTCCGGATTTTCACAGCTGTAAATTAGACTAGCCCGCATCATCAGGAGAAAAAAAAAAAAACCTCATAGCACCAACTGTGTGTAAAACATTAACGCAGCGTTACTCTGCATATACCTACAAGTTGACACGATTAAATATTTAGCATATTTTTCAAATGTACCAGCGTGGCTCTGAGACACACTTTTCGCTTTTTCCTCTGTGCCTGGGGGAAAAGTTATTTAATTTTGTCTATTTATTCCATTTTATTTGGGTTTACAAGCTATGTCAAAAATCTGTCACTGAGGCTGTACTTATAACCACTTTAAATGCACAACAAACTTAGATAAAACACGGTTATGTAAAGCCATTATAAATAATACATTTGCCTTTAAATCTTTTAATTTGATTACAGGGAATACAGACGCATCATGCAAATGTTATTCGGTGTAAGCTGGTTGTATCTGGCAAAAGGAATGGAAATCAAAGGCATGTATTTAAGGCGCTTTCATTTTCCGTCGATCAGCATATTCTGGTCATGCCTCACTGAATGATAGAATTCCTGTGTTCAGGGATTCTAATTCATCACTTGATTTTCAAAAAAGTACATTGAAGGAAAGGGAAGTTAGAATAGTTCAAACCTTATCTGGCAGTTTACAAAATTCCTGTGAGCAAATTTCTACTCGATTTTTTTTTTTTTTTTTTTTAAAGTAGGTATACATTTTTCAGCGATAGCTGTATAAGAAATTACAAATAAAGGGAAGTATCTATAACAAAGTTAAAAATATATATATTGATAATTACTAGGTTTTTGTGTAGCATTTAACATAAGTAGTAATTTACTAAGCAAAAGTTGTTAGTAAATTTCAGAACTGCTGAAATGTAATCATAAATTAGGACTATTTAGCATGTTTTCTTATCACAAGTAAAACTACAGATAATAACAGCAAGAGATAATTAAGCATGTGAATTGTTTCTCCCTATTTATCACAGTAGTACAATTATATTTGCTGTCTGAGTTTTTTGATGGTTCAAAGAAGGGATATTAGACAGAGCTTTCATTATTGCGACTTCTTTATTTGCTGTTCTTTAATTCGTTGATTATTTTTTTATTGGTGGCTGGTTAGTGAATTGCCCTCAAAATTTCAAATATAAAGCAAATTTGAGATTTGGCACATGGGGAGAAAAATTGCAATTTTGATCTGTCTCTCCTATGTTAGAATTCACCGGCAACATTTTACAATAAAGAAAAAAATAAAAATGATTCTAGATTCCTAGGGATAATTTACATTCAGGAATTCATTATGACGTTTCAACCAATAAGAGTACAGAAAAATAGAAACATAGAAACACAGAATGTAACGGCAGATAAGAACCATTCGACCCATCTCGTCTGCCCCATTTTCTAAATACTTTCATTAATCCTTGGCCTTATCTTATATCTCAGCTAGCTTAAAGGAGTTTAAGCATGCCTATGCCACGCATGTTTAAACTCCTTCACTGTGTTAACCTCTACCACTTCAGCTGGAAGGCTATTCCATGCGTCCACTACCCTCTCAGTAAAGTAATACTTCCTGATATTATTTTTGAAACTTTGCTCCTCTAATTTAAGACTATGTCCTCTTGTTGTCGTAGTTTTTCTTCTTTCAAAAATATAATTTACCGAGTGTAGATAGTGTTATTTGGAGTATTCAAATGCAGGCTTGAAGCTTTTTGTGAACTAAGCTCCAATGATATTCTCTAAAATTACACCTCGGCAAAAATCGTGGGAAGTATATGTGTCTGTTTTAACAGCAAAGCAATGAATCTCAGGATGCATTGTAGAGGAATGCAAAATAAGCATACAGGGTACTCCGCCATCCATGAGCACTACTTTTAAAAACCGTCATGGTGGCATGAATCAGTGTGTGCAGCGTATCTCGATGAGAAGCGTTTGATTGGATCTCAGAGTGACGCGGTGTGCTGACAGCCCAGGCATGAAAGCATGAGAAGAGAACCTTGCCAAGCACTGGATGCAATGTTTTATTACATTTAATAGCTCGTATTATAAAAAAGGGGTGGACGGGCTTTATAGTGCTCAGTCGAGCATTATAAATAGTGATGTCCTGAACGGTTCGCCGCAGAAGGTGGAAGGGTCTGGTAGGGAGGGTCTGCTGCTGATTGGCTGGAATGTGTCTGCTGATTGTGAGGTACAGGGTCAAAGTTTATGTTTATGTTCGCCGTCCGCGGCGAACCGTTCGCGACATCACTAATTATAAACTAAAAAAAACAATACTGAAAAAGGATTATAGTAACAGTTTCCACTTAAAAGTATACATTTTGTGTGTTTCCTTTTAATAATCCACTTGTTATCGAGGATGATATAAGTGTTTTTTATTTGGTCAGTAATGTTTTAAGTAAATGTTGAACCAGGTAAGTGAAAGCCTTTTACGGTCCGTAACTCAGAAACAAAAACTTGCCTTACTCATTTATTGCCTCTAGGTGGCGCCTCTTTTAAAGACAACAGCAGGTGGATCCTCCTCTACTTTTTTACATCTGAAAATGGTAAATAAAGTTCAATACGCATCCATTTTATTGTGAAATGTTCTGTCTTGCAAGCAAATATATGGATGAAACAAAAGAGAATAATGGATTCCGCAACTATTTAATTTCTTTCTCCACAATCTATATTCCGTTCCAGGCAAATGCCAATGAAATAAGAGTGATACATGATGTCAAATACGCAACACTGTCAGCGTTTCACGAGCCCGGGGGGCCTTCGAAAGGTTAATGACTTAGATAAATATTAAAATAATATATAATGATTAATAAACACAAGCAACAAGTCTGACAAATAAAACATTTGTATCTCTCTGAGTAAGCTGGCCACATAGAAGGAAGACGTGTGAATTCTGCCTGAGATATTGATCGAATGTGTAACCACCTTGTTTGCAATCTGGAACGAAATGGATGAGGTGCAGTATTTATACAGGACTCGAAGGCATACGTGAGCTCGAGTTAAAATAGATCGTGTTTGTTTTGATTTTTTTTTTTCTTTGAATTCTAAAATTCTTTGGATCCTGTAGGTGTGTTGTGTCTCAGTTTGTTTTGTTTTTTGTTCTGTTCCATTTTAAAGTTATTGCTTTGTAGAAGTAAAGATTAGTTAACTTTATTGACTGTCTTCCTGAAGGTTTTTTAAAGCCCATTTACAATTCTGGATAGTTTCTGGTGTCAAGGCCCTTCGTTTTGTTTCTTCACATCTTGTTTTGTGTAACTTGATTTCTGACTATGCTCACGCTGACTTCACCCATCAGTCAATTTAAATAGAACATTCAAATTCAGAAAGGATACCTGTGCAGTTAAATAGTCCTCGTATTATATAGATTTTTGGGGTGCTTTATAGATGCCAGTAATAATAATAATAATAATAATAATTTACACAGAACATATTATTAAATACAAACACACATATGAACAGAATTAGCAGAATTGTTTATCAAGCAAAAAAAACTAACCTGGCAGACTGATAAAAAGCTCTAATGGCATACAAGTTTTGCTATATGAAATGTAGCTTTGCTCTATTCCAAAAACTTTTTTTTTTTAGTCCTGGTTTACATTACAAAAAGTGAAAAATACTAAGTAAAGCTTTTCTAATCAGACACATTCACTGAGAGTAACACACAGAGAGACACACATTGGCAGACGCACACTCTCAATGCCAGACACACAATCTCATGTGAGATACACTCACTGACAGACACACTGAAAAACACAAACTTTCAATGACAAACACCCACTCTCAATGAGAGACATTCAATCTCACTGATTTGAAACGCAGTCACTGACAGACACACTCACTGGCAGACTCACAATCTCACTGATTTGAAACGCAGTCACTGACAGACACACTCACTGGCGGACTCACAATCTCACTGATTTCAAACACCCTCACTGACAGACACATACATTCTTTTTCTAGAAATAGACCATTATGTACATGTTTACTTGTTTCCTGTAACATAATGTCACCTCAATAAACTAGGAAGGATCTTGTCAAGATATATAACCTAACAGTTTACGATTTTTAAAGGTTACTTTGTCTTTTTTTTTTACCTCTTCAGTTTGAACATAACTATCACAAGTGTGTTTTACGTGAATACAGTATGATGAAGGAAACATTTACAAAACAAAGCAATAGGTTAACCAATGACATATTAAAAATAAAAATAATCAAATATTAAAAATATAAAAAATATCTAATTATTTTAAATGTATTTCCTTTTTATATTTTCTAAATGCATAAAGTGTAAAGATATTTAAGTGACTTCTATCCATGTGCAATTAATTGTTCTTGCAATGACAGACACACACGCTCAATGACAGACACATAATTTCACTTATTTGAAGCACACTCACTGACAGACACACACTGTCACTGACAGACACACACACACTCACTGACAGACAAGACACACATACTTACTGACAGACACACATACAAACTGACGGACACACACTCACTGACATACACAGACACACACACTGACAGGCACACACACACACACTCACTGACAGATGAGGCAGATGAGTTGAAGAATACCAACATGTATTCCAACCTGTGTCACTAGGTTGATATAGGTCTCCCTTTTTTTCAAATAAAATTAAGAATATGAAGGGTCACACTCACCTTCATCCAGCAACAAAGCACCCTTGGCACGGATTACCGTTCCACCTCTCGGAATGTCATTGAGCAGGTTGGCGATGGTCCAGTCTGGTTCTATTCACAGAGGAGCATTGTGAGCCTGATGCACACACATTCAATGCTTCTCATAGGCAAGCATTGAATCCAATGCTTTTATTTGAGCTTCCGTGACACATGACCAAGTTTTAGCTGGTCAGTGCAGCAGAAGCACCTCTAGTGGCTCTCATACTCATGGATTTAACCGTGCAATGTAAATGATAGGACCAGTGCACCCAGACCATTTATTGAGATGAAGATGCCTGGGTGACTTTTGTGTCCCTTTAAACTAAATTTGTAATCCAGTGCCGGGACAGTGACGGTACTGATGACTGCACTTAATGATCTCTGGCCAAACCAAAGCATTGGGGAAATAGGGCACATGCAAGGCAATTGCAGTTCTCCTCCAATCAGATGCCTCTCACAGAGAAGCATTGAATCCAAAGTTCCTCTATAAGACATAATGTTTAGAAGACATAATGATATGAAACTTTGGAAATAAAAGGTCTCAGTAAGTGCCTCCAGTGGTCTCAGGAGGGTCCCTTTAACTATGGCCTTAGAAATTGAATAAAAGATCATAATAAATGTCGTAAGGCCATGTGCTTCAATAGTTTCCTCTATGAACAACCAGAAAATACTTTCAGTTTCTATATAAAATACTATCTGAATGGATATAGGCTGATGAGTTATGTACAAACCTAACTTGGCACTCTCTGTGTATTAGCCATGCCAATAGCTTGGTTTTGTTTGCACTTCGGAAAGCAACAGGTCTTGGCACCGTCTGTATGTTACCGAAGGCAATAAAGCTCTGCTGTTTCGTACTGTTTGGACTGCAGAATGAAACAAAGCTTTATGCCACAGCCAATAAAGATATCTTGTTACTCACAGGTCTCCAACCTAACACTGATGTGAAGACACTAAACATTGTATCTTATTGTCTTTCCTAAGCCAAGTTTATCTGGGGGCGCTGGACCCCAGAATTTATGGAGAATTCCCACCCTGACCTTGGGATTGTCTCTAAATAGAGATCAAAGAAAACTGATTTCATTTAAACATTTGAGGACAACAATTTTTATGTGGACATTAAAATTAAATTAAGCATTCTTATACTAGAAAGTACGATAGATAGAGAGAGAGAGAGAGAGAGACAGACAGATAGATAGATAGACAGACAGACAGACAGGTGGACGGATGAACGTTTTAATAGCTGCTCATTATTTACTTTTTTTTTTAGCATTCTAGCAAATCTCACGTCTGTGTGTGTGTGTGTGTGTGTACAGAGACACACATACGGACGGACGGACAGACAGACAAACAGACAGACAGACACACATACACTTTTTAACCCCTTGGCTGCCTTTGGGGAAATTATGTAAAGTATTTAACCCCTTAAGGACCAAACTTCTGGAATAAAAGGGAATCATGACATGTCACACATGTCATGTGTCCTTAAGGGGTTAAATATGCTGTGGTATTTAAATGGTTAAATCACATATGAACAGCAGACCTACCTTATGGTCCAATTTAATTGAAATCTCCATCTCAGGCAGTGTTAATTTCACTAACCTAGAGAAAATATTGTTTGCATCAATACCCTGAGAAAAGATAAGCAAAGCTGTTCAATAAGCTCTCTTTCTATATCAGGTTATTACGGTAAGAGCGATTTATCATTTTCCTTCTTATTACTGGCAAAGGGGACTAGGGGAAAAAAATAAATACACAAATAGCTTGGATACAAAGAAGTGCAAATCACCAACGCAATCTGCAACCCTCAGTGGTATGATCGATTTACTCACGTGCAGAATTCCAATGATGCACAATTTGTCTGTTTTCATTTACTGTAAAACTAAAATTAATAGACTTTGTTGTGATTCTACTGTATACAATTTATCATTGTATTATGCGTTTATTTATTTTGCCATCAACATTTAATAAATATACTCTGTGCTGTATAGAATAGAATTGAAAGCACTATACAAAGAAATATCCTACCCTGGGCTTCTACTTGTTGATGGGACACAACACACACAGCCCCTCCATACACAACATACACAGCCCCTCCATACACAACACACACAGCCCCTCCATACACAACATACACAGCCCCTCCATGCACAACATACACAGCCCCTCCATACACATCACACACAGCCCCCCTATACACAACATACACAGCCACTCCATGCACAACATACACAGCCCCTCCATACACAACATACACAGCCCCTCCATACACAACACACACAGCCCACTCCATACACAACACACACAGCCCCTCCATACACAACATACACAGCCCCTCCATACACAACATACACAGCCCCTCCATACACAACATACACAGCCACTCCATACACAACATACACAGCCCCTCCATACACAACACACACAGCCCCCCCATACACAACATACACAGCCCTCCATACACAACATACACAGCCCCTCCATACACAACACACACAGCCCCTCCATACACAACATACACAGCACCCTCCATACACAACATACACAGCCCCTCCATACACAACATACACAGCCTCCATACACAACACACACAGCCCCCCATACACACACAACACACAGCCCCTCCATACACAACATACACAGCCCCTCCATACACAACATACACAGCCCCTCCATACACAACATACACAGCCCCTCCATACACAACACACACAGCCCCTCCATACACATCACACACAGCCGCTCCATACACAACATACACAGCCCCTCCATACACAACATACACAGCCACTCCATACACAACACACACAGCCCCTCCATACACAACATACACAGCCCCTCCATACACAACATACACAGCCCCTCCATACACAACATACACAGCCCTCCATACACAACATACACAGTCCCTCCATACACAACATACACAGCCTTCCAACACACAAAGCACATACAGCCTCCATACATACATCACACACAGCCACCTCAAATACACCTACCAAGAAAACAAACAATTATATGAATATAAATTTACATATTTTGGACAACAAGAACAATTAGTTTGTTTATTTAATTTTTATCTACCAACTTAAAGGAATGGAAAAGGGACCGTATAACTTCTAGGACAGTAATTAACCTTTAAACTGGTTGAGCATAAAAAACAATGTCGTTTTCAATTATCTGCGTTGCTGAGGCTTGCCGTCACTGCTAGAGACCCTGTCTCTTTTTATGCTCAAATCTCCCTTCACTTCCGCAGTCCCCTCAAAGCGCTCGATACAGTAATTCTTCTACTTCCCTCCCCATACCATCACAGACACTGTCTTAACTATTCCAGGTTTACCTCGGAGTTATCACTTTATATCTTCTTCTTGTTCACATTTCCTCTGGACATAATAGAAAAAAAATTCAAAATTCTCCCGCTGACGGTATAAAGATTGATAAATGTTATTGATTTTGTGAGGAAAATGTTAATGCTGTAAAAAGCAGCAGATAAACTCAGTTCAGCGTTGGGGACGTTTAGTATCCGTCTCTCTCACTACCTTGTGATACGTTCAGACATAATAATGCGGGAATTTTTCAGAATGTCAATTACTCCCTCCAGAAAA
Source organism: Pelobates cultripes (assembly GCA_933207985.1). Lineage (NCBI taxonomy): Eukaryota > Metazoa > Chordata > Amphibia > Anura > Pelobatidae > Pelobates > Pelobates cultripes. The sequence continues at coordinate 102,417,566 of OW240923.1, forward strand.
CAGAGCAGCAAATATACCGTCTATCATTATCATGGGCTGATTGTACGCGAAAAAGGGCAGAATGAGTCATTGGTGCTGTGGCCCGCAGCCTGTTAAGTATTACAGCAACATACCTGTATTTCCACTTACCAACTGGAAAAAGGTCACGAAACAGTCCCAGAGGGTAATTTGGAAGCGTTGCTATGGATTTAGCAGAATCCGTTCTTCCTAATCATCAAAGAAGAGCGATATTTTAACCCCTAAATTACCAAACTGAATCGCTTATTTCATGATATCGGGGGATTTGCACGAAACCTTGTCTAGACCCGGTTAACTCATTGATTGCCATGAATGTAATAGTTACATTCAACCACAGGCAACATATTTTAATCCAGTTGTTGGGAGCCTACAATCCCTGTCACATTCAGGAGCTCCATAGCTAAATGCCTGGGATTCGCATAAACAGGCAACATCTGTGTGTTTGCACTGCAAGTCCTATTATCCTCACTGTGTGTTTGCACTGCAAGTCCTATTATCCTTACTGTGTGTTTGCACTGCAAGTCATATTATCCTCACTGTTGAAGGCAGTGTTTGTCATTCCTGCTGCTATGCACTGCAACTTCCACAATCATGTCTGTCTCAGAATACAGGAAACATTTGAACTTTACGGAAGATTTACTTAGCTGTGAAAAATTGCAGAGTTAAAACCTAATTTTACCACATGACTGGAGGCTTCATATTATGTATTAAACTATCTTTACTGTACTACCAGCAGCTCAGAACAATAGCAAGTTAGCAACCCATTGAAAAACAGAGAGTAGGTGATAGGACCCTGCCAACTCAATGACTTCTTCCACCTTTGTGGCTCCTGCCAAGTCCACAGGCAGGAGTACAGATTCTTATCATTAAAATTTGTTATATAGTAATTGTGGCAGAAATGCCTCTTCCACATGTTCTTGGAGGGGCCTGCTTGCCAGCCTCTAGCCTCAGGACTATGGCCCATGTGTTAGACTTTGGTTCAGGACTATGAAAAGGCTTTGGTCGTGCCTTTTCCCTCCTATGGTTCGGTATATAGGGACAGATATACCAAACAGATTAGAATAATGCTGTTCGTATAGCGAATGAACTGTCGGAGAGACGGACACCCATAACTGCCGTGTGCTGTTTATTGCCCATATTGACCTAGCTAACCGCAACGTTCTAAGTGGTTAGCTGGGTGGCTGTCATCTTTAGACGCGAACACATACAGCGGTGTTTGGTCGTTGAGTGCATGGAACTATAATCAGACACTCGACGGCGCGAACACCACTGGGACTTCCATCTCTACATATGTTTGGCTGGATTCGTATGGGAAGAGTGGTGTTCGGTGGGAGCACGCTCTCCCAAACGAGGGATATAGACTGAACCTACCCACGAACCACTATGTTCGGTATTTTGACTGTATTTCGTATTACCGAAAGAGACCGACCGTACATCCTGAATTTATGGAACTCTTTTGGGCAGGAGCCTCGTGTGCGGTCGGTCAAAACAAGACGACCATGGAAATCCTGATCCACTGAATCAATCCGTGTGATTTCTAGATATGTTGGTCCCCCAGATCGGGGCTATCAGTAGATATGACTATGGGACTGTAGTGTTTTGGGGGTATTTTTAATGTTTTTATTTGGAGATAATTGAGTTAATACAGTGCTTGACTCAATTATCTCCCATGTACAGAGGAGGTATTTACCCATTATGTATGGGAATGTCCTGGATCTGAGAGCCAATGTGATTGTGCATTTGTTTCTGTGGTGTACTCTCAGGTCCAGGATGGAGTGCCCCTTGCATGGGGACCTGCATATAAGGCCAGTTGTGGCTACCATTAAACAGTTCATCTTCACCCTCAACAAAGAGCCTTGTCTACCAACTATAATCCCTGCTCTTGGGATTGTTCTTTGGATTGCTGTAATCACCAGCTCTTGTAAGAGCTACACTGCTATACCTGCTATACTCTCTTGGAGGAGAGGTCTTCTCACTGGGAGCTGGATCCGGAAGTTTGGGTGCAGGGTGAGAAGGGATGGCGAGACCCCAGCCAAGCTGCAGCAGCTAAGGGGCTACGGTGCTTATGGTGTCCGGTGCTTATGGTACTTAGCAACAGCTAGGAAGCAGCGTTTGTTGCAGGTCTGTCAAAGTGGGGTTTACCGTTTAGGTTTTCTCCCAATTTGCTTTTGTGCTCACCTGTTTACCTTGTAGCTTCCCCTTGTTTACTTTATTTAGAGTTATTTGGTCATTTTCTTTTATAACCAACCTCATTTCTTTTCCTCTGAGGCTGGAAACCACTGTCCTCTCTAACCTGTTCCTGTATTGATTCGAACCGTGGCTGGCGGTGCTCTCTCCCGTCGCTTCATTCACCTCTTCTCTACCTTTCTCTGCGGTCTGCTTCTGGGTACTGAGGTTGGCTGGGGAACTCACTGTGGTGTTCATTTGTTATGATCAGTCCCACAGGTGGTTGTCTCGCTGGGCCTTGCATGCAAAAGCAGCCATCTTGGATCTTGCAATATTGTGAGATTCATGATGGACATTTTGTATCTCCTCTACATAGGGTTTCTGACATTCTGGGTCTGCTTGTTATAGAGACACCTAACCATCCAAGCAGGATTACTAGTCACGAAAGGCACAGCTTTGTGCTTACTGCTGAGATTTTATTATAGCTGCTTTGGATGCATGCTGTGATTATGTGAGTGAAGCCTATTTGTCCATCCTGCACACATGGGTGAGTCCCCTGCTATACAATTGTGGTAAGCCCCCATATTGGTCTTGGGAGGAATCTTTACATCTACTCTTGCTTCTTTGCTACACTTTCACAGCATTAAAAATGGAAAATATGAAGCCTCCTGTCATGTGCTTTGTGTGCAAGGTCCAGCGAGACAACCACCTGTGGGACAGCAAATAAACAAACGTCACAGTGAGTGCCCCAGCCACCCTCAGTACCCAGACTTGTTTTCCTCTCCAGTCGGTCCTCTCACACCTGTATCCTATAGGAGTCAATTCAAAGTACTAATCCACACCTATAAACATAGAAACATAGAATGTGACGGCAGATAAGAACCATTCGGCCCATCTAGTCTGCCCAATTTTCTAAATACTTTCTTTAGTCCCTAGCCTTATCTTATAGTTAGGATAGCCTTATGCCTATCCCACGCATGCTTAAACTCCTTTACTGTGTTAACCTCTACCACTTCAGCTGGAAGGCTATTCCATGCATCCACTACCCTCTCAGTAAAGTAATACTTCCTGATATTATTTTTAAACCTTTGTCCCTCTAATATAAGACTATGTCCTCTTGTTGTGGTAGTTTTTCTTCTTTTAAATATAGTCTCCTCCTTTACTGTGTTGATTCCCTTTATATATTTAAATGTTTCTATCATATCCCCCCTGTCTCGTCTTTCCTCCAAGCTATACATGTTAAGATCCTTTAACCTTTCCTGGTAAGTTTTATCCCGCAATCCATGAACCAGTTTAGTAGCCCTTCTCTGAACCCTCTCTAAGGTATCAATATCCTTCTGTGTACAATACTCCAAGTGAGGTCTCACCAGTGTTCTGTACAATGGCATGAGCACTTCCCTCTTTCTACTGCTAATACCTCTTCCTATACAACCAAGCATTCTGCTAGAATTTCCTGCTGCTCTATTACATTGTCTGCCTACCATTAAGTCATCAGAATTAATCACCCCTAAATCCCTTTCCTCATATGTTGAGGTTAGGACTCTATCAAATATTCTGTACTCTGCCCTGACCAATTCTGACCAAAGCACTGACCAATTCTAGCCCCTCTTTTATCTCTTCACAGGTCCATAGGTATGCCCCTTCACGGTCTCTACGCTCTGTCCATGACCTTCTCCTGTCCGCTAAAAGCACCCGTATGGCCAACACACGCTTGCAGGACTTCTCACGGGCGGCTCCTTTCCTTTCCATCAGACTCTCCTCCAGTCTTCAAAGACTTTTAGAAGTGCCTTGAAACCAATCTTTTAAGGAAAGATGATGGCCTCCCAGAGTAACCCCTACCTTACATACATGTCCCTTGCGCTCTCCTAAAGGGCAGCCTTCTACTCTCTCATCCAGCTTTGCTTCACTTTACCTTGTTTGATTGCTACCTCCTGTCCTGTTCTGTTTCACGCCCCACCTCCTATAGACTGTAAGCTCGTTTGAGCAGGGTCCTCTTCAACCTATCGTTCTTGTAAGTTTTTTGTAATTGATCTATTAATAGTAAAATCCCCCTCTCTTATAATAAGTGCTACAGAATCTGTTGCGCTATGTAAATGGCAATAAAAATTATAGTTACATAGTTAGATAGTTAAATAGCTGAAAAGAGACTTGCGTACATCAAGTTCAGCCTTCCTCAAATTTCTTTTTTGCTGTTGATCCAAAAGAAGGCAAAAAAAACCAAGTTTGAAGCACTTCCAATTTTGCATAAACTAGGGGGGGAATTCCTTCTTGACCTCAGAATGGCAGTCAGATTTATCCTTGGATCAAGAAGCTATTACCCTACATTGAAAATGTATATCCTTGAATATTCTGTTTTTGCAAGTATGCATCTAGTAGCTGTTTGAACATCTGTATGGACTCTGATAAAACCACTTCTTCAGGCAGAAACTACCACATCCTTATTGTTCTAACGGTAAAAAAAAAACCTTTCCTTTGCCTTAGACTAAATCTTCTTTCTTCCAGTCTAAACGCATGACCTCGTGTCCTATGTAAAGTCCTGTTTGTGAATAGATTTCCACACAATGGTTTGTATTGGCCACGAATATATTTGTATAATGTTATCATATCCCCTCTGAGGCGACGTTTTTCTAAACTAAAGAGGTTTAAATCTGTTAACCTTTCTTCATGTTCCATTCCTTTTATTTATTTTGTAGCCTGCCTCTGCACTTTTTCTAGTGCCATAATATCCTTCTTTAGAACACGTGCCCAAAATTGCACAGCGTATTCAATATGTGGTCTTACCAGCGATTTATAAAGAGGCAAAATGATATTCTCAAACCGAGAATGAATGCCCTTTTTCATGCATGACAATACCTTACTGGCCTTAGCCACTGCTGATTGACATTGCACATTGTTACATAGTTTAATAGTAATGTACCAAAATTGTAGATTATGCTAACGTAGTAATTTTAGTAATGACAGCAATGACAATGATTTTATTTTGCTTTTGTTTGATTTTACTTGATATTTACATTTAGTTTATTGGGTGTTCACATTATGCATATGGTTCTATGTTTCTTATTATGCGTTTCTTCTTATTATTATTATTTATATAGCGCCAACTAATTTCTCAGCACTTTACAATACTATGAAAGGGGGGAGGGGGGATTTACAATAAATGAGACAATTACATAGTGACACAGGAACGATAGGTAGATGAGGGCCCTTATGATACACGTTGCTCTCCTTGATTATTAGCATGTCATTGTTATGTGCTATGACTTGATTCTGAGAATGATTATTATGCATTCATTATAATACTTAAAATGCCTTTAACATGTTTCTCTTTTTTTCAGTATGATCTTTTTTTCCATTCTCCGTGTTATTGTTTTCCGATTTTATCTGCGGTTCCATTTCTTCTGCCTGTATGAGGATTCCAGGATATGTTTTCTGATTATTGTTATTATTGTTATTGTTATTATAATTGTTCATTGTTATTTCTGAATTATTGTTATTTGTTTATTTTGCATCAAAGAATGAGGAAGTATGCTCAGAGCACCTGCCTTGCAAAGACTTATCATTGAGCTGCATTGGGAAGTCTGTGATTGGACAGTCACCGAAATCCTGGGCAGGGTTAGAAGGGCAGGGCTTGCACATGCAGCAGACTGGAGATCTGCAGCTTTTGCAAGATATTTTTAGACATGCCTCCAATGAAAAACGCATAATTAAATGCATGCATGTTTTTATTTGAGGTATATACACTACACAGTGATTTTTCTTTTTATTTGGGCAGCACTGTCCCTTTAACCTTTCTCTAAAAATTAGTCATGTTTCTACCATTGAAACTCACGAAGTGCACTGCGTTTCTTCCGTCATTTAATCTAGCCCAGTTATGCAATTATTTAGCATTTTCGCTTTTGACATTTCTCACTTACAGTATGGTGTTTAGTCTGTTTAGTCTTTTGGAAGCCCAAGGCTTTAATTCACCAACCTCCTGAACTTTGCGCATCAGTCTCTTCTGCAAGAAATATCTGTATCACACACCAGAAGATCTTGCTTGATGGCACAGAAAAATACCCTCCGATGTTCAACACAAATAAAATAAGATACCGTCGAAACCAATAGATTTCCAATTTTAAAGTAACGACAGTTTCATGTCACAGAAAGCCAACACAAAGCAGTGCAACATAAATTCATTGCTATGCTGTGATCACCCTAACCTTAAAGGAAAATATGTGTTCTAAATGAATACAGGAAAAAGAATTAGATTATCGTTAAAAGCTGCCCATAGCCCTATCTGGCTGACAGCTAAATATTCAGGTGGAAGACATATTATCTGAAAATTCATGGATAAGAAGCAGCACAAATTTTTGCCAACAGCAGATTCATTTTCCTAATTCCTAATTCCCATGCAGTTATACCAGAGCTGTGAGATTTATGCATTCTTTGAATGTCGTTAGCAGCCTTAAAATTAAAGGAGAGGTCTGCAAGACGGAGTACTTTTGTAACAGCTGGAATTTTTTTTATTTTTTTTATTTGGAGGGGAGGGGTTATTTTTTTTTTCCGTATGTTTTTTCATTCATTTACAAACATTTTCAATCAGAGTGACCTTAAGGCAGATAGCAACTGGTATCAAAGTACAGTTCCCATCATGCTTTGAAGTCTTTAACCTGTGCAAATCATCTTGGCAGTTGCAGCTCTACATCTGATGAGGATCTACCGTGACCATGGGTGGGCAAACAGAAGATCCCCAGATGTTGTAGAACTTCTAATTCCATGATGCTTCACTATTATAAAGACTGGCAAAACATCATGGCAGTTGGAGTTCAAAAACATCTAGGGATTATCCTTCACTCAGCCCTGACACTGCCCATCTTTGTATTAGATAATGCCAACCTGGCTCTCAGTGACCTGTAGGTCATCAAGGTACCATTTCCCGCAGTTTCTTTGGAAAATTGACAGCAATACATTCTATTGTAAGATGCTATGTTTAGATCGTCACATTCCTCCATAGTTTTATATGAAATCAATATAGGATAAAAGGTCTAAATTATGTTTGGTTTGTATAGACACAATATGAAATATAAGATTCCAGGACTGCAACGGATTCAATTGGCATCTCACAGGCAAATGCACAGACGTCATTCAGCCCTTATACAGCTGAACGGAGGAAAAAAGCAAACTGAGCTAAAAGTCCTAAAATTATGTTTCAGGCTAGCATTAAATAACAGCATTCTGTGGAACACAGGTATATGGTAAAAATAAGATTTGTCAAAAGGAACACTATAGTCACCTAAATTACTTTAGCTAAATAAAGCAGTTTTAGTGTATAGATCATTCCCCTGCAATTTCACTGCTCAATTCACTGTCATTTAGGAGTTTAATCACTTTATTTCTGTTTATGCAGCCCTAGCCACACCTCCCCTGGCTATGATTGACAGAGCCTGCATGAAAAAAAAAAACTGGTTTCACTTTCAAACAGATGTAATTTACATACAGGAGGCTCTTGCAGGGTCTAGCAAGCTATTAACATAGCAGGGATAAGAAAATCTTAATTAAACAGAACTTGCAATAAAGAAAGCCTAAATAGGGCTCTCTTTACAGGAAGTGTTTATGGAAGGCTGTGCAAGTCACATGCAGGGAGGTGTGACTAGGGTTCATAAACAAAGGGATTTAACTCCTAAATGGCAGAGGATTGAGCAGTGAGGCTGCAGGGGCATGTTCCATACACCAAAACTGCTTCATTAAGCTAAAGTTGTTCAGGTGACCATAGTGTCCCTTTAACAAGACTGATTAAGCAATAAGATATGTCTGTTTGGGAAAATAATTATTTTTCCTTTTTCACCAAAAACACTGAAAAACTTTGAAAATAAAAGTGAAAATGTGTGTTGTCCAGAGGTCATGGTATAGTGAGACTAACTTATCTAGATTTTAAAGAATTTTAAATACACTCTCCAGAATAACCAAATCTGCTTCACCAGTCAGATGGACAACTCTGAGTTTGGAGATAGCCAGGAAAGAATTCCAACCTGACTGCTTTTTTAATTTTTTTTATTTGAAGTAACATTTCAATATCAAATAAAATGATTCTCAGAGGAGCATGCATATGGAAATAAGCAAAGGGGTGACCAACTGCACATTAATTACCATGATCCTGGAATAATATTTACAATGAGCAGGAATCGAGGCTGGACCAAAAGAAAATATATAAAGATTGATGGAGCAGAGTAGATTGAATAGAGATTTTGGACTGAGGAGTATTAAATAAAGCTGGTTGTCAGAGGTAAGTTTGATAGAGAGTATGAGGCCACAGTACACTGGATAGAGATGGGTGGCCTAGGGTAGATTGCAAAGAAACGGTTGACCCCGAGTGGATTGAGTAGAGACGATTGTATAAATTGAGATTGGACAGAAATGGTTGATCCGAAATACATTGAATATAAATGGTTAGACCAAGGTAAACTGGATAGAGTTGGTTAGACCATAGTAGGTTGTTTAGGGATGGTTGGGCAAGACTAGAATACATTAGAGAAGGCTTGGTAAAAAAAAAAAAGTATTGAGCAGAGATGGCTGAGCCAAAGTATATTGGATAAGCATGGTTAGACCAAGGTAGAATTGGTAAAGATGGTTACACCAGGGTAGATTGGATAGAGATAGTTAGACCAAGGTAGAATGGATAAAGATGGTTATACCAAGGTAAATTGGGTAAAGATGGTTACACCAAGGTAGATTGGGTAAAGATGGTAACACCAAGGTAGAATGGGTAAAGATGGTTACACCAGGGTAAATTGGATAGAAATGGTTGGACCAAGGTAGATTGGATAGACATTTCTGGACCTAAGAAGATTGGAGAGAGTTGGTAACAGGAATCTAATATATTAAGATATACTAAAACAAGGTTCTGCACACATGTTAAGCCTAAACACTTGATGTCTTTAGTGGTGCAACCAGGTTCCAGAGGTGGCAAGTCTCCCAGTGTTCACAAATTACATATATAAAAGAATCCGGCACACAAAATCTTTAAAGTGCAGACTTTTAACAGGAACTCCAAGTTACAGTGACAACGTTTCGGCCACACAAAATAATCTTTATCAAGTCTTGACTTGACAGAAACGTTGTCACTGTAACTTGGAGTTCCTTTTAAAGAGTTTGTGTTTTACTGATTTTTGTATATATGTGATTTGTATTATACAGGCATTATCCTAAACCAAGTCGTTTCTCAACAATGTGCTTTACGTTGAGCCGTCGAATTGCAGCTACACCTTCAGCCACAATCTAAAAAGAGATGCTCCTTTGGTGATTTGAAATATTGGGGTATTTAAAGGACCACTATAGGCACCCAGACCACTTCAGCTTAATGAAGTGGTCTGGGTGCCAGCTCCAGCTAGGATTAACCCTTTCTTCTATAAATATAGCAGTTTCAGAGAAACTGCTATGTCTCATTGACAGCCGTTAGAGGTGCTTCCGTGCTTCTCACTGTGATTTTCACAGTGAGAAGACGCCAGCGTCCATAAGAAAGCTTTGAGAGTTCCCCGCCCGGCGCTGGAGAAAGAGGTAAATTTAACCCCTTGCACCCCCTAGAGCCTGGCAGGAGGGGGGCCCTGAGGGTGTTTTCCTTGCACTATAGTGGTCCTTTAATGATCATGTGCGGCAAGGTAAGTAGGAAAGGAGTTTAAATGTTATACTAATTTCTATAGAGATTTAGTAGAAGACACATTTTTCCTCTTGTGAAGGCAACAATGTAATGGGGATTAAATAGTATCATGTAATTTAAATTAATTTTTATTATCAGCTATTTTACTGCTTGTCTTGTTTCGCAAAATTGATCTGTGCGTTTCGCCTTCTCCTATTCATTGATGCGCTGTAGGTTTTATGCTTCAGTGGAACGAACTGCTGTGATTCCTTTCGTTATGATTATTATATTTTTATTATTGTGTTTCTGACAGTGGAATCTCCTGGCACTGGAAGATTCAAGACCTTTCTTTACTTTTGAAAATCATTAAAAGTCTCACAGATGCCCTTGTTCACCTGGTGAGGCAAATAATTCCACAATAAGAGTCAAACTGTCTGACCCGCGAGACCTAGTGATTTACCCGTCCATTCATCTGCAGCTCTGAGGTTTTCAACATCTCAGGAAACACGGCTCAGACTGTTCAGTCATATGCTGGAATTCATGCCATAAAACTGCAAGGTCACTACTTGTTTATATAATTTCAAGTACAACATCTTTTACTGCCTTCAAATAAAACCGTAAATATTGATGGAATTTTGTGCAGTATTCTTTATTTGCTATAATAACTCAGTCTTTCCACTTTTGCACACTCGTAAAAACTCACTTAAGTGAATGAAATTTCCTATAAAGTTATTTTAAAAAGCTTTTTTTTTTAAATTTTATTAAAGGAACACTATAGTCACCTAAATTACTTTAGCTAAATAAAGCAGTTTTAGTGTATAGATCATTCCCCTGCAATTTTACTGCTCAATTCACTGTCATTTAGGAGTTAAATCGCTTTGTTTCTGTTTATGCCTCCCCTGGCTATGATTGACAGAGTCTGCATGAAACAAAAACTGGTTTCACTTTCAAACAGATGTAATTTACCTTAAATAATTGTATCTCAATCTCTAAATTGAACTTTAATCACATACAGGAAGCTCTTGCAGGGTCTAGCAAGCTATTAACATAGCAGGGGATAAGAAAATCTTAATTAAACAGAACTTGCAATAAAGAAAGCCTAAATAGGGCTCTCTTTACAGGAAGTGTTTATGGAAGGCTGTGCAAGTCACATGCAGGGAGGTGTGACTAGGGTTCATAAACAAAGGGATTTAACTCCTAAATGGCAGAGGATTGAGCAGTGAGGCTGCAGGGGCATGTTCTATACACCAAAGCTGCTTCATTAAGCTAAAGTTGTTCAGGTTACTATAGCGTCCCTTTAAATACCTTAATTCTTGAAATGCAGCATATTTGGCTCAACTAATCGTGCATGCGTACAGAAGGAGCAACAGACAGGAGCAAATATATCTGATACATAGGTCAATACTGCATTGACTCTGCATCCATTTAAATGTGGTATGATTAGACTGTTATTATTATTACTGCAATTTATAAAGCGCCAATAGATTCCGCAGCGCTGTACAATTAGTGGAGAAACATACAATATACACAGACAAATACAAGAGGTAGAGAGAGGCCTGCCCGTAAGCTGATATCTAGCCATTGGAGCTCTTTTATACAAAGTGCTTGGCTAGATGGCCCGTGAGCTTACAATCTAAAGGATACCATGAGGATTTGAGACAAGAGGTAGCAGGGGGAGTTTCGAGGTGATGGCTAAAAGAGTTAACAGAGAGAAGCAGCTATTGGTGAAATACAAAGGGAATAAAGAGGTAATTGAGTGAGAATCTCAAACAGCTGGAGAGGCATGCCATATATTTAGGGGGAGACTGGGTGGGAAAAAAAAAAAACAGACTGCTAAGCAAAGGCAAAAGGATGTCACTATCATAATGTTAGATGGTATAGGGTTAATATAATTTGTAAGGGTTGGGGGTATACGTTTGGGATAACAATGAGATTTAGGACCAGGATGTTGCTTGATGGTCAAAACCCTAACTGCCCACGTTAACCCTAACTTAAAACCTTATTAACCCTTGCCAAGTCCCCACTACCCCTTAACACACCTTAACTCGAACCACCTTAAACTTATATTGTGGGTTAGACCGGTTGTGACGAGACCAATCTTGCCACATTGCATTGGAGGAGCCTGGTTGCCCGCCTGCTGCCTTTGGATTATAGGCCGGCAGTTAAACGGTTAATTTTACTGTGCAGAAAGATTTATTCCTTCCTTTCTGCACAGCCGTTCGGTAGATTCTATCTATCGAACAAACAAACTTCTATCAGCCTCCCCAGAGCCGTGGGAAGTCGGCCGGCGCCGTTAATTGGCCACCCAGAAGCTGGCGTGTGCCCTCCATTTACCTCCCTGAAGCCGCGGTTAACCGCGGCTTAATGAGCGTGTGCCGGCAATTGACCACCCAGTAGCTGCGGTTAACCGCAGCTTAATTGACTGTTACTGGGTGGTCGCGGTTACACCTACATGGCAATGTTCTGGAGCTCCCCGGGCAGCCAGCACTTGTCTGCCCGGCTTTCCTACGCCAAATCTGGACACTGTGTCAGCTAAGCACCGCTGAGCCTCCAGCCCCTGGTTCTAATTCGTACCAATTTAACGAATGTATGTAAATTCGGTATTTTGTGTTGGGGGAATGTTTTAACCCAGATAGCTATGCCATGGAGCCTATTCGTGTAATTAAAGACTTTGGCTCCATGGCAATTAAACTGTATTTGTGTGGTCTGAGTGCCATTCACCTAATGATGTGCACTCAGACCTGAGCTATCTGGGGATATGTTATGTATTTTAAAGTATAATACTGGTTTTGTGTCCCCACGTGTGTAATGGAGTTTTGCCTTTGTCTTGGGAGATAATTGAATTACTTCTCAATTATCTCCAAGGCAGAGGGGAGGAAGCCAGGATGCATTGTGGGAATATACTGTGACTGTGTGTCCTATTTGTCTGCCCCTTGTCACAGTCTCCCATTTGGTCCCCTAGGGGAGTGTCCACCAGGTGGGAGACCTGCATAAATACTGGGCAGGTAGCCCTCATTAAACAGACCACTGCTTGACCCTCAACACGGAACTCTGTCTCGTCTTTGGTGGGATTTACTGTATGCTGATAGAGACTGATTGCCAGGAGTGTAAGCCGCTTGGGTGCTTTTCCTGTTCGTCTGCTAGCAGCTATTCGTGAGGTTCCAGTTTGAGTGTTTGGAGCATTCCCTTGTATGCAGTTGGAGTGTTTGGAGCATTCCCTTGTATGCAGTTCGAGTGTTTGGAGCATTCCCTTGTATGCAGTTCGGGTGTTTGGAGCATTCCCTTGTATGCAGTTCGGGTGTTTGGAGCATTCCCTTGTATGCAGTTCGGGTGTTTGGAGCATTCCCTTGTATGCAGTTCGGGTGTTTGGAGCATTCCCTTGTATGCAGTTCGGGTGTTTGGAGCATTCCCTTGTATGCAGTTCGGGTGTTTGGAGCATTCCCTTGTATGCAGTTCTGGTGTTTGGAGCATTCCCTTGTATGCAGTTCTGGTGTTTGGAGCATTCCCTTGTATGCAGTTCTGGTGTTTGGAGCATTCCCTTGTATGCAGTTTGAGTGTTTGGAGCATTCACTTATTGGCGGTTCGTGTGTTTGGTGTTCTGCAGTAGCTGTGCCTGCATCTCTGGAAAGGGGGCCGATCGCCTAAACGGTTTTTACCCCTTTTGTGCAAAACGGTCCTTACACCGGTAAACTCTGCATGCTTTTCTGAATGTTGCATCATTTCTTCGCCCTGTCAGTCGAGTCAGTAGCAGATCCAGGAGAGGGGAGGAAATGGGGCAATTGGTAGGCAGAGCATTACTTTATTTTAAATTGTTAAACAGGTAGAGTATATGGAAAGAGAGAGTGTGTGTGTGGAACAAATTTGAAGGTGTGGGAGGGATGGAGGGTTATATAAGAAAATGGACAGAGTTGGGGGGGAAATGTGTACAGAAGGACAGAACGTGGGGGAGAATATCTGGAGAGATGGACACTAAGTGAGTATGGAAAGAGGGACACCACTGTCGAATGGGACAATATGGAAAGAGGTACAGCGTGATGCAGGATAGTAGGTAAATGATGATGTGATATGAGACATACTGCTGTAGAACTCTGTTCATATACAGTAAGTATTATATTAATGAGTCCTTCAGACCTGCAAACACACACAGGGTCTTTACTCAATTCTGATTTCTAGTAAATTGAAAGCAGGATTGCAAATTAAAGGCTAAAATATCCAAGCTGCGGCAATGCGTCATTGAAGAATTTCTTTAAATGTTTGGTTTAAATTTGCAATTCACATTTTAATCTGCAGTAACTCTTATATATTTTTATATATTCCCTCCCAGTGTACTATTCCACCTTGCCTTGGTGCAAACCCAAGTTGATATTTGTCGAATAGATAGAAGGGTGCACTTGTAGGACTTTTTTTCAATAACTATGTGGGGAGCTGCAGTGACAGTGCTGCTCAGGTAGTGTGGGTTATAGGAGGTGTGGGTAGCTGCAATGAGTGTGCTGCTCAGGTAGTGTGGGTTACAGGAGGTGTGAGGTGCTGCAGTGAGTGTGCTGCTCAGGTAGTGTGTGTTATAGGACATGTGGGGAGCTGCAGTGAGCAAGCTGCCCGGGTTGTGTGTGTTATAGGAGGTTTGGGGAGCTGGGTGAGCGTGGTGCTTAGCTAGTGTGTGTTAGAGGAAGTGTGGGGAGCTGCAGTGAGTGTGCTGCTCAGGTAGTGTGGGTTATAGGAGGTGCGGGGAGCTGCAATGAGTGTGCTGCTCTGGTAGTGTGGGTTACAGGAGGTGTGAGGTGCTGCAGTGAGTGTGCTGCTCAGGTAGTGTGGGTTACAAGAGGTGTGAGAAGCTGCAGTGAATGTGCTGCTCAGGTAGTGTGTGTTATAGGACATGTGGGGAGCTGCAGTGAGCAAGCTGCCCGGGTTGTGTGTGTTATAGGAGGTGTGGGGAGCTGCGGTCAGCGTGGTGCCTAGCTAGTGTGTGTTATAGGAAGTGTGGGGAGCTGCAGTGAGTGTGCTGTTGAGGTAGTGTGGATTATAGGAGGTGCGGGGAGCTGCAATGAGTGTGCTGCTCTGGTAGTGTGGGTTATAGGAGGTGTGGGGAGTGGCAGTGAACGTGCTGCTCTGGTAGTGTGGGTTATAGGAGGTGTGGGGAAGCAGTGAGTTTGCTGCTCAGGTAGTGTGTGTAATAGAAGGTGAGGAGCTGCAGTGAGTGTGCTGATCAGGTAGTGTGTGTTATAGGAGGTGTGGGGAGCTGCAATGAGCGTGCTGCTCTGGTAGTGTGGGTTATAGGAGGTGTGGGGAAGCAGTGAGTTTGCTGCTCAGGTAGTGTGGGTTATAGGAGCTGTGGGGAAGCAGTGAGTTTGCTGCTCAGGTAGTGTGGGTTATAGGAAGTGTGGGGAGCTGCAGTGA
Source organism: Pelobates cultripes (assembly GCA_933207985.1). Classification (NCBI taxonomy): domain Eukaryota; kingdom Metazoa; phylum Chordata; class Amphibia; order Anura; family Pelobatidae; genus Pelobates; species Pelobates cultripes. The sequence goes on from OW240923.1 coordinate 102,432,756, forward strand.
GTGTGCTGTTGAGGTAGTGTGGATTATAGGAGGTGCGGGGAGCTGCAATGAGTGTGCTGCTCTGGTAGTGTGGGTTATAGGAGGTGTGGGGAGTGGCAGTGAACGTGCTGCTCTGGTAGTGTGGGTTATAGGAGGTGTGGGGAAGCAGTGAGTTTGCTGCTCAGGTAGTGTGTGTAATAGAAGGTGAGGAGCTGCAGTGAGTGTGCTGATCAGGTAGTGTGTGTTATAGGAGGTGTGGGGAGCTGCAATGAGCGTGCTGCTCTGGTAGTGTGGGTTATAGGAGGTGTGGGGAAGCAGTGAGTTTGCTGCTCAGGTAGTGTGGGTTATAGGAGCTGTGGGGAAGCAGTGAGTTTGCTGCTCAGGTAGTGTGGGTTATAGGAGGTGTGGGGAGCTGCAGTGAGTGTGCTGCTCAGGTAGTGTGTGTAATAGAAGGTGTGAGGAGCTGCAGTGAGTGTGCTGATCAGGTAGTGTGTGTTATAGGAGGTGTGGGGAGCTGCAGTGAGCGTGCTGCTCAGGTAGTGTGTGTTATATGAGGCATGGGGAGACGTAGTGAGTGTCCTGCGCAGGTAGTGTGTGTTTTAGGAGGTGTGGGGAACTGCAGTGAGCATGCTGTGACTTACTGAGATATTAAGCATTGCACCTGCACGTCTCTAATATCAAATCATTGGTAGTTTGTTTTAATTGTATGAGCTGTAACGATTCATGTTTGAACTAGTATTCATCACACAATATCACTTGGAGTTCAGCAGTATTGGATTCTTGTCCCATCTGTTCTGCATTTTCTAAAAAATAAATAATAACACACGATTCTCCATCCGTAACACACTGCGCTTATTGGCAACGTGGAACTGCATCTTCCACATTAACAATCTGTAAGCGCACTCTTAATTGTCATTAATTGGCATGCATTATATATGCCTCCAGTACCCTTGTCTTTTCTCAAAGTATTAATAACAAAAAAAATTCCAATGACAATAATGCATCTGTTAGCTCCAATCCTACCAGCTCGTCATGCCGAGTAAGTCAGCGAAGGCATTTACCATGTATTTAAAAGGGGTCTTCATCAATGCAGAGGTACGTGCATTTATCTGGCTACAATAAAATATTGCATTTATTAACATTTCATAGCATTCACAAACAATAATATATTGTCTAGAAAAAGTGTGCTACCATAGATGGCCACAAGGTTCTCAACTCATCAGTCAAAAAATGCAGTATGTTAAAAAATGTAATTTAATAATTCTACCCAGTTTTGACATTGCCACCCCCACCTATTAAAATTGCTCCATGTGCCTTTAATATAGCCCTTAATTAGCGTGTGAAGGACTAACACCACTGGAACAGCATCCTACAAGAAATCCAAGTGTTGGGGGGGACCTCACGTGTGCATCTACTGCTCTTAGTAGTGATTGGATGATGAAGTTGATATGACAAAAATAAATATTTGTACAGTACGGATAGGCTCCCTATTAGACAGGTGCCTAGAGGCAGATGTCTACTGCCAACTAACATTCTCAGTGATACACATGATCTATTTTGATTGGAAAATTCACTATGTTAGGGATGAACTAGAATCATTCGGCCCTTTATTTTTCCCACAATGCACTTTTTACAGTTGTTCGGAGCAACATTATTTTATCAGGTGCGAAGAGAAAAAAGGGTCCCCACTTGGGCTCCCCATTCTTTATCAATGCTCCCCCACAATGCACCTTAAAGTATATTTTTGTTCTACTTTGCTGGTGTACAAGGGCATGAGTAGGAGTTTAACTGGAATGGAATTAGTGTATGACTGTAAGAAGATCGGTGTCACCGAGGCATCAGGGCACGGCTGTGAGATTAGTCAAATCCTCTCGACTCTTCGCTATAATAATGATTTGGTGTCTTGT
>OW240923.1:102434741-102749470 GCA_933207985.1 Pelobates cultripes
CCTCAATCCCTCTGTTACTGTGTCACTATACCCCACTCCCTCTAACATGTAAACTCACTGAGCAGGCCCTCAATCCCTCTGTTACTGTGTCACTATACCCCACTCTCTCTAACATGTAAGCTCACTGAGCAGGCCCTCAATCCCTCTGTTACTGTGTCACTATACCCCACTCCCTCTAACATGTAAGCTCACTGAGCAGGCCCTCAATCCCTCTGTTACTGTTTCACTATACCCCACTCCCTGTAACATGTAAACTCACTGAGCAGGCCCTCAATCCCTCTGTTACTGTTTCACTATACCCCACTCCCTCTAACATGTAAACTCACTGTGCAGGCCCTCAATCCCTCTGTTGCTGTGTCACTGCCACCCATTCCCTCTAACATGTAACCTCATGAGCAGGCCCTCAGTCCCTCTGTTGCTGTGTCACTATGCCCCCCACTCCCTCTAACATGTAAACTCACTGAGCAGGCCTCAATCCTCATTGCTGTCACTATATCCCCTCCCTCTAACATGTAAGCTCACAGGCAGGCCTCAATCCCACTCTGTTGCTGTCACTATCCCCCATCCCCTCTAACATGTAAACTCACTGAGCAGGCCCTCAATCCCTCTGTTACTGTGTCACTATACCCCATTCCCTCTAACATGTAAACTCACTGAGCAGGCCCTCAATCCCTCTGTTACTGTCACTATACCCCACTCCCTCTAGCATGTAAACTCACTGAGCAGGCCATCAATCCCTCTGTTGCTGTCACTATACCCCACTCCCTCTAACATGTAAACTCACTGAGCAGGCCCTCAATCCCTCTGTTACTGTCACTATACCCCACTCCCTCTAGCATGTAAACTCACTGAGCAGGCCATCAATCCCTCTGTTGCTGTCACTATACCCCACTCCCTCTAACATGTAAACTCACTGAGCAGGCCCTCAATCCCTCTGTTACTGTGTCACTATACCCCTCTCCCTCTAACATGTAAACTCACTGAGCAGGGCCTTCAATCCCTCTGTTACTGTGTCACTATACCCCACTCCCTCTAACATGTAAACTCACTGAGCAGGCCCCCAATCCCTCTGTTACTGTGTCACTTCCTTTTACTCCTCTAACATGTGAACTCACTGAGCAGGGCCCTCAATCCCTCTGTTACTGTGTCACTATACCCCACTCCCTCTAACATGTAAACTCACTGAGCAGGGCCCTCAATCCCTCTGTTACTGTGTCACTATACCCCACTCCCTCTAACATGTAAACTCACTGAGCAGGCCCCTCAATCCCTCTGTTACTGTGTCACTATACCCCACTCCCTCTAACATGTAAACTCACTGAGCATGGCCCTCAATCCCTCTGTTACTGTGTCACTATACCCCACTCCCTCTAACATGTAAACTCACTGAGCAGGCCCTCAATCCCTCTGTTACTGTGTCACTATACCCCACTCCCTCTAACACGTAAACTCACTGAGCAGGCCTCCAATCCCTCTGTTACTGTCACTATACCCCACTCCCTCTAACATGTAAACTCACTGAGCAGGCCCTCAATCCCTCTGTTACTGTGTCACTATGCCCCACTCCCTCTAACATGTAAACTCACTGAGCAGGGCCCTCAATCCCTCTGTTACTGTGTCACTATACCCCACTCCCTCTAACATGTAAACTCACTGAGCAGGGCCCTCAATCCCTCTGTTATTGTGTCACTATACCCTACTCCCTCTAACATGTAAACTCACTGAGCAGGCCCTCAATCCCTCTGTTACTGTCACTATACCCCACTCCCTCTAGCATGTAAACTCACTGAGCAGGCCATCAATCCCTCTGTTGCTGTCACTATACCCCACTCCCTCTAACATGTAAACTCACTGAGCAGGCCCTCAATCCCTCTGTTACTGTGTCACTATACCCCACTCCCTCTAACATGTAAACTCACTGAGCAGGCCCTCCAATCCCTCTGTTACTGTGTCACTGCCACCCCCCCCTCCCTCCTAACATGTATGGCTCACTGTCCAGGCCCTCAATCCCTCTGTTGCTGTCACTATACCCCCTCCTCTAACATGTAAACTCACTGTGAGCAGGCCCTCAATCCCTCTGTTGCTGTGTCACCCCTCCCTCTAACATGTAAACTCACTGAGCAGGACCCTCAATCCCTCTGTTACTGTGTCACTATACCCCACTCCCTATAACATGTAAACTCACTGAGCAGGCCCTCAATCCCTCTGTTACTGTGTCACTATACCCCACTCCCTCTAACATGTAAACACACTGAGCAGGGCCCTCACTCCCTCTGTTACTGTGTCACTATACCCCACTCCCTCTAACATGTAAACTCCCTGAGCAGGGCCCTCAATCCCTCTGTTACAGTGTCACTATACCCCACTCCCTGTAACATGTAACCTCACTGAGCAGGCCCTCAATCCCTCTGTTACTGTCACTATACCCCACTCCCTCTAACATGTAAACTCGCTGAGCAGGGCCCTCAATCCCTCTGTTACTGTGTCACTATACCCCACTCCCTATGTGTGTAAGCTCACTGAGCAGGCCCTCAATCCCTCTGTTGCTGTGTCACTGCCCCACTCCCTCTAACACATGTAAACTCACTGAGCAGGGCCCTCAATCCCTCTGTTACTGTGTCACTATACCCCACTCCCTCTAACATGTAAACTCACTGAGCAGGCCCTCAATCCCTCTGTTACTGTCACTATACCCACTCCCTCTAACATGTAAACTCACTGAGCAGGCCCTCAATCCCTCTGTTACTGGGTCACTATACCCCACTCCCCCTAACATGTAAACTCACTGAGCAGGCCCTCAACCCCTCTGTTACTGTGTCACTATACCCCACTCCCTCTAACATGTAAACTCACTGAGCAGGCCTCCAATCCCTCTGTTACTGTCACTATACCCCACTCCCTCTAACATGTAAACTCACTGAGCAGGCCCTCAATCCCTCTGTTACTGTGTCACTATACCCCACTCCCTCTAACATGTAAACTCACTGAGCAGGAGCCCCAATCCCTCTGTTACTGTGTCACTATACCCCACTCCCTCTAACATGTAAGCTCACTGAGCAGGCCCTCAATCCCTCTGTTGCCTGTGTCACTATACCCACTCCACTCTAGCATGTGGCTCACTAGGCTTGAGCCCCTCAATCCCTCTGTTACTGTCCTGCCCACTCCCTCTAACATGTAAAGCTCACTGAGCAGGCCCTCAATCCCTCTGTTACTGTGTCACTATACCCCACTCCCTCTAACATGTAAACTCACTGAGCAGGGCCCTCAATCCTTCTGTTACTGAGTCACTATATCCCACTCCCTCTAACATGTAAACTCACTGAGCAGGCCCTCAATCCCTCTGTTACTGTGTCACTGTACCCCACTCCCTCTAACATGTAAACTCACTGAGCAGGGCTCCCAATCCCTCTGTTACTGTCACTATACCCCACTCCCTCTAACATGTAAGCTCACTGAGCAGGGCTCCCAATCCCTCTGTTACTGTCACTATACCCCACTCCCTCTAACATGTAAGCTCACTGAGCAGGCCCTCAATCCCTCTGTTACTGTGTCACTATACCCCACTCCCTATAACATGTAAGCTCACTGAGCAGGCTCTCAATCCCTCTGTTACTGTCACTATACCCCACTCCCTCTAACATGTAAACTCACTGAGCAGGCCCTCAATCCCTCTGTTACTGTCACTATACCCCCTCCCTCTAACATGTAAGCTCACTGAGCAGGGCCCCTCAGTCCCCTCTGTTACTGTGTCACTATTCCCCACTCCCTGTAGCATGTAAGCTCACTGAGCAGGCCCTCAATCCCTCTGTTACTGTCACTATGCCTCCCTCTAGCATGTAAGCTCATTGAGCAGGGCCCTCAACCCCTCTATTACTGTCACTATACCCCCTCCCTCTAACATGTAAACTCACTGAGCAGGCCCTCAATCCCTCTGTTACTGTGTCACTATACCCCACTCCCTCTAGCATGTAAACTCACTGAGCAGGGCCCTCAATCCCTCTGTTACTGTGTCACTATACAAACTCCCTCTAACATGTAAGCTCACTGAGCAGGCCCTCAATCCCTCTGTTACTGTGTCACTATACCCCACTCCCTCTAACATGTTAACTCCCTGAGCAGGGCCCTCAATCCCTCTGTTACTGTGTCACTATACCCCACTCCCTCTAACATGTAAACTCACTGAGCAGGGCCCTCAATCCCTCTGTTACTGTGTCACTATACCCGACTCCCTCTAACATGTAAGCTCACTGAGCAGGGGCCCTCAATCCCTCTGTTACTGTGTCACTATACCCCACTCCCTCTAACATGTAAACTCACTGAGCAGGGCCTCAATCCCTCTGTTATTGTGTCACTATACCCCACTCCCTCTAACATGTAACCTCACTGAGCAGGGCCCTCAATCCCTGTTACTGTGTCACTATACCCCACTCCCTCTAACATGTAAACTCACTGAGCAGGCCCTCAATCCCTCTGTTACTGTCACTATACCCCCACTCCCTCTAACATGTAAACTCACTGAGCAGGACCCTCAATCCCTCTGTTACTGTGTCACTATACCCCACTCCCTCTAGCATGTAAACTCACTGAGCAGGCCTCAATCCCTCTGTTACTGTGTCACTTTATACCCCACTCCCTCCTAACATGTGAGCTCACTGAGCAGGGCCCTCAATCCCTCTGTTACTGTGTCTCACTATACCCCACTCCCTCTAACATGTAAGCTCACTGCACAGGCCCTCAATCCCTCTGTTACTGTGTCACTATACCCCACTCCCTCTAACATGTAAGCTCACTGAGCAGGGTCCTCAACCCCTCTGTTACTGTGTCACTTTACCCCACTCCCTCTAACATGTAAACTCACTGAGCAGGGCCCCCAATCCCTCTGTTACTGTGTCACTATACCCCACTCCCTCTAACATGTAAACTCACTGAGCAGTGCCCTCCATCCCTCTGTTACTGTGTCACTATACCCCACTCCCTCTAACATGTAACCTCACTGAGCAGGGCCCTCAATCCCTCTGTTACTGTCACTATACCCCACTCCCTCTAACATGTAAACTCACTGAGCAGAGCCCTCCTCCATCTGTTACTGTGTCACTATACCCCACTCCCTCCTAACATGTAAACTCACTGAGCAGGGCCCTCAATCCCTCTGTTACTGTGTCACTATACCCCCACTCCCTCTAACATGTAAACTCACTGAGCAGGCCTCAATCCCTCTGTTACTGTCACTGCATACCCCACTCCCTCTAACAGCAAAACTCACTGAGCAGGCCCTCAATCCCTCTGTTACTGTCACTGTACCCCTCCTCTAACATGTAAACTCACTGAGCAGGGCCCTCAATCCCTCTGTTACTGTGTCACTATGCCTCCCTCTAACATGTAAACTCACTGAGCAGGGCCCTCAATCCCTCTGTTACTGTCACTATACCCCACTCCTCCTAACATGTAAACTCACTGAGCGGGCCCTCAATCCCTCTGTTACTGTGTCACTATACCCCACTCCCTCTAACATGTAAACTCACTGAGCAGGCCCTCAATCCCTCTGTTACTGTGTCACTATACCCCACTCCCTCTAACATGTAAACTCACTGAGCAGGCCCTCAACCCCTCTATTACTGTCACTATACCCCCTCCCTCTAACATGTAAACTCACTGAGCAGGCCCTCAATCCCTCTGTTACTGTGTCACTATACCCCACTCCCTCTAGCATGTAAACTCACTGAGCAGGCCCTCAATCCCTCTGTTGCTGTGTCACTATACCCCGCTCCCTCTAACATGTAAACTCACTGAGCAGGCCCTCAATCCCTCTGTTACTGTGTCACTATACCCCACTCCCTCTGGCATGTAAGCTCACTGAGCAGGGCCCTCAATCCCTCTGTTACTGTGTCACTATACCCCACTCCCTCTAACATGTAAACTCACTGAGCAGGCCCTCAATCCCTCTGTTACTGTGTCACTACACCCCACTCCCTCTAACATGTAACCTCACTGAGCAGGCCCTCAATCCCTCTGTTACTATGTCACTATACCCCACTCCCTCTAACATGTAAACTCACTGAGCAGGGCCTCAATCCCTCTGTTACTGTGTCACTATACCCCACTCCCTCTAACATGTAACCTCACTGAGCAGGGCCCTCAATCCCTCTGTTACTATGTCACTATGCCCACTCCCTCAGCATGTAACCTCACCAGGCTGAGCCCTCAATCCCTCTGTTACTGTGTCACTATACCCCCTCCCTCTAACATGTAAGCTCACTGGCAGACCTCAATCCCCTGTTACTGTCACTATACCCCACTCCCCTCTAACATGTAAACTGACTGAGCAAGCCCTCAATCCCTCAGTTACTGTGTCACTATACCCCACTCTCTCTAACATGTAAACTCACGGAGCAGGGCCCTCAATCCCTCTGTTACTGTGTCACTATACCCCATTCCCTCTAACATGTAAACTCACTGAGCAGGCCCTCAATCCCTCTGTTACTGTCACTATACACCACTCCCTCTAGCATGTAAACTCACAGAGGAGGGTGTAAAGGATCCTGCTATTCGTGCAGCGCTGATCCCTGTAGCTTCTCCCGAAATCCCAGCTGAAGTAGAGTAAAGTAGTGATTACAGCTCCCAATCCCCCAAACATGAGTCGAGACTTCATGAAGGGTAAAACGATCTGCTTTATTGATGGCCAAACTTAGCCCTTTTATGATGGTCTCTCAGCGAAGGAACTCCCACATGGGACAAAATATACAGAACCAATCAGTTTACAATACAAAAGTTAAACACACCCACAGTAACAGTGCAACCCCTCCTCTCTATCCTGGAGATAATTAACTTAAGTGGTTGAAGAGAACCTAATTATCTCCAGGTAGAGAAAAACATGTCCTTTTTATATTTTCACAAAACAGTATTAAAATCTCTAACTTATAGTTCACCGAACGTAGACTCTAGATTCCACATACCCTCAGATAGCTTGGATCTGAGCGCACAATATAGCCGAATAGCGCTCAGATCCCACGAACACAGTTGTCAATATCGTCGAGTGAAGTTTTAATTCACCGGTTGTTCGGGAGATTGAATCCGAAAAGAGTTCCATAACTGTAGCTACCTGGGGTTGGTCTATCTCGTATAGTAGAAAAGTCCCGAACGGTAAAGTGTTCAATGTATTCGTGTGTTTTTAGCCGTATGAACGGGAACATGGTACGCGCCAGCGGTATTCTGCTGAATAAGTGTCCAAAAATAGTTCCAGAGAATCGCCACAATCTACCGCTGAACGTTCGCCTATTTTAAAATGGCGACCGCCAAGTGTTCGGCAAACTAACGTGGACCACCAAGCCTTTCATCAATTACCCTGAGGTTAACCGCAAGGTCTGGGCGGTAAATGAGCTGCACACGACCTCAGTGGGAGGTCGGGTGATTCGGTAGTTTGTTCGGTTCTTTGAAACTGCACAAAATAGCCATACACACGAATAAATAGCCGAAAGGCTGTTTCTCTGAGTCTGCTTGAACAGGGATTTCGTTACAGAAGGCCCTCAATCCCTCTGTTACTGTGTCACTATTCCCCACTCCCTCTAGCGTGTAAACTCACTGAGCAGGGCCCTCAATCCCTCTGTTACTGTGTCACTATACCCCACTCCCTCTAGCATGTAAACTCACTGAGAAGGGCCCCCAATCTCTCTGTTACTGTCACTATACCACACTCCCTCTAGCGTGTAAACTCACTGAGCAGGGCCCTCAATCCCTCTGTTACTGTGTCACTATACCCCACTCCCTCTAACATGTACGCTCACTGAGCAGGCCCTCAATCCCTCTGTTACTGTGTCACTATACCCCACTCCCTCTAGCGTGTAAACTCACTGAGCAGGGCCTTCAATCCCTCTGTTACTGTGTCACAAAACCCACTCCCTCTAGCATGTAAACTCACTGAGAAGGGCCCCCAATCTCTCTGTTACTGTCACTATACCCCACTCCCTCTAGCGTGTAAACTCACTGAGCAGGGCCCTCAATCCCTCTGTTACTGTGTCACTATACCCCACTCCCCCTAGCGTGTAAACTCACTGAGCAGGGCCCTCAATCCCTCTGTTACTGTGTCACTATACCCCACTCCCTCTAGCGTGTAAGCTCACTGACCAGGGCCTCAATCCCTCTGTTACTGTGTCACTATACATTGAGTCACATAATAAAACGCTCCCATTCATTACACAAAATTCCTCCCCTCTGCTTGGGAGATAATTGAGTTACTTACTGTATAAACTCCATTATCTCCAAATGAAAAAAATATAAATTTTTACCTATTTTCAGAAATACCCCAAATTCACATCCAAACACCATAAAACATACATTTTCTGATAGTCCATAGTTAGGTGAACATCATATTAAAAAATCATGCGAATCGGTTCAGGGGTTCGGGAGTTAGATGAAAGTCCCATTTCTGCCCGGCCGCACATGAGTCTCCTGCCCAGAATAGTACCATGAATTCAGCTGGTGCGGAGGGTCTCTTTCATGCCTTAAAATGTCGAACAACAGTTCACATAATCGGTTGTGCGTTTGATGGTCGTGTGCCGCATCATTCGTATATAGTTTCTACCGAATGCCGCCGTCTTCAGATGGATTATCATGAATCTAAGTGGTCCTGGAAGTCTCAGCGGTGTTCGGGAGATCGAGTGTCCGAAAATAGTTCCAGACACTCGACGACCAAATCCCGCTGGCCCCGTTCCACAAAACAAGATGGACGCCGCCACGTGTTTGTGGATACGAATCAACGGCCACCCAGTGAACCACTTTGAACGTTTGGGTTGCGGTATGGCACAGAGTCAAATAAGTCAATTGGCAGCACACGACTGGCTTGGGTGGTCGAATGTTGGGTAAAATGTTTGGTACACGAACAAATTGAATACAGTTTGTTTGAATTCGTATGCTAGTTGAGGTGAAGAGGATTGTAGCAAATAGTTCAGAGCAGCAACAAAATTATAAATCCAACAAACAGGATATCTGTTACACATGAACAGTTATCTCGTCAGTGTAAGTACCATTTGTGTGTGAAAAATGCACAAAACTGAATTTTTACTGACAATATCATCATTGCGATATGTTTTACAGTTTTTAAACGCTAATATTTGTGTTCAGCGAAGTCTCCTGAGTAAAATAGTACCCCCATGTACAGGTTTTATGGTGTCCTTGAAAGTTACACGGTTAAATATAGGGCTTGCAAGCTAAATTGTGTAAGTCATGCTACGCTGCCAGACGTGGACAACGGGGAGATGTGTAGCGGGCCACCACCACTAAATGTCATGCCCACGGAATATTCACATGTTTTGCCCTTGTAGTTTATGTTCCCGCTGGCCGCATGGAAGTCCGTGTGAACCAATGGGAGAGGGCACACGCATTCAAATTGGGTTTGTGCCAACACTGGGCGCTGATTGGTTGCTGCGGGGTGCAGGTGACCAATCAGACAACAATTGCTCTTTCAACTGGGTTTCGCATCCTTTCTCCTGGTTGGGCGGCGAAACCACTCTCCTCCCCGAGCACCGATTTGTATAATCGAGTTTTGCGCCCTTTCTCCAGCCCTGGGAGCGTATGGAGCCAAGTCCCCTAACACTGTAAGAGTTCCTGATTAGCTGAAGGAAGGGAACTAGCAGAGGTAACCAGTCGGGGTACCAGGTGTACCGCTGCATTCATGTTTCTACGTACCCCCACTCAACCTAATATTAGGGAGGGAGGGAGAGCAATAGAAGCAATACCTGTAAAATAAAAATTATACTTACCAATAGAAGTTTCGTAATTCTTTTGTTCTTCAGCCCCCAAAAAGGACAAGTAAAAATCCATAATTCCACACGCAACTAATAAAAATGTAAAAACAGATTTGCAAAATAGAATTGAAAAAAATAAAAAAAACAACACCATAAAATGAATACATTTTTGCCCTAAAAGGGTTAGTTGCAGCCTGGGCTGTCCTAGCTGGTAAAACCGTTATAAAGTAATATCATTGGTTGGTTTCTAAGCCAAACAATAAGTGGTCTGATAGCCAAGTCTCCAGACAGTTAAAATTGATATATCATTTTTTTGATAGTTAACTTGAAGGCTCTGGACCCGGACTTGTAGTATTCAGTCAGAATTTCGGCTCTGGACCTGGACTTGCAGTATTCAGTCAGAATTTCGGCTCTGGACCTGGACTTGTAGTATTCAGTCAGAATTTCAGCAAACCTCAAGGAGTACGTATTAATGAAACAAATCTCAGGCACTCACTGCGATTGCTTCCAGGCAGATTTATTGCAACGTTTCGACCTGTGACCAGATCTTTATCAAGCTAACACCACAGTGATAAAATTGCACTTATATACACAAACAAGCAATCATTGTGCAATTACAAATTTCATTAGATAAACATATGTTAAAAATAATTCAATCAATAAATCAGATCAATGCATCAGAACATTAAAACACATGGAAAGGAATGAGCAAGTAAATGGCTAAGAAAAAGAAAAGATAAAAGAAGGTCCAGGTTTTATAAAAGACCACAACAGCAATTATAAACATACTGATCTTGTTCAATAACCGAGATTAATTGATTAGTAATAAATGAAAGTACCTGAGGTTAACTAAGGATTAAAAAAGACCTTGAAGAGAACGGGCCGCCTACTGTACGCAACTGTGCGTAATTACGTCATTGTGACGAGGAGGGTGTACTACGGTGGCCAACGAGGATACAGAGCGCTCGAACACCGCGCGCATGTGTGAGGACAGACTAACCGCGCATGTGTACACTGCTCGAGCAGTGAACAAGGCGCATGTCCAAGGCACAGGCGGCGCACAGTAATGTGCATCCGTCCATGGCTGGCGATACAGACACACCTCTAGGTTAAACAAGCAGACTCCAATTGCAAATAGGATAATCAGGACAGATAGATAATAGAATGAGAGATCTGCCACAACGGCAGAAGATCAAAAGTAAAAATAGGAAGAGAGAGATAGGAGAGAAAGAAGAGTCAGAAGGAAAAATGAGAAGGTAAATAAATAAATAAATCAATACTGATAAAGTAAAAAAAAGGGAAAAAAAGAAAGAAGGAAAAATAATCAAAATAAATCAAGATAAAAAAAGGAAAAAATAAATAAAGTTCAAACGTATAAATATATAAATATATAATAATAACAACCAAGGTAAATAAAAATAAAAAAAATTAAAATAAGGATAAAAAAATGAACATACAGATAAAAATATAAAAATAGAAATAAAAAAACTAGAAGAAATAAACAAAAATAAAAATGCTAATAAAAATAAATAAAAATAAAAAATATAAAAAATAAAAAATCAAATAAATAAAAAATCATAAATAAATAAAAAAAATCATAAATTAATAATAAAATAAAGTTGTGAATAAAAGTAGAAGAATAATGAAAATGAAAATAATATTAAATAAAATACTATTATATATAATACTAAAAATAAACATGATAGTAAATAGTAAAAAATAAAATAGGAGAGAAACATGAGACAAAGCCAAGTACTAAAATGAATTCCAAAGGATGAACAGTATATCCAAATTCATTGAAGCTCAACAATAAATGCATATACATGTAAAAACGCACACACACACATATATATATATATATAGCTACAGAGATGTATATATAGGTTTCTAGACATGTATCAGTATGTGAAAAAAAAAACAATATATACAAGTGTATACTAAGGAATATAATGTGAATGAATTGATAAGAGACCTAGATTACCATGGTTGTATCTAATACAGCTGCAAAAAGGGATCCAAAACGGAATGTTTATTGGAAAATCCAACATTACTTCTATATATCCAGAACAGGAAATTGAAGAATCAAAGTGTAAGAGGATTCATACTATAAGATGTATCCATAGTATATCATTATTTATATGTACGTCGAATATATACGGTTCGTAATTAATAAAAGTGCTAATATATCAAAAGTGCATACGATTTTTATCATTAATACGTATTTCTTTGTAATTAGATGACATTATTTACATACCAACCATTCCTTTATAGTATGATCATAGACTGTTCCAGGTATCTAATATTCTTTATATATCATTGTTAGCCTTTACCACTTCAACTGGAAGACTATTCCAGGTATCTACTACCCTTTCTATATCACTGTCATTATTTATATGTACGTCGAATATATACGGTTCGTAATTAATAAAAGTGCTAATATATCAAAAGTGCATACGATTTTTATCATTAATACGTATTTCTTTGTAATTAGATGACATTATTTACATACCAACCATTCCTTTATAGTATGATCATAGACTGTTCCAGGTATCTAATATTCTTTATATATCATTGTTAGCCTTTACCACTTCAACTGGAAGACTATTCCAGGTATCTACTACCCTTTCTATATCACTGTTACCACTGTTATAAAAATAGAAATAAAAAAACTAGAAGAAATAAACAAAAATAAAAATGCTAATAAAAATAAATAAAAATAAAAAATATAAAAAATAAAAAATCAAATAAATAAAAAATCATAAATAAATAAAAAAAATCATAAATTAATAATAAAATAAAGTTGTGAATAAAAGTAGAAGAATAATGAAAATGAAAATAATATTAAATAAAATACTATTATATATAATACTAAAAATAAACATGATAGTAAATAGTAAAAAATAAAATAGGAGAGAAACATGAGACAAAGCCAAGTACTAAAATGAATTCCAAAGGATGAACAGTATATCCAAATTCATTGAAGCTCAACAATAAATGCATATACATGTAAAAACGCACACACACACATATATATATATATATAGCTACAGAGATGTATATATAGGTTTCTAGACATGTATCAGTATGTGAAAAAAAAAACAATATATACAAGTGTATACTAAGGAATATAATGTGAATGAATTGATAAGAGACCTAGATTACCATGGTTGTATCTAATACAACTGGAAGGTTATTCCAGGTATCTACTTCCCTTTCAATATCACTGTTACTGCTCCCACTGGAAGGCTATTCCAGGTATCTACTACCCATTCTATATCACTGTTACTGCTCCCACTGGAAGGCTATTCCAGGTATCTACTACCCTTTCTATACCACTGTTACTGCTCCCACTGGAAGGCTATTCCAGGTATCTATTACCCTTCTATACCACTGTTACTGCTCCCACTGGAAGGCTATTCCAGGTATCTACTACCCTTTCTATATCACTGTTACTGCTCCTACTGGAAGGCTATTCCAGGTATCTACTACCCTTTCTATATCCCTGTTACTGTTCCCACTGAAAGGCTATTCCAGGTATCTACTACCCTTTCTATATCGCTGTTACTGCTTCCACTGAAAGGCTATTCCAGGTATCTACTACCCTTTCTATATCGCTGTTACTGCTTCCACTGGAAGGCTATTCCAGGTATCTAGTACCCTTTTAATTTTACTGTTAGCCTTTACCGCTTCCACTGGAAGGCTATTTCTGGGATCTACTACCTAGAAAAGCTGTTAATATGGAGTTGTCTGCCACACACCTCACCGGCTGTTTCATGCCCCAAACCAGGCTCAACCAGATTGATGGGAGATTGGATAATTCTCTGTTTACATTCCAATAGCCTTGGTTATGCACATATGTGAAAGTTCCTTCTTTCATGCTTGCTGGTTCCTTCGCTAACACTGGGAAGCTCATTCTCATGTTGGCAGGTTACCACGGATCCGTTTCTTCTCTCTGTGGTCGGTTCCTACTCTCTTGTTGGCCAGTTCCCTCTGCCACTTTGGTCAGTTCCTTCTCTCATGTTGGCCGGTTTCTTCTCTCACTCTGGCCAGTTCCTTCTCCTATGTTGGCAGGTTTCTTCTCTCATGTAGGCTGCTTCCTTCTCTCACGTTGGCCGGTTTCATCTCTCACTCTGGTCAGTTCCTTCTCTTTTGTTGGTCGGTTTCTTCTCTCACTCTGGCCAGTCACTTCTCCTATGTTGGCCGGTTTCTTCTCTCATGTAGGCTGCTTCCTTCTCTCACATTGGCCGGTTTCATCTCTCACTCTGGCCAGTTTCTTCTCACGTTGACCGGTTCCTTCTCTCACACTGGTTGTTTCTTTGCTTAAACTGGTATCTTTGCCCCTTTCACTGGCTTTTTCCTATTAGTTCAATATGGCAGTAGTTTTCACCGTCATATCACTTCCTGCCCATTAATAAATTTTTTCACCCACACATGCAGACCATTTACATTCACACCGGCAGGTTTCCTCACACGAAACATGGATATGACAGATTATATTTTTTTCCTGTTGATGATAAATCAAAATGTCACTAAAATTAACCTTGCACCGTTTAACAGCTGCTTCAGTAGCCAACCCGTGTGGCGTAAGTCCGCAATGAGAGTATATTTCGGAGTATGACCTGACTCTTTGATCCAGTCCATGATCCACATTTCAGATGTTTACCAGATTCACTGTTTTCTTTATCACAATATAAATGAGAAACACATTTTGCAAGGAGCCAAAAATATTTGCCAGGTGGCGAATGGCAGCTCACGCCATTTAACCCGGAGTACTGCATGTCCAGGTGTGCGAGAGCAAAGCGTGGAAGCACAGATGGTTCAGGGTGTCGCATGCAGTCAATATTTAGAACAATATTTACACCAATATCACTCATCTTAATGCTGAATGGAAGCTAAAACCCCCTGATGTACTAACCAGGAAGAAATCTCCATAAGCCGTGTATCTTAGCCCGTGGAGTAAGGAAGTTCTCCAGCCAGTGGTGATAGGGTTAATGTTCCCTACAGCTTTACGGCATACCTAAAGAATAAATGTAGCTCAATTTGTGTCAGGGAGACTCAGGAAAATAAGATATCATGTCTTGCTGTCTGCTGCATGTCAGCTTCTCAGATTCAGCCCTTAATGCTTCATCAAATGGAGCCACGACTGGATCTTGCCAAGCTCACGGTTCAGCCAGAGTTCAGAGAGTTACCACAGAGAAGCCCCGTCCTCCTTCTCTTACCGTGGCCTCTGTTTTATATTGCACTCACTTTATAAAACACTGTCTTTGGTTTCACGTTAAATGAGATTCACCCATCTGTGCATTTAACCTATCGCATAGCCTGTACGGTAAATCTCCCGGCACATGCACCAGACCATGGCTAGGACCTTCTAAACACTGAGACTACGGACCCAATTCAGGATATCTTCGGTCATACCGGGATAGCCATGGCAGCAAAAAAAGTCCCACTGTATTGTGGCGTCTATGTGTTTATAGAGAATTGACCTGTCATCTATCTATCTAACTATATGGTATCTACCTATCTATACGGTATCTATCTATCTATCTATCAATCTATCTATTCAGTATTTATCTATCTATCTATCAATCTATCAATCTATCTATCTATCTATCTATCTATCTATCTATACGGTATCAATCTATCTATCTATATAGTATCTATCTATCTATCTATCTATCAATCTATCTATCTATCTATACAGTATCAATCTATCTATCTATCTATCTATCAATCTATCTATCTATCTATCTATACAGTATCAATCTATCTATCTATCTATCTATCTATCTATACAGTATCAATCTATCTATCTATCTATCTATCTATCAATCTATCTATCTATCTATACAGTATCAATCTATCTATCTATCTATCTATCTATCTATCTATCTATACAGTATCAATCTATCTATCTATCTATCTATCTATCTATCTATCTAACTATATGTTATCTATCTATACAGTATCCACAGTGCCTTGCAAAAGTATTCACCCCCCTTGACTTTTGACCTATTTTGTTACATTACAGCCTTAAGTTTAATGTTTTATTAGTCTGAATTTTATGTGATGTCTGAATTTTATGTGATGGATCAGAACACAATAGTCTAAGTTGGTGAAGTGAAATGAGAAAAATATATACAAGAACTATTTTTTAGAAATAGAAAACAGAAAATTGGCATGTGCGTATGTATTCACCCCCTTTGTTATGAAGCCCATAAAAAGCTCTGGTGCAACCAATTACCTTCGGAAGTCACATAATTAGTGAAATGATGTCCACCTGTGTGCAATCTAAGTGTCACATGATCTGTCATTACATATACACACCTTTTGTGAAAGGCCCCAGAGGCTGCAACACCTAAGCAAGTGGCACCACTAACCAAACACTGCCATGAAGACCAAGGAACTCTCCAAACAAGTAAGGGACAATGTTGCTGAGAAGTACAAGTCAGGGTTAGGTTATAAAAAAAATATCCAAATCTTTGATGATCCCCAGGAGCACCATCAAATCTATCATAACCAAATGGAAAAAACATGGCACAACAGCAAACCTGCAAAGAGACAGCCGCCCACCAAAACTCATGGACTTGGCAAGGAGGGAATTAATCAGAGAGGCAGCGCAGAGACCTAAGGTAACCCTGGAGGAGCTGCAGAGTTCCACAGCAGAGACTGGAGTATCTGTACATAGGACGACAATAAGCCGTACGCTCCACAGAGTTGGGCTTTTTTAGCAGAGTGGCCAGAAGAAAGCAATTACTTTCAGCAAAAAACAAAATGGCACTTTTTGAGTTTGCAAAAAGGCATGTGGGAAACTCCCAAAATGTATGGATGTGGAGGACATATGTTGGAGATGCCAGCTACATAAAGGCACTATGCATATATGCAGCATAGTGCCTTTATGTAGCTGGCATCTCCAACATATGTCCTCCACATCTGGATACATTGCTCTGGTCTGATGAGAATAAAATTGAACTTTTCGGCCATCAAAGAAAAAGCTATGTCTGGCACAAACCCAACACATCACACCACCCAAACATGGTGGTGGCAGCATCATGCTGTGGGGATGTTTTTCAGCAGCTGGGACTGGGAACCTGGTCAGAGTTGAGGGAAAGATGGATGGTGCTAAATACAGGGATATTCTTGAGCAAAACCTGTACCACTCTGTGCGTGATTTGAGGCTAGGATGGAGGTTCACCTTCCAGCAGGACAATGACCCCAAACACACTGCTAAAGCAACACTTGAGTAGTTTAAGGGGAAACATGTAAATGTGTTGGAATGGCCTAGTCAAAGCCCAGACCTCAATCCAATAGAAAATCTTGAAGGAGCTGGAGCAGTTTTGCAAGGAGGAATGGGCAAAAATCCCAGTGGTAAGATGTGGCAAGCTCATAGAGACTTATCCAAAGCGACTTGGAGCTATTGACTTTACGCGCGTGAATTTACTTTTTCTATTATTTTGTTCTATTTATTGTTTGCTTCACAATAAAAAAAAAATAAACATCTTCAAAGTTGTGGGCATGTTCTGTAAATTAAATGATGCAAATCCTCAAACAATCCATGTTAATTCCAGGTTGTGAGGCAACAAAACACGAAAAATGCCAAGGAGGGGGGATGAATACTTTTGCAAGGCACTACATCTAACTATATGGTATCTATCTATCTATCTATCTATCTATTTATAGTTGTGCTAAAAACCTTGCATACCCTTGGAGAATTGGCAAAATATTTACAATTTTTAAAGAAAGCATGAGTGAGCGGCAAAACACATTTCTTATGTTTCTTTTGGGATTTATATTTAACTGTAGGTTATAACAGAATGGCACAACCATAAAACAAAACAAAAAACCCCTTTAGCATCAGTGACGGCGTGCAATCTTTGTAATAGTTGTCTATGAGGCCCCTAATTCTTGGTACCCTAGCTGCCGATTCGTCTTGGCAAAATGCCTCCAGGTCATGCAAAGTCTTTGGGTGTCTTGCATGAACCACACGTTTGAGATCTCACCATATTGGCTCGATTATAGTAAGGTCAGGAGACTGTGATGGCCACTCCAGAACATTCACCTTTTTCTGCTGTAAGCACTGGAGGGTCAACTTGGCCTTGTGCTTAGGGTCAGTTTCATGTGGGAAAGTCCAAGAGCATCCGGTGTGAAGCCTTCAGACAGAAGAATGCAAATTGTCTGCCAGTATTTTCTGATAACATGCTGCATTTATCTTGCCATCAATTTTCACAAGATTCTCTGTGCCTTTAGAGCTCACCTCCCCTCCCCTCCCCAAAACATCAGTAAACCACCCCTTTGCTTCAGAGTGGGGATGGTGTTCTTTTCACTATAGGAAAGAACCCCTCTCCAAACATAGTGTATATGGTTGTGACTATAAAGCTCTTTTTTGGTCTCATCACTCCAAATGACAGTGTGCCAGAATCTGTGAGGTGAGTCAAGGTGTTGTTGGGCATATTGTAACCGGGCTTTACACAGTAAAGGCTTATTTCTGGCAACATGACCATTTTTGTTCAAGTATCGTTGTATTGTGCCCCTTGAAAAAAACACACCGTCTTTTTCCAGAGCAGCCTGTATTTCTCCTGAGGTTACCTGTGGTTTTTTTTTTTTGTATCCCAAACAATTTTTCTGGCAGTTGTGGCTGAAATCTTTCTTGGTCTACCTGACCTTGGCTTGGTATCAAGAGATCCCAGAATTTTCCACTTCTTAAAAAGCGATTGAACAGTTCTTTGAAAATTTTTTTTTTTTCAAATTACATTTTTATTAATTTTTCATTTTAAAACTTAGGGTACAGAAAAAAGAAAAAGGGAAGGGAAAAGGGGGGTTACAATCCACATTAATTACATGGTACAAAAACGTTCTTACAAAATTTTGTCATAAGTATTACCAAAGACGTTAGATGCAGTGCCTTGCAAAAGTATTCACCCCCCTCCCCCTGGCATTTTTCATGTTTTGTTGCCTCACAGCCTGGAATTAACATGGATTGTTTGAGGATTTGCATCATTTAATTTACAGAACATGCCCACAACTTTGAAGATGTTTATTTTTTTATTGTGAAGCAAACAATAAATAGAACAAAATAATAGAAAAAGTAAATTCACGCGCATAAAGTCAATAGCTCCAAGCCGCTTTGGATAAGTCTCTATGAGCTTGCCGCATTATTGCTTATAAATGATCTCTCCAATTTGAAATAGTTGGATTACAAAAATGCCTACCTTTATAAAGCTTGCTGGTAATACATTTATAACTCTTAGTGGAGAAGGGGAGTAAAGAAAAAAGGGGGAGGGAAGAGGGCCAAACCCAGACTGTAAATTCCTGGGTTAACCCGGGTTATCAATGTCTATGATTTTGAAGAGATATGAAGTAAATGTTGATAAATAACTTTGCCATCTATCAGCTACTTTCGGGCTTAAACTCCCTATTCTTGTTTGCTTCCACATAATAAGTTCGTAATCTACTGTTATAGACCTCAAAGACCTAATTTCTTGTAAGGAAGGTAATTCTGAGGATTTCCAGTTCTTCGCTATTAATGTTGATACTGTAGATAAAATTAAAAAAATCAATTTCCTTATAGGTTTAGTAATATTGTCTGGGAGTACTTTAAGAAGTAATATCTTTGGTTTATGTTCTAGTTTGCATTCTGTAGCTTCTTCAATCATTCTCTCCGTATCTTTCCACAAATTATTTACTTTATCACATGTCCACCATATATGCAGCATAGTGCCTTTATGTAGCTGGCATCTCCAACATATGTCCTCCACATCTGGATACATTGATCGGAGATGACTCGGTACCATGTACCACCTATACAATATTTTCCGTGAGGTTTCAAAATGTTGAGCACATGATGATAAGCTTTTATGTATTGTAAAGATGTTCTCCCATGCTTCTTGAGTTATAGATTCTTGAATGTCCCTTTGCCAATCTAAAATAAATTTCCATGCTTTCGGTTCTTCTGTCTTAGTAAGGTAATCATAACATGTAGATATTATTTTTTTTGGTGGACATAAAGCTGCACATAATTGTTCAAATTTCGTAACTGATGTACGTAGCGTTTCGTATCTTATTATTGAAGAGAAGTGCTTTAAGCTGTAGATATGTGAATATAAACTGTGAGGGGAGTTTGTACTCTTTTTGAAGGTCTGAGAAAGCTTTTAAGCCGTTTCTTGCGAAAAGATGAAAAACATGAGTTATTCCCTTTTGTTTCCAAGCTTGGTAAGGAAAAGTGTCATTGCAGAGACATAAGGTTTTTATTGGGGTTATCAATGCCCATGGATAAGCCGAGCAGTTCTTTGAAAATGTAACATTTTTAAGGCTTTGGATATCTTTTTATATCCTGTTCCATTACCTTGTTACACAGGTCTTTTGACAGTTCTTTTCTGCTCCCAATGGCTCAGTATCTAGCCTGCTCAGTGCATCCACATGACAGCTAACAAACTCATTGACTATTTATACACAGACACTAATTGCAATTTAAAAAGTCACAGGTGTTGGAAATTCACCTTTAATTGTAATTTTATCCTGTGTGTGTCACCTTGTGTGTCTGTAACAAGCCAAACATTCAATGGTATGTAAAGTTTTAATCAGGGCTATTTGGGTGATTTCTGTTATCATTATGATTTAAAAAGGAGCCAAACAATTATGTGATGGTAAATGGCTTCATATGATCACTATCCTTCAATAAAAGACATTTTTTGAATGATCAGTCATATTTTCTAAATCAATGTCAAGGGAATGCAGACTTCTGAGCACAGCTCTATCTATCTATCTATCCATCCATCCATTGATCCATTCATCCATCAATACGTTAGATATCCTTGGTACTATTACCTTATTATAACTACTAGTTCAATCTACCTGAACCACGCAGGGATTCTAGATTTTTACATTTCAAAGCAGAAGTAACAGTGCCTCATTCATCATCTTCCTATGACATGTTCTATTTGAGGAAACTCATTGTTTAGACCAAAGACATTGTCGTTAGTGCTTTCTGTTTGTTTAACAAAATGTCCCCAGTAAATGATAATACGATATGTGTCCAGGATCCACAAATTTAAACAATGAGAAAGAAGATGCAATCAATGCTTGGGGCAACTGGCAATCATCGTGTGTGCCAAGTTTCTGTAAAGGTCCTCATAATCCTCTGTGCTGTACGGATAACATTCACCCCCACTCACTGAATGCACAGTGTCCCAGCATCGATTTCCCAATATCAACAGAACAACAGACCAGAACAAAGTTTGACTTCTGTCGATGATTATAGTGATTTGTTGCTGTCTATCTATCTATTCAGTATCTATCTATCTATCTATCTTTCTATCCACCTATCTATCTATTCAGTATTTATCTATCTATCTATCCACCTATCTATCTATTCAGTATTTATCTATCTATCTATCCACCTATCTATCTATTCAGTATCTATCTATCTATCTATCTATCTATCTCTCTATCTATCTATCTATACAGTATCTATCTATCTATCTATCTATCTCTGTCTATCTATCTATATCTATCTATCTATCCAGCATCTATCTATCTATCTATCTATCTATCTATCTATCTATCTAGTATTTATCTATCTATCTATTCAGTATCTATCTATCTATCTATATCTATCTATTCAGTATCTATCTATCTATACAGTATCTATCTATCGATCTATCTATCTATTTCTGTCTATCTATCTATATCTATCTCTGTCTATCTATCTATATCTATCTATCTATCTATCTATCTCTATCTATCTATCTATCTATCTATCTATTCAGTATCTATCTATCTATCAATCCACCTATCTATCTATTCCGTATTTATCTATCTATCTATCTATCTATATAGTATCTATCTATCTATCTATCTCTGTCTATCTATCTATATCTATCTATCTATCTATCTATCTATCTATCTCCCTATCTATCTATCCACCTATCTATCTATTCAGTATTTATCTATCTATCTCTCTGTCTATCTATCTATCTATCTATCTATCTATCTATCTATCTATCTATCTATCTATCTCTGTCTATCTATCTATATCTATCTATCTCTGCCTATCTATATCTATCTATATATCTATCTCTGTCTATCTATATCTATCTATATATCTATCTATCTATCTATTCAGTATCTATCTATCTATCTACCCACCTATCTATCTATTCAGTATTTATCTCTCTATCTATCTCGCTATCTATCTATCTATCTATCTATACAGTATCTATCTATCTATCTATCTATCTATCTCTGTCTATCTATCTATCTATCTCTGTCTATCTATCTATATCTATCTATCTATTCAGTATTTATCTATCTATCTATCCACCTATCTATCTATTCAGTATTTATCTATCTATCTCCCTATCTATCTATCCACCTATTTATCTATTCAGTATATATCTATCTATCTATCATCTATCCATCTATCTATCTATTCAGTATCTATCTATCTATCTATCTTCTATTCCGTATCTATCTATCCTAGAAACATAGAATGTGACGGCAGATAAGAACCATTCGGCCCATCTAGTCTGCCCAATTTTCTAAATACTTTCATTAGTCCCTAGCCTTATCTTATAGTTAGGATAGCCTTATGCCTATCCCACGCATGCTTAAACTCCTTTACTGTGTTAACCTCTACCACTTCAGCTGGAAGGCTATTCCATGCATCCACTACCCTCTCAGTAAAGTAATACTTCCTGATATTATTTTTAAACCTTTGTCCCTCTAATTTAAGACTATGTCCTCTTGTTGTGGTAGTTATTCTTCTTTTAAATATAGTCTCCTCCTTTGCTGTGTTGATTCCCTTTATATATTTAAATGTTTCTATCATATCCCCACTGTCTCGTCTTTCCTCCAAGCTATACATGTTAAGATCCTTTAACCTTTCCTGGTAAGTTTTATCCCGCAATCCATGAACCAGTTTAGTAGCCCTTCTCTGAACCCTCTCTAAGGCATCAATATCCTTCTGAAGATACGGTCTCCAGTACTGTGTACAATACTCCAAGTGAGGTCTCACCGGTGTTCTGTACAATGGCATGAGCACTTCCCTCTTTCTACTGCTAATGCCTCTCCCTATACAACCAAGCATTCTGCTAGCATTTCCTGCTGCTCTATTACATTGTCTGCCTACCTTTAAGTCATCAGAAATAATCACCCCTAAATCCCTTATATACTCTATCAAATATTCTGTACTCTGCCCTTGGGTTTTTACGTCCAAGATTCATTATCTTGCAATTATCCACATTAAATGTCAGTTGCCACAATTCTGACCATTTTTCTAGTTTACCTAAATCATTTGTCATTTGGCTTATCCCTCCTGGAACATCAACCCTGTTACATATCTTGGTATCATCAGCAAAAAGACATACCTTACCATCAAGACCTTCTGCAATATCACTAATAAAAATATTAAAGAGAATGGGTCCAAGTACAGATCCCTGAGGTACCCCACTGGTGACAAGTCCAAGCTTCGAATATATTCCATTAACTACAACCCTCTGTTGCCTGTCACTCAGCCACTGCCTTACCCATTCAACAATATTTGAATCCAAACTTAAAGATTGCAGTTTATTGATAAGCCTTCTATGTGCAACAGTGTCAAAAGCCTTACTGAAATCTAGGTAAGCATTGTCTACTGCACCACCCTGATCTATAATTTTAGTTACCCAATCAAAAAAATCAATAAGATTAGTTTGGCATGATCTCCCTGAAGTAAACCATGTTGTCTCTGATCTTGAAATCCATGTGTTTTTAGATGTTCAACAATCCTATCCTTTAACATGGTTTCCATCACTTTCCCCACTACTGAAGTAAGGCTTACTGGCCTATAGTTGCCCGACTCCTCCCTATTACCTTTCTTGTAAATGGGCACAACATTCGCTAACTTCCAATCTTCTGGGACTACTCCTGTTAACAATGATTGGTTAAATAAATCTGTTAATGGTTTTGCTAGTACACCACTAAGCTCTTTTAATAGCTTTGGGTGTATTCCATCAGGTCCCATTGACTTATTTGTCTTTACTTTTGACAGTTGAAATAGAACCTCTTCCTCTGTAAACTCACGTGTAATAAATGACTCATTTATCCTTTTTCTTAACTGAGGTCCCTTTCCTTCATTTTCATCTGTAAATGTATTCAGTATCTATCTATCTATCTATCTATCTATCTATCTATTCCGTATCTATCTATCTATCTATCTATCTATCTATCTATTCCGTATCTATCTATCTATTCAGTATCTAACTATTCCATATCTATCTATCTATCTATCTACCTATCTATTCAGTATCTATCTTCTATAGAGTAGCTATCTATCTAATTCAGCCAGATATTGATTCATATTCCCACGTGCCATGTAGTGGTTCCTTCTAGCGGTTCCAACCCTGGAGGTGTCAGCCTTTGTGGTTTCCCTGTGATCTCACTGTTTATACTGATGCTGGGATCATTTTTATTAACAAAGTATCCGTGTTTTACTCTTACATTTAGGAACTCCTCACTCCCAAATAGTAAAGTTTGGTTTCACGAACTATATTCCACAGAGAGTAAAATGTAATCTGTGACAGTAACTGTCTTCAAATATTCAGGGAAAGGACATTTTATTACTTGTTTCAGCATTTTACGACCTATCTAGATACATATCAAAGTATATATACATAGTAATTACTACTTATTCTTTCTAAATTCTCGGTCACCATTGACCTTCAGGGCCTTAAGCATCATTACTTACTATTATTTACCATTAACAGAGAAATCAACAAAATTGTATTTATTTATTTATTGATTGATAAAGCTTGTTCTCGTAGATTGGGAGCTCGTTCTAGCAGGACCTATTGACTCTGTTACATTCTGCAATCTTTGAAGCGATTACGCCTGAAGAAGTCCGATTGGTAACGGACGAAACGCGTAGGGTTGGACTATTGTAGTGAGGTTTTTTATTCTGTTATTTTATTTTTATTTTTATCTTTGTAACAATAAATAGTTTGTAAAACTTATAACAGTATCCCTCATATTCGTTATCAACTGGAGGAGGATGGCTGTGGAAAACATTTGATGATATGCCTTTACATCACTATCAACTTGTAAGTGTAATCTATTATAGTGCAGGATAAAGGCATATTCCATCTACACTTATTTTTGGTTTATATCTCTTCTACATGCCCACGCTTTCATGCTGAGGACCTCACACCATCTCCCTACTATTGAGATATTATCTCCATTCTAGGATTGTAAAGCTCTGCAAAATATGTTGGTGCTATATAAATAATTATAACAACATCACAGACAGTCACACACTATCCATCACACTATCTGATACAATCCCAGACACATTAACACACTATCCTACACACTATCTGATACAATCCCAGACACATTCACACACTATCCTACACACTATCTGATACAATCCCAGACACACTCACACACTATCCTAGACACCATCTGATACAATCCTAGACACACTCAGACACTATCATACACACTATCTGATACAATCCCAGACACACTCACACACTATCCTACACACTATCTGATACAATCCCAGACACACTCACAGACTATCCTACATACTATCTGATACAATCCCAGACACACTCACACACTATCATACACACTATCTGATACAATCCCAGACACACTCACACACTATCCTACATACTATCTGATACAATCCCAGACACACTCAAACACTATCCTACATACTATCTGATACAATCCCAGACACATTCACACACTATCCTATACACTATCTGATACAATCCCAGACACATTCACACACTATCCTACACACTATCTGATACAATCACTGACACACTCAGACACTATCCTACACACTATCTGATACAATCCCAGACACACTCACACACTATCCTACACACTATCTGATACAATCCTAGACACACTCACACACTATCCTACACACTATCTGATACAATCCCAGACACACGCACACACTATCCTACACATCATCTGATACAATCCCAGACACACGCACACACTATACTACACACTATCTGATACAATCTCAGACATACTCACACACTATCCTACACAATATCTGATACAATCCCAGACACACTCACACACTATCCTACAAACTATCTGATACAATCCTAGACACACTCACGCACTATCCTAGACACCATCTGATACAATCCCACCATCCTACACACTATCTGATACAATCCCAGACACTCACACACTATCCTACAAACTATCTGATACAATCCTAGACACACACACACTATTCTACACATCATCTGATACAATCCCAGACACACGCACACACTATCCTACACACTATCTGATACAATCCCAGACACACGCACACACTATCCTACACACTATCTGATACAATCCCAGACACACTCACACACTATCCTACACACTATTTTATACAATCCCAGAAACACGCACACACTATCCTACACACTATCTGATACAATCCCAGACACACTCACACACTATCCTACACACTATCTGATACAATCCCAGACACACTCACACACAATCCTACACACTATCTGATACAATCCCAGACACACTCACACACTATCCTACACACTATCTGATACAATCTCAGACACACGCACACACTATCCTACACACTATCTGAAACAATCCCAGACACACTCACACACTATCCTACACACTATCTGATACAATCCCAGACACACTCGCACACTATCCTACACACTATCTGATACAATCCCAGACACACTCCCACACTATCCTACACACTATCTGATACAATCCCAGACACACTCACACACTATCCTACACACTATCTGATACAATCCCAGACACACTCACACACTCACACACTATCCTAGACAACATCTGATACAATCACTGACACACTCAGACACTATCCTAGACACCATCTGATACAATCCTAGACACATCATCTCATACTGTTACGCTACTACACTAATTGAGATATTATCTCCATTCTAGGATTGTAAAGCTCTGCAAAATATGTTGGTGCTATATAAATAATTATAACAACATCACAGACAGTCACACACTATCCTACACACTATATGATACAATCCCAGACACACTCACACACTATCCTACACACTATCTGATACAATCCCAGACACACTATCCTACACACTATCTGATACAATCCCAGACACACTATCCTACACACTATCTGATACAATCCCTGACACACTATCATACACACTATCCTACACACTATCCTACACACTATCTGATACAATCCCAAACACACTCACACACTATCCTACACACTATCTGATACACTCCCAGACACACTCACACACTATCCTACACACTATCTGATACAATCCCAGACACACTCACACACTATCCTACACACTATCTGATACAATCCCAGACACACTCACACTATCCTACACACTATCTGATACAATCCCAGACACACTCACACACTATCCTACACACTATCTGATACAATCCCAGACACACGCACACACTATCCTACACACTATCTGATACAATCCCAGACACACTCACACACTATCCTACACACTATAGACACCATCTGATACAATCCCAGACACACTCACACACTATCCTACACACCATCTGATACAATCCCAGACACACTCACACACTATCCTACACACTATCTGTGACACCCATCTCATACAATCCTAGACACACCCACACCATCCTGCATTTCTCACCATCTGGATACAATCCAAGACACACCTCACACACCATCCTGCATTGACCATCTGGATACAATCCTGCACACACTCACACACTATCATCCTAGACACCATCTGATACAATCCCAGACATTACTCCCTGCTACTACTCATCCTAGCATTTCACCATCTGGATACAATCACTGACACACTCCAGACACTATCCTAGACACCCATCTGATACAATCACTGACACACTCACACACTACATCTCTGTGACACCATCTGATACAATCCTAGACACACTCACACACTATCCTAGACACCATCTGATACAATCCCAGACACACTCACACACTATCCTAGACACCATCTGGTACAATCCCAGACACACTCACACACTATCCTAGACACCATCTGATACAATCCCAGACACACTCACACACTATCCTAGACACCATCTGATACAATCACTGACACACTCAGACACTATCCTAGACACCATCTGATACAATCACTGACACACTCACACACTATCCTAGACACCATCTGATACAATCCCAGACACACTCACACACTATCCTAGACACCATCTGATACAATCCTAGACACACTCACACACTATCCTAGACACCATCTGATACAATCCCAGACAAACTTTCAAACTATCCTAGACATCATCTGATACAATCCCAGACACACTCACACACTATCCTAGACACCATCTGATACAATCCCAGACACACTCACACACTATCCTAGACACCATCTGATACAATCACTGACACACTCACACACTATCCTAGACACCATCTGATACAATCCTAGACACACTCAGACACTTTCCTAGACACCATCTGATACAATCCCAGACACACTCAGACACTATCCTAGACACCATCTGATACAATCCCAGACACACTCACACACTATCCTAGACACCATCTGATACACTCACTGACACACTCAGACACTATCCTAGACACCATCTGATACAATCCTAGACACACTCAGACACTATCCTAGACAATCCCAGACACACTCAGACACTATCCTAGACACCATCTGATACAATCACTGACACACTCACACACTATCCTAGACACCATCTGATACAATCCCAGACACACTCACACACTATCCTAGACACCATCTGATACAATCACTGACATACTCACAGGTTATCCTAGACACCATCTGATACAATCACTGACACAGTCACACACTATCTCAGATACACCCTGACACTATCTTAGACACCATCTGATACTATCCCAGACATACTCACACGTTATCCTAGACACAGTCACACAGTATCCTAGACACCATCTGATACTATCCTACACACCATCTGATACAATCACTGACACACTCACACACTATCCCAGATACACCCCGACACTATGCCAGACACACTCTTATATTCACTCAGACATTCTCTCAGGCACAAACTTTACCAACCCATTCCTAATGGACTCTCACAGACTCTGTCAAAGGCACACACAAATTCTCACATTCACAAACACTTGGTTGGAGGCACTGAGTGTCTATTCCCAGCCCTGAAAGGCATTGAGAAGCATTATATTCAGCATATTAACGTAATCTTTTATGAAAAGATTTGACCCTATGTGTACATGTGGAATGAAGTGAAGTTGCTGGTTTTCTTATAATTTATTTCAAGGTTGGCAACGGAGGAGTTAAATGTGAGGATTATAATCATGAAGATTTTTAACATTTAGCAAGTTCTCTACAATCGAGAGAACAGAGATTCTTCTCTGTAAGAGATGATGGGAGGCTAGCGCCGTATAATGAGACCCAGGCGCAGGTTTAATATCAGGGTGAGGGAGATGGAACGCAGACATTATCCGGGATTCAGCGGAACACGTTAATCAGAATTCACCGAATAGACGACTTGAATTCTATGGGAAGGACCGGCATACCTTCCTGAAAGAGGGCCATTTCCTTCTCTCCACAAATGGTCATTCGGGAAAGGCTTGTGTTACTCTCTTAGTTCTGCATTTATTTTGTAATTTTTCTCAGTGTTGTGTTATTTGGGTTATCCATGAACCAAACAATACAACACTTCTTCAAATCACACCTTTCCCTGTCTGGGAGAGCTTGGCTCGGACATCGCTGGCAGTGCACGGGTTAAGTAATGGAGAAGTCACTTGGGCTTGTATGTAACGACTTGCATATTGTGCCCGTAACACAGACAGAAATCCCAGCCCAAGTGTCCAGTTTCTTGGAGCGGCCTCCACATTTCACGCTATATTAATGGATTCACATATCTTACAATGTCTCATTCACTCCCAGTAACTCAGCACCAGGGACCGCAGCTAACCCAGGCTGGGAACGTCGCTTCTCATATGTTTCTTACAAATGTTACACAGCACAGTGTACATCTGCGGCACGGCCCAGGCATTTGCTAATGGCCTTTGCTTATTTTATAGATTATATAACAGTATAGTTACATTATTAATGGGGATGTAAACAGCAAGCTCCATACACACAAATACCAATATTTTAATTCAAAAGGATAGCCATCAAAACAGAATAAAACAAAATGCAGCGTATTAGAGAGATACGAGTAAAGCATTTCTCTGTACAAGTGTCTTCTATGTGCAAGCATGCATGTTATGTTTATGTGTGTGTTTTTATTTCTGTGTGTGAATAATGTCCGTGTTTGTGTCATGTCTGTGTGCCTGTCATTTCTTTGTGCATGTCTGTGTTTATGTCAGTTTTATGAGTATTTAAGGTCTGCATGTCTTTCATTTGTGTGTCCATGTCTGTCAGTTCTGTGTGTGTTCGTGCCATTGTTTTGTGTGTTCCATGTCAGTGTCCATCATTTATCCATGTTTGTTTCTGTCATTACTGTGCCTTTTCTTGGAGTGTGTTGTCCTGTGTCTTTTCCTGGTGTGTTGTATCTGTTTGCCTGTGTGTTTTCTTGGTGTGTTTTGTCTGTGTTTTCCTGAGAGGGTAGTTGATGCATGGAATAGCCTTCCAGCTGAAGTGGTAGAAGTTAACACAGTAAAGGAGTTTAAGCATGCGTGGGATAGGCATAAGGCTATCCTAACTATAAGATAAGGCAAGGGACTAATGAAAGTATTTAGAAAATTGGGTTCTTATCTGCCGTCACATTCTATGTTTCTATTTTTCTTGGTGTGTGTTTCTGTGTGTTTTCTTAGTGTTTGATGTGCCTGTATGTTCCTGTGTGTTTTCTTGGTGTGCGTTGTGTCTGTGTGTGTCCATGTACTCCCTCCTCCTGTCTATATTAGTCATGTCTGCAATTTGGGGCAGAAACTCATCTCAATGTCGCTTGTTGGAATTCTCAAGGATTAGCCAGTGAAATCTGGAGTGTGAGGGTGTTTATAGGTTTCAGCTCCCGAGAAACACGAGCAGCAGGAAAGTACTTAGTCACCATGTGTAATTACACAGTTTTAACATCACCAATCTTTATTTATTACAACATAATAAAACACATAATGCATCCATATCAACTTTCTGTATGTTTATTGTGTCTTAATAAGACTCTGGTTCATTCACCACATTGCCAAAAATAATGTAACTTAATTACCTTTCCATCTCTACTCCTCAAGGAAAGTCCATCACACAGACGCAGTGGGAGGAGTTCTTACAGAGGAATTAAATATAATGGTAGATTGAGTTAGATGAGGGAAAACAAATGAAAATTAAGGAAATGGATTGAAAATAATAACATGGATCTTAGTATTAAAACAGTTAGTGTGTGTTATAGGAGGTGTGGGGAGCTGCAGTGAGCATGCTGCTCAGGTAGTGTGGGTTATAGGAGGTGTGGGGAGCTGCAGTGAGTGTGCTGCTCAGGTAGTGTGAGTTATAGGAGGTGTGGGGAGCTGCAGTGACCATGCTGCTCAGGTAGTGTGGGTTATAGGAGGTGTGAGGAGCTGCAGTGAGTGTGCTGCTCAGGTAGTGTGGGTTATAGGAGGTGTGGGGAGCTGCAGTGAGCGTGCTGCTCAGGTAGTGTGTGTTATAGGAGGTGTGGGGAGCTGCAGTGAGTGTGCTACTCAGTGTGGGTTATAGGAGGTGTGGGGAGCTGCAGTGAGTGTGCTGCTCAGGAGTGTGTGTTATAGGAAGTGTGGGGAGCTGCAGTGAGTGTGCTGTTGAGGTAGTGTGGATTATAGGAGGTGCGGGGAGCTGCAATGAGTGTGCTGCTCTGGTAGTGTGGGTTATAGGAGGTGTGGGGAGTGGCAGTGAACGTGCTGCTCTGGTAGTGTGGGTTATAGGAGGTGTGGGGAAGCAGTGAGTTTGCTGCTCAGGTAGTGTGTGTAATAGAAGGTGAGGAGCTGCAGTGAGTGTGCTGATCAGGTAGTGTGTGTTATAGGAGGTGTGGGGAGCTGCAATGAGCGTGCTGCTCTGGTAGTGTGGGTTATAGGAGGTGTGGGGAAGCAGTGAGTTTGCTGCTCAGGTAGTGTGGGTTATAGGAGCTGTGGGGAAGCAGTGAGTTTGCTGCTCAGGTAGTGTGGGTTATAGGAGGTGTGGGGAGCTGCAGTGAGTGTGCTGCTCAGGTAGTGTGTGTAATAGAAGGTGTGAGGAGCTGCAGTGAGTGTGCTGATCAGGTAGTGTGTGTTATAGGAGGTGTGGGGAGCTGCAGTGAGCGTGCTGCTCAGGTAGTGTGTGTTATATGAGGCATGGGGAGACGTAGTGAGTGTCCTGCGCAGGTAGTGTGTGTTTTAGGAGGTGTGGGGAACTGCAGTGAGCATGCTGTGACTTACTGAGATATTAAGCATTGCACCTGCACGTCTCTAATATCAAATCATTGGTAGTTTGTTTTAATTGTATGAGCTGTAACGATTCATGTTTGAACTAGTATTCATCACACAATATCACTTGGAGTTCAGCAGTATTGGATTCTTGTCCCATCTGTTCTGCATTTTCTAAAAAATAAATAATAACACACGATTCTCCATCCGTAACACACTGCGCTTATTGGCAACGTGGAACTGCATCTTCCACATTAACAATCTGTAAGCGCACTCTTAATTGTCATTAATTGGCATGCATTATATATGCCTCCAGTACCCTTGTCTTTTCTCAAAGTATTAATAACAAAAAAAATTCCAATGACAATAATGCATCTGTTAGCTCCAATCCTACCAGCTCGTCATGCCGAGTAAGTCAGCGAAGGCATTTACCATGTATTTAAAAGGGGTCTTCATCAATGCAGAGGTACGTGCATTTATCTGGCTACAATAAAATATTGCATTTATTAACATTTCATAGCATTCACAAACAATAATATATTGTCTAGAAAAAGTGTGCTACCATAGATGGCCACAAGGTTCTCAACTCATCAGTCAAAAAATGCAGTATGTTAAAAAATGTAATTTAATAATTCTACCCAGTTTTGACATTGCCACCCCCACCTATTAAAATTGCTCCATGTGCCTTTAATATAGCCCTTAATTAGCGTGTGAAGGACTAACACCACTGGAACAGCATCCTACAAGAAATCCAAGTGTTGGGGGGGACCTCACGTGTGCATCTACTGCTCTTAGTAGTGATTGGATGATGAAGTTGATATGACAAAAATAAATATTTGTACAGTACGGATAGGCTCCCTATTAGACAGGTGCCTAGAGGCAGATGTCTACTGCCAACTAACATTCTCAGTGATACACATGATCTATTTTGATTGGAAAATTCACTATGTTAGGGATGAACTAGAATCATTCGGCCCTTTATTTTTCCCACAATGCACTTTTTACAGTTGTTCGGAGCAACATTATTTTATCAGGTGCGAAGAGAAAAAAGGGTCCCCACTTGGGCTCCCCATTCTTTATCAATGCTCCCCCACAATGCACCTTAAAGTATATTTTTGTTCTACTTTGCTGGTGTACAAGGGCATGAGTAGGAGTTTAACTGGAATGGAATTAGTGTATGACTGTAAGAAGATCGGTGTCACCGAGGCATCAGGGCACGGCTGTGAGATTAGTCAAATCCTCTCGACTCTTCGCTATAATAATGATTTGGTGTCTTGTTACCCCCGGGGCGAATAAATACATCTCTAATTTAACAGTGTTAGCCTATCCATTTAATAAACCTGGCATAGGATGAAAATATATAATTTTTTTTTTTTTTACAACGCTGATTAATTCTATGTCTTTTTATAGTAGTTGGACATGACGGCAGTGGGCTGAAAGTATTATCATAAGAAAAAAAATAATGTTTATGGTCAGATTCTGGGCAAGGAATTGCTGTTGTGTCATTAAAACACATCAATATGTAATCCTGTTTAGTGCAACATAGTCATTTGACACATTCTAAATGACAAAATGTCAGCAGCTTGCCAAAAAATATATGTGCTTATTTTAGCTGAGAAACCTAATGCCAGAATTTACATAACATCTTCGCTGTGGACTTTAAAAAATGCAGGTACGCAGTGATCCAAAGGGAATGCTGATTATAGACTTGAACCAGATCCAAGTCTGTTAGCTTTGAGTTATCCTGAACAACCAGATTTTTTCTATGTCAGACAGGAGATGATTTGAGGGAAGGTAGAGATGAACAAGCAAATGTTATCCATTAAAAAAAAATCCAGTGTGCCTGATAGAAGCTTGTTGTGTCACGGTAAAAGCACGTTGGTACTAACTCATGGTCCCGTTAACAGTAGAATGCACGGGATAATTGAAATGAGCCATTAAAGGGTTAATGCAAGCATCATGAACACTTCTGTGATTTGAAATGGTTATGGTGCCTGGAGTCAGTATGTGTAGGTTTTCATTTTGAAATTCTGCACGTATGTAATTTAACCCCTTTGTTGCCGGAAGCAGTGTCATTGGGGCATCTTTAGCAATTGGCTAATGTCAGTTACATGCATATCTCTATGCATGGCCAATGAATGGCCTGTAGGAACGACTTCTGGCTTCTGTAGCTTTGCAGAAGCCAGATGATGTCACGGGCTGTAACGGACCGTTTTGCACACAAGAGGTTAAAAACCGTTTAGGCGATATTCCCCTTTTCAGATGCACAGGAAGCTACTGCAATCACCAATCTCCCGAACTGCAAACACATGAATTCACTAATCTCCCGAACTGGAACCAGGTGAATGCTCCAAACTCCCGAACAGGAAACACACAAATTCACCAACTCCCGAACCGGAAACACACAAATTCACCAACTCCCGAACACATGAATGCTGTTAAACAGTCGAACAGGAAAAACCACACGAACAGTTTACACTCCTGGCAGTCGCACTGTAACAGCATACAATCCAATTCCCCCCAAGAACAAGATGACACTTCGTTTGAGGGTCAAGCAGAACTGATTTACTGGGGCTACCTGCCTGGCTTTTATGCACGTCTCCCACCTGGTGGACACTCCCCTAGGGGACCAGATGGAAGACTGGGAAACATATTGGACAGTGACCAATCACAGACATACACCTTTAAACACTCCCAAAATGCATCACAATCCCTCCTCTCTATCCTGGAGAAAATTGGGAAGTAATCCAATTATCTCCCAGGACAGAGGCAAAACTCCATTGAGAACATGTTAGTAAAAAGACACAAAAATACCCAATGTTGTAAATAATGAATAAAACACATACATTCTACATATCCCCAGATAGCTTAGATCTCAGCGCACATTATTACCGAATGGCGCTCAGATCACATACATACAGTTCAATTGCCATGGAGCCAAAGTCTTTCCCATAGTCTTTCATTACACGAATAGGCTCCATGGCATGGCTATCTGCGGTGATGCTGTTCATACAGTTAAACTACCGAATGCAGAGGTAAGGATGCTGGCGGCTCAGCGGTGTTCGTGCAAATAAGTGTCCGTTTCCAGTTCCATAGTTTGGGCGCTGAACACCGCTGGCTGTTCGGGAGTTAAAATGGCCGCTGCCACGTGTTCGGCAAACGAACAAAGGCCACCGAGCGTTTATCAAATAAGCTGCGGTTAACCACAGCTTCTGGGCGGCCAATTGACGGCACACTCCAGTTCCCAGGTGGTCGATCGTTCGGTACTTTGTTCAGTAGATTGAATCTACCGAACACCCCGGCAGAAAGGCACGAATAAGCCTTTCTGCAGGGAAAATAAAAGGTTTTAAATGCCGGGATATAGTTTAAAGGGAGCAGGCGAGCAACCAGGCTCCTCCAGTGCACCGTGGCGAGGTTGGTTCCGCCACACGGGCCATAGGAGGACTCTAGGGAACCACTGGAGACCAGGTAAGAGGGAAAACAGTTGCAACATCATTTGCCACATTACTGGGAGCCAGGGTACTCCTAGAATCATACTAGAGTGTCTTGTAGTGACTATGATATCTGGAGTAACCCTATAAAGCAGTGTTTCCGGAACCAGTCCTCACATCCCTTCTACCAGTCCAGGAATTACAGATTACCCAGTTGTGTCTATGGTCTTTTTAGAAGGAAAAAAAGCACCTTAGACATAACTGAGTAATCCCTAAATCCTGGAATGGGAGTGGGAGGCGAGGGGAATTCAGGACTGGTTTGTAAACCACTGCTTTAAAGTTATATATAAATATTTATTATTTGTTTCTATTTATATATAAATTCTGCATTTGGGCATGGGGCTGTATTAGGCCAGGAATTGAGACACACACTACCTTATGTAGACTTGCACAGTTCGATACCATGAGCGTAGACAAGACGATGGCTTTTCCCATCAGCCATAGCAAGTGATGGAAAGATGCGGAGACAGAAGCCCTGTCCATTGTCACATATTGCCCCCCAAAAAAAATCTTGCCCCCTAAACAAAGTAAACACGTCCCTTCTTTAATTTGAATGAAATTTCAGAAGTCCTTATAATTGTATCTTAATGAAAATCTCAGAAGTAATTATTTCAGTTTAAAAAGAAAGTTCCACGATTTTTTCTTGCAATTGCAATAAATTCCCTTTAATGGGGTAGGTCATGTTACTTTACTAAATGTTCAGCTTTATCTGAGATAAACATCCTGACCCAATCTCTCCATTATTTTATTTCACAATGTTCACTGACCTCGACCTATCCAGGCAGCTTCAAAGGACAGGGTGCAAACAAGTCGAGTTGAAGATTGGTTATGTTTGTTTCTAAAAATGTTCTGTTTCTCCTCCTACAGCGCAGTTTGTGCCCTGGCTGGATCTTAATGTCAATTACTGGAAGGTTACATTTAAAAGAAAATAAAGCATCACATAAAAAGACATTTACACCACTAATAGATGATTTTCAGTGTTTTTATTCAATGGTATGATTTCCACAAAAGTGCCAGTTCCAATTTAAAGGTATACCACTAATTATAATGGTTAAAAAAAATAATTTAAAAAAATAGATTTATAAAAAATCATTATAGGGTCATTATAGAGAGAGATATTGACACTGTTATAAATTATCCTTGTTACACCCCCTTGCTGTCAATCAGATGACTTTCCCTGTTACTTCCTGGTTATCTATAGCATTGGATTTAAAGGAACACTATGGTATTAGAAATACAAACCTGTATCCCTAACCTGTATCCCCAACACTTAGTTTTCTAGATCTTATCTAAAAAAAATGCAATATATTACATTAAGGGTTAAGATTGCTGGGACATGGGCACTGCACCCAGACCACTTCAATGGCATGAAGTGATCTGGGTGCCTATAGTATTCCTTTAAAGCGGCACTGTCATCCCCTCCTGCAGATGAAAGGGACACTATAGTCACTAAAACAACTTTAGCTTAATAAAACCGCTTTGGTGTATAGATCATGCCCCTGCAGTATCACTGCTCAGTTCTCTGCCATTTAGGAGTTAAATCACTTTGTTTATGCACCCTAGTCACACCTCCCTGCATGTGACTTGCACAGCATTCCTAAAAACTTCCTGTAAAGAGTCATCTAATGTTTATCCTTTCTTTATTGCAAGTTCTGTTTAATTTAGATCTTCTTATCCCCTGCTATGTTAATAGCTTGCTAGACCCTGCAAGAGTCTCCTGTGTGTAATTAAAGTTCAATTTGCAGAGCAGGAAATAAAATCGTTTAAGGTAAGTTACATCTGATTAAAAGTGAAACAATTGTTTGTTTCATGCAGGCTCTGTCAATCAGATCCAGGGGAGGTGTGGCCAGGACTGCATACACAGAAACAAAGTGATTTAACTCCTAAATGGCAGTGAATTGAGCAGTAAAACCTGAGAGGCATGATCTATATACTAAAACTGCTTGATTAAGCTAAAGTTGTTTCGGTGACTATAGTGTCCCTTTAAATATTTCAATTCAGTGCTGAATTGGCTCGTCCACGTTTTGTTTAGTTTGCAGGACGGGGGAGGGGTGGTGCATTTAACCTATTGTGAAAATTAAGAGAGAACAAAGCAATGTCCATTCTCCTGGCACTTGAAATGTTAATGAAGATGCCCCATCAAATAAATAATATGTATGCGGAGATGATAGCCTTTTGCAAATCGGTGCTCAGGCTTCATAGATATGAGAAGCTGCGGCATTTATCATGATTAGAGTTTACAGCTGGATGGCGAAGGCATGTTTATGAACAATTCACCATTGAGGGCTCCCAGTAGTGGTGTTTGGAGGCTGTGTAAACTGTATTTATGTGCAGAGCTGCTAATCCATGCTCCCAGCACTGTCCTTGTAAATCTCCTCTTGTCTAAAGATCTAATTCACTGATTGTCACCCACGAGATACTTCATAAGACAGAGGAAAAAAATGAAAGAGAAAAAACAACAGCCAAATGTTCCGGCTGCATCTACTGTGCTCAGTCCCGTCTTTGCGGCAAGAGCTGTGTTCCCTGGGATTTACAAGGAAGGAGAGGGGAGAGTGAGGATGATCTGATGTTAAAGTACAGTCGAATTCTAAGCTGGAGGTTACAATAGTATTTAGATGAGTGGGAAGGTGACATCTGCAGACAGTCGTGTTGTGATAGAATCAGAGTAAAAAAATATCACCCTTTAGATCTCCAAATCTAAACATAATCCTGTCGAAATCCAGCAAAGAATGGTGTGGAATCATCGGATGTTCACGTCTGATTTTTAGTATAGATAATGGAATGTGTAAAGTATCTTGTATATTGACAAGAGAATCCCGTGATCGCTAACCATGGTATCTCTGGGGCTGGCTAAGCATCATGGGAAGTATAGTTCAGAAATATTTGGGCTGCTAGTACCTTTCTTTGACTTTCCTTGATCTAAATTCTTAAAAAGGAACCATCACTTACCCTACTGAATAAGGCATTGAAAATCACCTATAACTTGTGTTAACCTTTTTTTGCTGTGATGATTTAATTTCTTATAAATGCATATTGTAGATTTTGCCATTTCTATTTCTCCTCTTTTTTTATGCTCCCCTTATGTTAAAGGGCAGGTGAAAAGGTCAGAGCTTATAATAATGATTGACAGGGAGCCAAATGGAGGCGCTTGGTCGCCAAGTTAGATGCTAGTGACTCTACTGAAAGGCTACTGACAAAACATTTTTAAATATTCTAAATCTAAGAATGTCCTTTTTCATCATCTCTTTTAACCCCCAGCAGTCCAGACACGGCGTGCCACTTTAATCCCCACTATAATGGAGATTTATTATGTGAACAGTGATTGCTCAATAGATTTCTTATCAAAAATGTATAAAATGCATATTGTATTTGATCTATTGCATACATTAAAAGGGAGCTTTAAAGAAACTGGGACAGGATTGAGCTGGTCCAAAAAGTCAAAAAAACAGAGGATGGCGGGACTTGAATTCCAAATCGGGACTGCTTTCCTGGATCCAGTACAGTTGGGAGATATGCAGTGTGAGCCAATCAGGCAGTAATGAGCAGCATCTGCAATGCCAGATCATGTCTCTATCCCTTTGAGAAGCAGCTACAATCATGGTGCTGGAGAAATGCTAAGAATAAACAGTAAATTAGAGAGGCTGAGATAATAGGATTGTGCAGGAGGGATGTTCTGTGACACAGGAGCTTTCTGTAAGTAACATCACGGACTCTCCTGGCAGAGTGGAAAGAACATTTGTAACATAAATCATAATCTTTTTTTCCGTTATATGCATTTTCATATATTGCCTATTGCCCAAGAAAGAACAAAAAGTTTATGCTTCCCCAACAGACCA
This sequence comes from Pelobates cultripes, assembly GCA_933207985.1. Lineage (NCBI taxonomy): Eukaryota > Metazoa > Chordata > Amphibia > Anura > Pelobatidae > Pelobates > Pelobates cultripes. The sequence goes on from OW240923.1 coordinate 102,474,178, forward strand.
CCAGGGATCCAGCTGACCTTTAACCAGACCAACATGGATCCAGCTCACCTTTCACCGGACCAACATGGATCCAGCTCACCTTTCACCGGACCAACATGGATCCAGCTCACCTTTCACCGGACCAACATGGATCCAGCTCACCTTTCACCAAACCACCAGGGATCGAGCTCTCCTTTCACTGGACCACCAGGAATCCAGCTCACCTTTCACCGGACCACCAGGGATCCAGTTAACCTTTCACCAGACCACCAGGGATCGAGCTCTCCTTTCACTGGACCACCAGGAATCCAGCTCACCTTTCACCGGACCACCAGGGATCCAGTTAACCTTTCACCGGACCACCAGGGATCCAGCTCATCTTTCACCAGACCAACATGGATCCAGCTCACCTTTCACCAGACCAACATGGATCCAGCTCCCCACTCAACGGACCACCAGGGATCCAGTTAACCTTTCACCGGACCATCATAGATCCAGCTCACCTTTCACCAGACCAACATGGATCCAGCTCACCTTTCACCAGACCAACATGCAGGGCCGGACTGGCCCACCGGGATACCGGGAAATTTCCCGGTGGGCCGTCTGCACCTGGGGCCGGGCTGGCAGCTGGCTCACCTGCGGCCGCAGAGGGAGCTCCTTTGGCGGCCGCAGGGGGAGCTGGCTGTTCTGGCGGCCACAGGGGGAGTTGGCTGTTCTCTCTCTGCCTCCCTACCCAGCGCACTACAAAGAGACCAGGGCCGGAATATGACGTCATATTCCGGCCCAGGTCTCATTAAGCAGTGCGCTGGGAGGGGGAGCAGAGACAGAACAGCCAGCTGCCCCTGCGGCCCCTAAAAGAGCTCCCTCTGCGGCCGCAAAGAGAGCCAGCTCCCCCATGCGGCCGCCATCAGAGCTCCCCATGCCAGCACACAGGTAGCAATTGTGTGTGTCTGTGTCATGGGGTGTGTGTGTGTCTGTGTCATGGGGTTTGTGCGTGTCTGTCTGTGTCATGGTGTGTGTGTGTCTGTCTGTGTCTTGGTGTGTGTGTGTGTGTGTCTGTCTGTCTGTCATGCAATGTGTGTCTGTGTCATTGTGTGTGTCTGTCTGTGTCATGGTGTGTGCGTCTGTCTGTGTCATGCAATGTGTGTCTGTGTCATTGTGTGTGTGTGTCTGTCATGTAATGTGTGTCTGTCTGTGTCGCAGTTTGTCTGTGTCATGGTGTGTGTGTGTGTGTGTGTCTGTCTGTGTCATGTAATGTGTGTCTGTCTGTGTCACGGTGTGTGTGTGTGTGTGTCTGTGTCACAGTCTCTGCGTCATGGTGTGTGTGTGTCTGTGTGTCATGGTGTGTGTGTCTGTCTGTGTCATGTAATGTGTGTCTGTGTCACGGTCTGTCTGTGTTATGGTGTGTGTGTGTCAAGGTGTGTGTGTGTCTCTTTTATAAAGGACCACTATAGGCACCCAGACCACTTCAGCCTAATGAAGTGGTCTGGGTGCCAGGTCCATCTAGGATTAACCCTTTTTTTTTTTTTTTTATAAACATAGCAGTTTCAGAGAAACACCAGACCAACATGGATCCAGCTCACCTTTCACCAGACCAACATGGATCCAGCTCACCTTTCACCAGACCAACATGGATCCAGCTCACCTTTCACCAGACCTCCTGGGATCCAGTTCACCTTTCACCAGACCAACATGGATCCAGCTCACCTTTCACCAGACCAACGTGGATCCAGCTCACCTTTCACCAGACCAACATGGATCCAGCTCACCTTTCACCAGACCAACGTGGATCCAGCTCACCTTTCACCAGACCAACGTGGATCCAGCTCACCTTTCACCAGACCAACATGGATCCAGCTCACCTTTCACCAGACCAACGTGGATCCAGCTCACCTTTCACCAGACCAACGTGGATCCAGCTCACCTTTCACCAGACCAATGTGGATCCAGCTCACCTTTCACCGGACCACCAGGGAAAGCTAAGCAGGAGTAGAACAAAACACACACACAATACTCAGTCACACTCAAACTACCTACACAACCACCACAAACACAACACTCAACCAGCACACACAGGCACACTCAGCCATTCCCCCAGATAGAACTCTTTTCCACACACACACAACTCACAACACTCTGACCCACACACACACAACTCACAGAAACAGAGCCAAGGAAACTGTTTAAGTAGCTCCCATTTAGTTTTCCACACACGCCTGCGCTCCTTTTTATGTCAGACACGCCACAGCCTATGTACCTCAACCCCAATCTGCTTAGAGTGCTAAAAGAACAATCGCAGCACCGATTTCTATTTTCTCCTTGCTTACAGATAGCAAGGAAATGCAAATTGCTAACAAAAAAGCTATTTTATCTCTCGGTATTCCTGTCAACCTTGCTTTAAAAAAGTCATTTACAAACAGATGAATTATGTTGTCACCAAAATGCAACACTTCATAAGTACAGGAGTCAGAAACCCAAGGAAATAGGAGAAAGTTCAAACCAAGACCGATAAGATGCAGGGACGGAATGAAAAAAAAAGAAAAATTACAATACACGCAATTACATTTCCATCAGCTGTAAGTGAACGTTGAAGCAAGCAAAAGGCATTACTTTGCAGAGTGCCATTTCATGATTTCCAGTTTAAAAGTCAGGAGGAAGGAATGTTTGCACAAGATGAAGAGAGAAAAGTCTTGTCTAATTACAGCTGCACTGTCTCTCCCCCTGCCCCCTTCCCCTTACCCCTTACCCCCTACCCCCTACCCCTACCCCAAAATGAGTATTTTATAAAGTTAGAATCTTTATGAAATACTCAGAATGACTGTAGTGGTATTTTGCTGAATTTCTAACCCAGTCAATAGATATACAGAGGCAAAGAAGGGACTAATTTGTCTCAGTATTTTTTATATGCTTGACAAGCGGCAGGGTTACCGTCACCAGTGATGGCTGTGGGGAAAAAAATCTCTGCCCATGGAGGATCGCATAATCTCACAGGATCCTCCATAGACCTCAGTATTGTAATTGCGTGCATGCGTGAAGAAGAAGATGCTGGGGATCAAGATGGCGGTGCCCTCTGGGGACATGCTCAAAAAAGTAAATCTCCCCTTTCCCTGGCCAGTGGACACCCAGTGGTTGTGTTACCATTGCGGGGTATTTGTGCAAAGATTGTGACAGAGCCACGTCAATTTAATTTATGCTTCTTGCATAGTCTGTGGTGCCCTGTTCCTGTTATACATCACAAATTTGATAATAACTGCAGGGAATTGTGAATATCGCTGCAGCTGTGAGCCCACCATCTCAGATGTCTCAGAGGGAAAAAATAAACTAGCAGATTAATCACTAACAGAGATATTTACTAAATTCCAAACTGCAACAACTTGGAATCTGAATTGCAAAACTGAGGCCAAAATAGACAGGTTAATACCAAAACATTGCTGACCTTGAGAATTTATCTCAGTACAAGCAATTGTCTGCTATAAATAAAGAAAAAGTTAGATTCTCAAATTTCCAGTTTCGCAAATTAACCTTGTTTCACCCCCCTCTGGCTCTCAGTCAGACAACAAGTCCAGTTACTTCCTTCCTGGTTTGTTTAGCTCAGTATAGCAAATTCAAGAGGCAGCAATTGCTCAGAGCACCTGCCTTGCAAAGACTCCTCATTGAGCTGCGTTGGGAAGTCTGTGATTGGACATCCACAGAAAGTCTGGGCAAGGTTAGAAGGGGAGGGCTTGCAAATACAGCAGACAAGAGATGTATAGTTTTTGCAAGCTGTTTTTAGATATAACTCCAATGGGAAATACATAATTAAATGCATGCATGATTTCATTGGTGTATATCTACTAAACAGTGATTTTGTTGTTGTTTTTTTATTTGGGCAGCAGAGTATCCCTTTAAGAATCCAGTATTAGTGTGGGATCGCGCGACATGCTGTGGCACCATGGAAACCAACCAGCATGACTCTGTACATCTGCATTAAAGTCACAATGCAATCACTAGTATCTTCTGCTGTGTTTTGCTTCCCATACTACAGCCTCGTGATGCGCTTCCCGATACAAGCACATTTTGCTTGTACAGAATTTTTCTCACGTCCCTGGGGTGTTCTTGTAGAAAGAATGTGTTGCTTTTTTTACAGTAATAACAAGTACAACTATGATGTTAACTAATTAAAGCATCCCTATCTGCCTGCTTGCTGGAGAGTGGGTGCTTCTATAAGGAGACAATCCGGTAACAGGTGGTGTAATAATGCCCCCTAGTGGAGTATAATGATAATACTCTCTGAATCCATAATTCCAATAACTAGCAATAATCATCAGATGAAGTCATTATACCATTTGATGCACACGAGTCTTAAAATATTGTGACAATATGTTTAGTGACCTTTAGTGGTGACCATTTTCGGAAATCATTCACCAAGTTGTGACACGCCAATTTGTCTTTCAGACTATCATAAAAATATGTAGTTACTAGTAACATCAGAGCTATATTGCAATCTATTTTATGTCATGCTTTGAATTATATCAGTAACAAGATGCTGGGAGCGCTTTTTTCTATGACAAAGGCTAATATTGATTAAATAGATATGAAAATATATAGGTAAACAAGTGGGTAAGCCTGTAAATAAATGATATAAAGCTAGTAGGCTTTTTAAAAATGGTAGTAGTACTTTGTTATGTTTAACTATTGCAGCAGAATATAGGAGAAACTCTGCAAAGGTCTGATGTTGCATAAAAATCATTGTTAATGCTATATAAATAAAATATACACACTGTATACATAGTGCACTTACTTTAGAGGGACACTGTAGGCACCCAGACCACTTTAGCTCATTGTCGCGCATGCGCATTAGGTCTCACCCGTTGGCTGACGTTGGCGTGGGGGAAAAGAGGGACATAGGCGTTGGATTCAGGTAAGTGATTTAAGGGGTTTTAACCCCTTCAGCCACACAAAGGGTGGGGGTGCAAGGGAGGGGGGCACTGTAGGGACCTACAGTGCCAGGAAAACTGCCTTTTTTTCCTAGCACTATAGAATCCCTTTCACTCCTATTGTAATGTAACCTATAAACTACTAAGTATACATGTTAGTGGAATATAAATAAAATATGCATACACTGTATACCTACTGTGCCTCCTTTTACAGTAATGGAACCTGTAAAGTGCTGAGTACACCTATACATACTCTGCGTACTGTACCTACTGCAGAAATACTGGAAGGACAACCGGTGAACTAGTGTCCGGGACAAGGGCACCCAAGGCTCATTGATGCATGTGAGGAGCGAAGGCTAGTCTGTCTGGCCAATCACAGAAGCTACTATAGCTTAAAGTGATGCTACATTTTATATATATAAAAGCAATAGTTAAATGGACAATTTAGACTTTGCTGAAGTGCTTTATTTTTAGATAGTGTGTGTTCTTGTTTTCATTTTACAAAAACCACAGATTTCAATAGAAATTGGCACTCTTATAAATTAACCGTGTTGAACGCCCTAGCTGTCAATCAGAAGTGTTTTCGTGAGTTTAAATGCACTTGTATATTGCTCAAATAGTGTCTTTCACCATTGATTGTAACGGAGAATAGATTGTGAGTTTAATCTGAAGAGGGGAAAGCAGCATTTCTGTTAACTCCAAAATTAAAACACTGTAGATTTTTTTTCATGTAAAAATTGTAATTCTAGTTCTGTATATATGTTGTATTTTATTTCTCAACATAGTATTCTGTAAATATATAGGGGTAATATCAACTTACTGACAGACATAACATGGTTAAAATAACAAAATGTGAAAGGGGATTCGTGGCTGTGTAGCTCGATTGATGCCTGAGGTCAACCAACACTTAAGAATTATGTAGTAAGGGCTTAAAGGGGCACTGTAGGCAACATAACCACTTCAACTGAGTAAACTGGCTGTGGTGCCTGGAGACTGGGCGTATCAGGTCCCACATCAATTTTAAACAGTTCCCAGCATCCCGATGACGATATGGCAAAGGTAGAGTTACGCTGCATCTAACATCATACCAGGGATAGAGGTCAGTGATGGGCTAAGACGCCAGATGAGCGTCCCGATTACTGCCAGCAATCTCTGGTATAAACTGGTATGGCGTAAACAAGTCTACTTTCATCACATCGTAATAGGGACCAGGCTGCAGGCTGCAAGGAGCTAAGCATCTCTGCTAAACAGTGAATAAACCATTAAATAGTGATATGGGATCTAGCTCCCATGAACTCCGGTTACCATAATCGCTTATATGAGTCTAAGTGTTTATGGTTTGTAAAATGTCTCTTTAAGAACTGAAGTTATCACTAATATACATTTGTCTTGGACTGCCTATAGGAAAAACCTCTGCCAACCTAAAGTTTAATAAATTATCAACCCCTATATTTATCTCCCATTATTTACTTTTTTTTAAATTATAATATTAATATTGGTATTTATATAGCGTCAACTAATTCTGCGGTGCTTAGTTCAATTATTACAACCGTACAAGCAGATACACTAGATCAGGGGTAGGCAACCTTTTAGTAGCACTGTGCCGAAATATGATTGTGATGTCCCATAGCGTGTCGGTCATATTTCTTTAAATTGAGGTGTGCATGTTGCCATATTCTGCTTGTGTTATTTATACTGCAGTTGCTTTGTATTGTTGTATTTGTGCGTATATGAGCTATTATATTGTATATGTTCATTAATAGTTTGTGGTATCATGTATAATACCTATGAATTTGGGCTGTGTATGGGGGCTGCTTGTGGAATTGTGTGTGGATGGATATGTCACATTGTGTATTTAGTAGTGTGTGTATATGTGGGGCTGTTTGGGGTATTGCATGTGAGAGGCTGCATGTGGGGATGTGTGCATGTATGTGGATTGTTGGTGGTGTTGTGTTTGTGCGGACTGTGTGTGTGTTTGTATTATTTGTATGAGAGGAGGGTTATTCTGCAGCTCTGTGTATATCTAGCAATGTGGGAGGCTTCCCTGGGTTTTAGTGGGGACCAGGCTGGCCAGGTACAGCTCAAGGACATAAGCTGCAACAGGAAGCGGTGTGCTGCTTTACTCCAGTGTGGATTCCCATTCCCAAGTGCTGGGAGGAAGTGATCTCCGATTACTTCCTCTACGTGCTGCAATGCATAAATTGAGGATTGTCCATCACCACCTTTTCGTATTATAGATATCTGAAGTTTCACTTGGACTCCTGACAGGCCAGAGCCTGTTTGGCTCTTGTAGACATGGAGAACTTGATAAATATGAGTTTTTTTTCAGTCTATACTGCTATGCAGTGCTGTACTAAGGACGGGGTGTGGGGACAGTCTGCCCCGGGTGCCTACTCATTAGGGGCGTTCCCGCATGTAGCGGAGAGCTGATATTCCACAGGTTATCTCCACTCAAGATCTCAGTGAAGCTCAGGAACAAGTAGTAAAAATCCATAAGGCAATAATTACAGCAGGCAAGACAATCCAATAATATCCCAATATCAATCCCAATGACTGGACGACACACAGCATCAGAACTGAACTTTTAATCACTCAACCTTCTTTTAAAGCTTTCTCCCATGCAAGGGAGGGTTTTACAGTAATTATACAATACACCAATCATACATGAGTTGCCACCCACACATCCCCTCCCCTTAGTATGACTCATAATCCCATTATGCAGGACACAGTTCCCCTGGTTTTCTGGATGTACCCCTAAACATATGGGTACCCCTTTAAATATTAGATCCCCTGGTTGCCCTGATCTGGGTGAGAAACATATTCAAAAATAACCCAGATCGGACCAGGGGTTTGGGAAATTCCTGGAGGTAGTAAAAAGACCGACCGTGCTGGGGTTAACAGCCGAAATGGGTTCCATACATTTTGGCCCTGAGGTCGGTCACAGAAAAAGGGAACACAATGCCCGAACGGCTTGGGTTATGGAGACTGGGGAGGATTCGGATAAACCCCCTTGTTCGTGGGGTTCTTTCTACTGAACAGGGAGCCGTTCGGTAGTTTCTACACGAAGTGACGGCAGTGTGGAGGTCTCAGCAGTGTTTGCCTAACCGAGTGTCCGATTTGGGTTCCAGACACTCGACGGCAAAACACCGCTGTTTGGGAGTTTAAGGTGGCAGCCGCCACGTGTTAGTCTCCCGAATGGCGGCCACCCAGAGGACAAAGCACACACTGCACTGATTGCCAATTACCCGTTTGCAACATTGTTGCAAACGGTAATTGGAGGCACACTTATTCCTGGGGTGGTCTGATTGTTCGGTAGTTTCACTCGCATAATAACTGGAGTGATTTTACCGAACAATCAGGCGAATGCTGCATACACTTTACATACATATGGCAAAAATTAACCGAAAACATATGAATACACATAATTCTGAGGACAGCCCAATGCCATCCGCTACACCGCAGCCGGCAAACATTCAGGACAGTGCGTGGCCGACTATGGCGAGGACGGCGCAATCACAGGTTGAGTGGCAGGAGGGGACACATTAATCTCTTGCTGATCATTGAATGTAGCGTGGCCAGGCCACGGACCACAGTAGAGGAGCTTCTGCTCCCCTACCCTTTCTGACAGGAAGTGTTCACAGAGAGCACAGAACGGCTTCCTGTCAGACCAGAGAGAGAAACAGAAGCTCCTCCACTGCGGTCTCCAGGTCAGCCACATAGAGGGGCTGTGGGGGTTAATGAGACACATAGAAGGGCTGGGGGAGTATAATGAGACACATGGAGGTACTGGGGGTATAATGAGACACATGGAGGGGATAGGGGGTTATTGAGACACATTGGGGTGGTAATCAGACACATGGAGGGGCTGGTGAGGGTGAATGAGACACACTGAGGGGCAGAGGTGTGACAAAGACAGAGGGACTGGTAAACATCTACACAGACAGAATGGCTGGTGAGACAAACAGACACACAGAGGGGGCAAAGAGACACACAGAGTGGCTGGGGGCACAAAGAGGCATACAGAGGGGCTGAGTGGGACAAAGAAAAAAACAGAGGGGCTGGAGGGGTACAAAGAGACCCACGAAAGGGCTGAGGGACAAAGAGACACTCAAACAGGATGGGGGACAAACAGACACAATGAGGGACACAAAGAGACACACTAAAGGGCTGAGGGGCACAAAGAGACACACATAGGTGCAGCAGGGGGACAAAAAGACCCACAGAAGGGTTGGGGGGACAAAAAGACCCACAGAAGGGTTGGGGGGACAAACAGACCCACACAGAAGGCCTGGGGAGACAAAGAGACAGAGGGGCTGTTTTTTACATTTTAATTTGGGGCTGGGTGGTGTTGCCAAATACAGGATCCGCCCCCGGTGCCAAATTTTCTAGGTAAGCCCCAGATTGCTACGTAACTCTGTTAAAATCAATGGTTGGTATAGGAAACAGCAGGGTTAATAGAAAGGGCAATATGTACGCTCGGCAGAATCATGCCTCGATGCAGTTCAGTACAGTGTTTCCTTGTTGTACATCTGTAATCACAGATTTAAAATGGGAACATTCAGCCAGCATTGCTTATCATTTGCAGATAGATCTGATCAGAGCAGAGTCGCATTGCTGTGACAAGACAAAGCACTAAAGCTGGATTTTCAATTAATTACTAGATACAGCACTGCTCAGTTCCATCAGAGCTAAAATCCAAGCAATTTGCTTCTGAGTGTAATCAGGGAACTAAGTGTGAAAAGCCAGCTAACTCCATACTGCCTATTATTTGTCATGCGGAAAGCTAATTGATTTGATATCAGGATACATGTAATCAGGATTTACAAACACACCAATTGCCACATTGTGTAATTTCTTTTTCTATGTCCCTGTGAGAAGGTTATCATACGTTCAGAATAATCACAGAAATCACTTTCAGCAATACATGCGGATAGAGCTAAAATGTATAAAACATACGAGGTTAGTACTATAGTCATCTGTGTTTCCTAGAAACCAACAAACTAAACATCCATCTCTCCCTCCCTTCCATAAACGAAGCAAGTCCTGCTTCTATGTTCCAAAACGTATTTAAAGGGACATCATAGTCACCATAACCACTACAGCTTAATGTATGTGTTCTGGTGTCTAAAGCCTGTTCCAGCAGGCTTTTTAAAGTAGACACTGCCTTTTCAGAGGCAGTGCTTACACTAGAGGTGCTTCCTGTGTCAATGCTGCACAGGGGCAGCACTGATGCTCCACATAGAGATGCACTGATTCTATGCATCTCTATGAGATGCTGATTGGTGCAGTGCCGCATAATGCAGGAAAGCATTGAATTGGCTGAGATCATCAAATTTGATGATCTCTGCCAAGGGGGTGGAGCAGTGCAGGGCCAGCCGCAAGGAGACCAACATGGCGCTGGAAATAAGGTAAGTAAATCACCTTTTTAATGCAGGGGTAAGTGAGGCGGGAGCTTTATAAAGACTAGTATGGTGACACAGAGCAGTAATTCCCAAATCAGTCCTCAAGGCACATCAGTGGTCCAGGTTTTATCAATATAACCCACTAAGAAAGAAAAAAAAATTAGAGATGCCTATTAGTGATGTCGCGAACTTCCCGCGAACGGCTCGCTGCGGTTCGCCACGAACTGTTCGCGCCGAGCTCCGGTCAGCTGACACATCCCGGCCAATCTCCAGCAGACCCTCCCTCCCAGACCCTCCCACCTCCTGAACGGTTCGCAACATCACTAATGCCTATACCCCGATCTGTTGTGTGGCGTGTGTGTGTGTGTGTGTGTGTTCAGGGCTATTTTTTACCCCCATTCTGGAGAAACCATATTATTCAATGTTCATATTTCAAGTGCAGTATAATCATTTTAATCGTTTGGATAACAATATAATATACATGACTATTACTCCTACTAATTTGAGTATTTATTAGGAACTGATAATTAATTAGGTTACTCCGTAGAAATATAATTAAGCCATTTTTAGTAAAAAAAAAAGTATCATTATAATTATACTATTATTGTATTAGAAAGTTGGAGGAACATTTAATAGGGTTGGAATTTTCTTAATTCTTAATTTTTTTTTTGGTAAAACATTTATGTACATATCAGTTTCGTAACGATGTTCTGGAGCCTTCAGTGCCCGGTTTAAATGTTTTCTGTGTGTTTAAATGTATATACATTGTAAAGATTATGGTTTGATTAATAGACAATATATAATTTGTTACAAAGTGTCATTAGTCGATTCGATAATGACTTCAATGTTCTTTGATGAGGTATCACACACAGCTGGTACGATGATAGACTACATCTCAAACGGTCTTGAGAACATAAGTTAACCAAAGTGCACTTGTTTCAAACCTCAACTTTAGTAAAGCTCAAAGATGTTTTCATGAACCTACCTTTTTCTTGTTAACACCTGCAGCAATTCCTTGACCTGGCATAGGAGGTTACACAACCCAATAATCAAAAGGAGAAGACAGACTCCAAAAAAGAGCAATCCTGACATTCAGTTTGGTTTACCCACCTGTATCAACTGTCACGTCACCACCACAAAGACACCTGCGGTGGGAATACCCTTCTTATCAAGAACTCATCTCAGTGGTTTGTTTATCTGATCGGATGAGACCTCATGAAGACTAAGTCCCCCTGAGCATCAAAATCTAGTGACAGCTGGTTAAATTACAATTCACAAAGACTTCCAGGAGAATGACTGTTGAAAAACTGACTGTTAAATAAGATGACCATCTTTCTTAGGAATCGGGAAAATTACTACAAACTGATCGGATACAGAAAAACATGGTTGGGACTTGCAAAACTATTTTTTCAGTTTCAAGATTCTCATGAAAATAAAGTCTAACAGGAAAAGAATCATTTAAAGCTTGCTCTGTTTACATACTATATAAATTCACAGATACACAGAAAGACCACAGAGTGAATGCATTATCTGATGTCTGTGCCATGTTATGCAGTAGCAAGTAACTTTTAATTCCTGGTTAGTAGCATAGGAATTCAGGTTTTTAGCCATGTTGAAAGGACACTGTAATCACCATAACCACTACAACTTGGTTGACTCTTAGACCGTTGTCTCTCTATTTTCTATAAGTTTCTTTTCACGCCTGGGGCTCTCCTGCCACACAAAGCCTCCAATAATGTAGAAGTATGACTTCTGTATAATATACTCACAGCCATCGAGCTTGGGGGGTAATGATAGACTGCGAACACTGGGCTAACTCTGCTTGAAATGGCTTGGCAGAAAACAAGAGACCAATGTGAGTATCTACGTTTATTTAAATACAGCTGTATCATATTTCCTCTTAGCTGGTTTCCATGGAGCCATAGGATAAAGTGTATTTGCACTTTTTCTATTGCAAAAAGCAAGCATTGGGCAGCATGCCGTCACGCAGAGATGTATGTTTCTGTACGATGCTCCACTCAATGAATTCTGGCACTTTGTGGTCATGGGTGATATATAAAATAAAAAATATTTTTTTTTTTTCTGTAATAAACTTACTGGGTTTTTATTTTAATATAAATTCCCCACTTTCTTAAATCAACATGCCCCTATATGAAAAAAAAAAAAAAAAAAAAATGAACACACTTCGTAGATGTGAATTAGCAGCTGTGAATGATACACACACAAAAGAACTATACATGCATGCACATATTAAGCTTTGTATAGAGGCATGATGAATCTGGAGAGATGTCTCTCCAGTAGGAACAACTGTTGCTAAACTAATGCTCCAGTTACGAGTGGAGAGAGGTCTTAATACAATTAATATTTGATGCACCTTATATTGGGAGTTATGGAGAATTGGCAAATACATTTCCAGTTTTAGTGGAGTTACGAGTTTCACTCTTTGGATATTTTGAGATAAGTTGCAATACTTTTATCAGTTCTGTGAAATTCCCAGTTAAGTGAATAAATCCCAACATTTATTAGTTCTAAACAAGAGAGAGGTCTTTTTAAAACAGAAAATGACGACACATTTACTTATTGATACAACTTCTCTGAAGAGCTTAGAACAGACATAACTCCTGAGTGTCAACTATAAAGAACAGTAATAAGAGATTATTTACCTGCCACTCGGAATCAGGAGTGGTTTCTAAACGTAGCAAACCGAAGACAAGCCGGTTACTAATTAAGTTACATAACCGCCATATGGTGAAAATCTCTCAATCAATTTAATGTTGTTAATTTCATTTAATCAGTTTTTAGCAGTCTCTCTCCAAAACAGAAGCTGTGCATTTTATACTCCTTTTCAGTAAATTTGTAAACATGAGTTAAATATAAAAATACATATATATCTTCTGCAGCGATCAAGAAATGTGATTTCCAGTCTGTTCGATGGCTCCATCCAGTGTGATCTGTTGATTTCTCGATCTTTTGAGGAATTCTAGTTCAGTGTCAGAAAATTTTGGAGTCAGCGCCACTTGGTCATAATCAAATCCCTCCTCCAGCGCAAATGGTTGGACTTCATCGGTCTGCAGGTGAGAAGAGCAAAGAGTTCATTTATATGGAGGCGGATAGCTAAATACAAAAACAACGTTGGCTAATTTAGCACTGGACATTTTTGGAGTGTTCTAAAGGCACACTCCAAGCACCATAACTACCTAATTGTTAATTCAAGAAGACACATTTGAGTTACAAGTACAAAAGGTGGCAAAGCCTACAATCCGAAAGAGGGGCGGGGTATTTTATTCAGTTAAAATGGATTGCTCAGTCTACTAACAATAAAAATCTGAAAAAATCTTTTATTTTAATATCTGTAAACTTGTTATGGGTAGCAAAGATTAGTGGAGACAAAGGCAAGATGAAGCAAGGAAAAGAAGTTTGGATAACCATCTAAGAGAAACCACAACAGGGCAATGAGCTAAGGGATAAGTGAGTTTAAATAACCCTCTTGCAGATCCGATTGGCTGTACCTGGCCCTTAACCTCGTAACGTCAACCGCATGTCGACATCGTCTTTACCGTGGACAGACATGGGGCTATATAATTGCTTGGGTCCGCAGCGGTGTGCACTGACATGCCGCAAAAGCCAGGCATCATGGCAGAAGACCACTGAGCGGCACTGCCCTCGATTTTGGGAAGGTAATAATCTACGTTTTTGCAACATGGAGACGAAGGATACATGACACATGGTGACATGCTCAACTCAGCAAAGCCAATCATGGTGCCCTGCTCAACCTAGCACAGACCCTCATGTTTTCCTGCTCAACCCAGAACAGACCCTCATGGTTCCCTGATCAACCCAGGAGAGCTGATCATGGTGCCCTGCTCGACCCAGCACAGACCCTCATGGTTTCCTGCTCAACCCAGAACAGACCCTCATGGTTCCCTGATCAACCCAGGAGAGCTGATCATGGTGCCCTGCTCAACCCAGCACAGACCCTCATGGTGCCCAGCTCAACCCAGAACAGACCCTCATGGTTCCCTGATCAACCCAGGAGAGCTGATCATGGTGCCCTGCTCAACCCAGCACAGACCCTCATGGTGCCCAGCTCAACCCAGCACAGCCGATCATGGTGACTTGGTCAACCCAGCACAGCCGATCATAGTGCCCTGCTCAACCCAGCACAGCCGATCATGGTGCCCTGTTACTGCAAATATAGACCTTCAGGTGCCTTGCAGGTTTATTTGGTGCCCTGCTGCTTCCAGTACAGGTTTATATCGTGCCCTGTTACTCTTAGTACAGGTTTATATGGTGCCCTGTTACTCCCAGTCTATGTATATGTGGTGCCCTGTTACTCCCAGTACAGGTTTATATGGTGTTCTGTTACTCCCAGTCCAGGTTTATATGGAGCCCTGTTACTCCCAGTACATGTATATATCGTGCCCTGTTACTCCCAGTCTATGTATATGTGGTGCCCTGTTACTCCCAGTACAGGTTTATATGGTGTTCTGTTACTCCCAGTCCAGGTTTATATGGAGCCCTGTTACTCCCAGTACATGTATATATCGTGCCCTGTTACTCCCAGAACAAGTTCATATAGTGTTCTGTTACTCCCAGTCCAAGTTTAAATGGTGCCCTGTTACTCCCAGAACAGGTATATATGGTGCCCTGTTACTCCCAGTCCAAGTTTAAATGGTGCCCTGTTACTCCCAGAACAGGTATATATGGTGCCCTGTTACTCCCAGTACAAGTTTATATGGTGCCCTGTTACTCCCAGTCCAGGTATACATGGTGCCCTGTTACTACCAGTAAAGGTTTATATGGTGCACTTCTACTCCCAGTCCAGGTTTATATGATGCCCTGTTACTCCCAGTACAGGTATATATGGTGCCCTGTTACTCCCAGTCCAGGTATATATGGTGCCCTGTTACTCCCAGTCCAGGTATATATGGTGCCCTGTTACGTACAGTAACTTATCGTGTCCTGTTACTCCAAGTACAGGTCTATATGGTGGCCTGCTGCTCCCAGTACAAGTTTATATGGTACCCTGCTACTTCCAGTCCAGGTTTATATGGTGACCTGCTATTCCCAGCACAGACCTTCATGGTGACCAGCTATTCCCAGTGCAAACCCCCATGGTGAGCAGTTATTCCTAGGACAGACACCCATGGTGAGCGGTTATTTCTAGGACAGACACCCATGATGAGTGGTTATTCCTAGGACCGATTCCTAGCACAGGTCCTTGGGGTGTCAACCATTTTGGTCCTAGCTCAGACCTACAGAGTGTCCCCATACTCCCATGTGAAACATACACCATCAAAGTGCCTCGCTACACATCACAACCTGCCAGTGTCATAGTATATCATACAATGACAAACTCTTCATATTTTTAACCTGCTGAATTTTTAGCCCAATAGGAAAAGCAGAAACTAGCATGTCATTTACCAGCTTCAATCCAAAGACATTTTACAATGGGCTGCCACCAGAGACGGGAATAACACAGTAATAGGAATCTAAATGCTAATCTGCTCTTAACAAAATACATTTAAGTGTTCACTATTAAAACGTTAGCGCAGTGTCACTAATTAAAACGAATGCCTCTCCTGCTTAATAACAATTCAGAGCCCGAGAAGGAAAAGGACTCGAGCAAATCAAATGGCCTCAATATGAAAATTGTCTATTTATAAATAGTGCATAAATCCATTTGTATCGGCGGCTGGATATTATTATGCAGACTGAAATGCAATAAATGTGCTCTCGAAATTTATGAACCTTTCTCCTCTGCTTTTTGAAACACTTCATCTGCTGAGCTTTGCACGGCTACAAGAGAAAGAATAAAAAATGGATGAGATTTTGCTGGTTGGAACCAGCTGAAATATACAGAAAACAGAGTGTTAAAAGGTGATACATGAGACAGTTTAGTAGGACACTCAGAGCACCACAGCAACTTCCTGGCATAGGTTATGGTGCAACGAGGTCCCCTGTCTTGTCCTTCTTCATAGACATACTTGTCAACTGTCTCAAATCTGGCAGGGCAGTCCCAAATTGTGAGACAGCATTTGTTTAGACCCTGAGGAGCCAGGCAAGGCCTAGGCAGAACAGGGACATGTAAATGTGAGGGGAGTATATACAGAGGAATGTAGTAAAGTGGTCTTGGGATGGGGGTGGAGTAGTAAGGGGTAGATGGGTGGGCTAGTATAAATAGATTGTCATCTTGCAGGGTAGCAGCCATCTTAATTATCAGTTGGGAACAGCGTCCCGCCCTCCCTCCCCTTATTTGTTTCATGTTTGTGTGTTTTGTCTGTCACAGTTTGGTTGCCCAGAGGGCATGTGGACGCCCAGCTGACATGGTCGGAGCCCACCAGGCATTTGGTCACCCGTCGGGGGTTGTGGGTACAGTTATGGATAACGGACGTGCCCACTGAGCCAATAAGCGGCTAGTGGTTAGCATTACGAAATGGAAGGCCCAAGAAAAGGCCTTATGCTGGTTGGAACGAGGGGGAGGAGCAGCTGCCCTAAGTTATGTTTGGTTGGCATGGAGGTACTTAGCGACGTATCTATTTACTGAGTAACTATGTATATCGTGTTTTATGTTATAAAGTTAAAGTTTAAAGAGTTATACATTTATATTTTAATAAAGCTTTGGTCTATTTTAATCCAAGGCAAGTCTGTTGTGGTTCATTTTGGGAAACAATAGGTTGGGGTGGTTTATCAGTGGTGAAGGTCTATGCACATACACAGTTACCCTCTACCTACGCACATGCTGTTTAAATAATTTAATAAATACAGTCATGACATAAGCAATATTCAAAAGAAACATCACATATACAAGAAGTAAAGAGAAAGGATATGTAACGGCACCCCGGGCATAAAAGGGGTTAAATGCCGTTTAGAGGATATTCCCCTTCCAGATACACAGGCAGCTACCAAAGACACCAAACTGCCGAACAGGAAACCATATGAATGCCGTAAACAGCTGAACCGGAACCATACAAATGCGTTAAACAGCCGAGTAGAAAAAAACATACGAATAGGTTTACACTCCTAGCAGTCAAACTGGAACAGCATACAATAAATCCCCCCAAGAACGAGACAAGGCTCCGTTTTGAGGGTCAAGCAGGAACAGACAGAGCTGTGGGTTTATTGTTCTTATATACACATTAGTACCACCCACAGGGTTTTGTAAAACAACCAATAAACACGTTCAATACACTCAGACACTCCCACACAAAATCCTCCCCTCTGCCTGTGATACAATTACCTTACACAATGGGTTAATGTAATTATCACAGGCAGAGAAATACAGTTTTTCCACATTATTCATAACTTTAAAAGTATACATCACATTCACATTTTCAGAATCAGCATACTCCAAATACAAACATATGTCAAAATCATACAAATTGGTCCAGTGGGTCAAAAGTTAGATCGAATGCCTTTGTCACCAAATGAAGCATGGCTTTTCTGCCCAAAAACAGTTCCACAGAGTCTTCTATCCTGGAGATAATTGGGAAGTAATCCAATTATCTCAAAGGACAGAGGCAAAACTCCATTGAACACATGGTAGCAAAAGACAATAAAATACATAAAAATATATAACTGTGCAGCTATTGCATAAAACAGGTACATTCAACATATCCCCAGATAGCTTAGATCTGGGCGCACATTATTACTGAATGGCGCTCCGATCACATACATAAAGTTCAATTGCCATGGAGCCAAAGTCTTTCACATAGTCTTTCGTTATACGAATGGGCTCCATGGCATAGCTAACTGGGGTATCACTGTTCAAATAGGACAAGTACCGAATGACCCGGCTTTCTTGACTTTGCAGGGGAAAATCAAGCGTTTCAACATGGGGCCATAGTCTAAAGGCAGCAGGCGGCCAACCAGGCTCCTCCAATGCACAATGGCGAGATTGGTCTCGTCACAGGATAGGTACTGCATAAATGGGAAAAGCATACTGATCAAGAAAGGATAAGGACAAAAGGGAGAAAATCTATAAAAGTAGGTAGATTAGTGGTTAGGGAAGCCAGCTTCACTCAGTATCTCATGTTCAATTCCCGTCAAGGTCACCCGAGTCTTTCAGCCTTCCATAGTAGATAAAATGAGGACTATTAAACAGTTAATAATCACATCAAGACCCCAGGACGTACTTGGAAACTCATTCAAGCTAAATGTGCCTTATATGGTTAAATAAATTCATATTATTGTTATATACTTTTAAGCTATAATATTATTATCCATATAATGCCTTAAAAAAAAAAAAAAAAAGGAATGGGCCCACTCTAACAGTGAATGCACAAATCTTGTACAATAGAATAACTTAGAAAATGCAGAAAAGACATGCGTAGAATGTTCAAAACTTAATTTGCTCAAATGACAATCCCTTACTGATCCAGACATTCTATCACTTAAATGTGAATTTAAACTACTTTGATATTCATCAAAGGTCTCTATTGTTAAGGACAAGGGAAGGAGATATTTAGTAGAGTAGAGTGCCATGGTTCGCCTTTAGGAAGGCAAAGCAACTTGGGAAATGTGGTCCAAAAACATTGGAGTGGCCAACATTACCCGTAACCGCTCTAAATGCATCCATTTTTACTGCCTTATTAAAAGGAGTGAAGGACAATGGTATTGAAACACCCCAAACTGAAAGGAATACCAAAACAACTAGTGTTCACTGTAGTGGTTACGGTGCCACGAGTGCTCTGGCACACACACACACACACACACACCTCACCCCACTGTAAGTAGTCAAACGCCAGAGAGCAGTGAGCTCCTGAGCAGTAAATTCCATTGATTCTTCTGATGCATGCAGGCAGGCAGTGGCACCCAGTGTACCCCAGGTAAGACTGCTTATAATAGGGTGACACCAGGGCACTCCTTGCACCATAGCCACTTCAGCAATCTTGGAGTGTTCTTTTAATTCATGAAAACTCTTGAGTGGCTTCATTAAACTAAATCAGGGCCAGTGAAAACTCTTCCTTAGGAGTAATTGGTCATTGAGGTAGAACATTGTTCCTGGGCAAAAATAAATGTGAGTAGAGCAGTTTAAAAATCTAGTAACTCAGCAATTTCCTTTGGATGCCACCCTAGTATAGAGAGTTTGGAAAGTTTAGTAGAACGACAGTTACTCCTGTTGAAATACTGTAGGTGGACAAAATATGGGTTTATATAGAACCTCTGGATAGAGACAGACAATATGAGAGATGGGTATATAAAAGTAAATGTTGTGCCAACAAGTGCGTAGCTGGATTTGAAAAATGTAGGCAAGAATTTGCCGATTTAAACTGGTACCAGTATGAAGAAAAGAAAAAGAAAGAAAAAGACACTATATAGGATCCTCAACGGGGAGCAATGTGTCAAAACCTAAGCCTCGGACGTAAGTGTGTATATATTCAAATAGCTACTCAGGTCAATGCCCAATAACAACGAAAACACATACACAAAAACAAGGTAACCACTCTCACATGGAGGGCATGTGGGGTCAAGATGGACCATGTGGAATTGGTGGGTTAGAGAAGCAAAGAAGAAACACTGGGAAACATATGAGGCTTGAAAAGGACAATGGCATACATATAGGCATATGAAGGATAGCATTTTTATTTATTTATTTTAAAGTTGATGATTAATATAAAGGTTTAATACAATATATTCTCCACCCACTAGCACTTAATAGCTGAATCTAGTGATGTCATTCCGTTTGGTGAGAGCCCATTACAGACCCTGGGCACATCACACGTTATTTGACTTGTTATTAAAGAGGTTACAGGAATTAATTTAGCAAATGTCTGTGTATATTTATTACTTTTGAATTGCCCCATGGGATAAATAGCTGGCGTTGTACTTATTCGGCAGGAGGAAAAGCAATTTCTGAGTTTCAAAACATCCAGAACACTAAAGTCGCTGCTACATCCTCCATTTCTCCCCGGGGACTATTTAAATGCTGCAGATGAATTCCCAGAGAGATTTAAACTTAACTGGAAAACGCTTATAGAAAAGCAAAATATGTCCATGACACAATAAATCAAATCTATTTTTACAGCACAAACACCCCCGTGACATGTTCCTCTCACTGCTGCAGAGAGAACCTGGAGCAATTCACCTAATGACTATACAGAGGATGTTAGGTCTCCTGCTATTGTCCTCTATCTAAATCAGTAATCGTACTAAGCTGGGGTGTGCAGGACGACACAGTCTAATCCCCATTCTCTCTGCCCAGCCTTAGCCATTCTGCTCCTTTGATGCGTTCTACCTTTCTTGTTGTTTTTATAAGAGACAATATAACACCCTGCTCCATTTCTGCAACCATGGATAGATTGCCTAACCTGCCCTGAATTAATTTTTCTCTCATTCTGCCTGAAATCTGTTCTCTCTTCCATCCTGCCATGCATGCTATAGAGAGAGAGAGTTCTTTATCCTGCCCAAAACTCTCCTCTCACTTCTCCTCTCATTCTGTTCATTAAAACTGTTTTCTTCCCCACCAACTCTTCTCTTGTGCTGAACTCCCTCTATAATCCATCAACCCTTCCTGAACACAGAAAATAACACACAACTATAGTTCAGCGCTTCTGAAGATGATTACAGTCCAGAGGCAGCTCAAACACCAAGGACGGAGTCTTTCTTGTCCGGTTAAAAGCTGGGTAAAACAGGAGGTTGGTGTAGCACCTAAACAGCCCTTATCAGGGAGTATATAACGAGAAGAAGAGAAAAAGAGCAGAAGAAGCTAACAGTGTAGTATGTAAAACTGAAGTTGGTATAAATATGATAAAAAATGTGCACTCACACTTTTTTAAAGCTTCAATGCAGCTCCAACTTATGCGCCTGGGTGGAACGATCCCCACGTAAGGATCATGTGCAGTGCGGATTCTTCTTTTGATATTTTTCGTGGAAGGTATCCTCATAGAAATAAAAAATATAAAAAGCGTAGTATAGTGCAGTATATTTTGACCATGGAGCAAGGGTAGGTATAAATATAAAATGTACACTCACATGTAGTAGAGTTGCAAATATGGTACCAAATCAGCATAAAAACTAATAAAAAGGTAATAAATAGATAAAACAATAGCAGTGGGGATCATACCACTTCATACGCTGATTTGGAGCCATATTTACTGTTCCACTACATGTGAGTGTACATTTTATATTTATACCTACCCTTGCTCCATAGTCTGAATATACTACACTATAATATGCTTTTTATCTTTTTTATTTCTATGAGGGTACCTCCCACTAATACGATCAAAAGAAGAATCAGCACTGCATTTTATCCTTAGGCGGGGATCGTTCCGACCAGGTTGGAGCTGCATTAAAGCTCCAAAAAAGTGTGAGTTCACATTTTTTAGCATATTTATACCAGCTTCAGTTTTTCATACTACACTATTAATTTCTTCTGCTCTTTTTCTCTTCTTTTCATTATATACTCCCTGATAAGGACTGTTTAGGCGCTATACCAACCTCCTGTTTTACCCTTCCTGAACACATCCTACTGTCCTCCACCCTCACCTGAGCTCAAGCATTTCTGTTCCACCCTGCCCTGAACTCACTTCACCCTCCTCCACTCTGAGCTCCCCATATTCTCCTCTACCCAACCCTGAACTCTCCCAATCATCCTCTACCCTGCCCTGAACACACCCTGCTCCCCTACACCCTGCACTGAACTCACCCTACCCTGAACTCACAATACTCTCACCCTACTCTCCTCCACTATACTCCCCTCCAGCCTGTCTTGTACTCTCCTCCACATTTCCCTGAACTCACCATACTGTCCTCCATCCTGCCATGAACTCCCCCTCTTCTCCTCAACACTGCTCTGGAGACTCATTATTCTCCTCCACATTGCCTTGAACTCCCCCTATTCTCTTCCACCCTGACCTGAATTCCACTATTCGCCTCCACCCTGCCCTGAACTCCACCAATTATCTTCCACCCTGCCACAACTCACCCTATCCTCCTCTATCCTAAACTGTCTTCACCAATTCTCCTCCATCTTGCTCCAAATTCCTCCCCCCCCCCATCTTTTCCAACTCCCCTGTAAACCTCAGATTCCTTTTTCCAAAACAACAGATAACAAACCACATCCTCTCCTCTCCTCAACCCCCCAAGCAAGTAAAAACACACAATCACATCCCAGTATATGTTTTTTTATGTGACCTTAAAACAAGTTGAGTCCTGGCAACCCCAGACAAAGTAAATGCATTTGCCTTAATGTATACAAACTTTGACAAGGCCTCAACCTGCTCCGCACTCTCAGCCAGTATTGTGGGAACTATTATTCATATAAAGCTGAATTGTTGCATTGCATGAGATGCATAAAATACTGCAGCAGTTACAACACATGTCTAGCACCTACATTTCTCATAGCCACATCTATCTGCACTCTCCCTGGTAGTTGCTGATGAAGAGATAAAATTGTGTGTGGCAAACCAAGGATACACTTGAAAGCAGAACTGTCACTACTCTGGAATTGACAGTTGCTTGTGCCCCAAAATCAGTAAACACTATTGCATCATTTATCGGGGAAATAATAAAGCTGAGGTAAATAAAAAAAATTTAAAAAAATAAAAAATTTAAATCGTATTTATTTACCTACTCTGGACCGCTATTTTGTAGTGGGATTAACCGTCCCATGTTCTTAGTCATGCTCATGCACAATCTGATATCTACACAGAAATTACTACAAAGGGCTTGCGCTCCCCGGAATTCCTTCAGTAGCGCAGTACATGTGCAGCGTGCAAATAATTAAAATTGGACTGCGTGAGATTTTTTTTTTTTTTTTTAAATAATAGTATAACAAAGAGCTAACACTCTATCCAATTGTGCAAAAATGTGTGTCAGCTCTGCTTTAGTCTTACATACACAGAAAAAAACATTAACACTCTGATAATCATGGCGCTGAGAAAGAAATCACCTGGCAATGAAATGGTTACTAATAAAATATATTTGAGGCTTTCCAGCAGAAATCTTTGTCCTGCTCGTTTCTGTTTAATAATTCCATGGGCAGTACTTAATGGATTTTTTTTATTTAAGATTATACAGAACTAAGCACTGCATTATAATTCACTCATTATACTCTAAAGTTCTAAAATATTCTGCAGCGCTCTGTGATAAGATCTGCTTAAAATAAAGATTTCCTCAATGTGTTTTTATGTATTTTTATAGGTTTTAAAAGACTTAGGGAGAAGTAAAAAACCTAGTAGGAAAGTTTTAATTATATCAATAATGCATTTCTTTTGGGGAGACATTGTGACATTTCAATTATATAAAGTTTTAATTACAAAAAATAATGCAGTAATACCACTACAGATAATATCATAATACCATAAATACTGTAGTAGTTATGGTGCTGCATCACTCGGCACTATACTCTGGTTCTGTGTCGAACTGTTTTTGATTGTTTACATACAAACCAAGGCTGCCCAAAAGATCCAGCTCTGCCTCGGAATATTGCTCTTTCAGGAAGTTAAATATCAATTTCAATCATATCTGAATGGAACTCATTGGTGGGGCATACTCCAAACACAGCCACGTCCAACGGGACACCAGGACCCCCCATGCATACCGTACCTGATGTATTGTGGGATTCTGTTGGCTCTCACCAGACATCTTAAATTCCAAGCAGGTATTCCTTGAGAAGGATGGAAAGTAACGAGTTACCTCTGCCTCTCCAGGGAACAGTTCTGTGGACAATAGATAGTTATTATCTCAAGTCTTGTTAACCCTTTGTCAGACAAATTCCTCAGAGTAAAAGACCTCAGATGTTCCATTACCGATTGCCTTTAGAACATCTTTCTAAAGACTAGTCAACATGGAGTCTTTGTAGCTCTGCCTCTCCTCCCTGACCGTGTCTGCAGAGGTTGAATGGAAACCATTGGGGGTGTCTACTCACAAATAGCTAAGTTCCATTGAATTGAGCAAAAAGTAGCACATTTTCTTTTAAAACAAAATTGTTGTAGGAGTTAAACTTTTATCCACATGTTTTTTGCTACACATCCAACTCGAAGTTTAATGAATGAATCTTTTACACCGGTTCTACTAAGGAAGGACAGATATGTGGCATTCCAAAAAGTGCCGGATTAATGTTTTTCGGATAATAGCTCCATTTAAAAATTCTGAACTGAAATAAGCCTGTAAAGGGCAGAATATAGCATCTTTTATTTTCAGCATCAACTATCTTCTAAAAAGCTCCAGCACTGTATTGTCCAGCAGAGACAGTGCGTTTTAAAATGAACCGTTTTTTAAAATGAAAATGTAGTTAAAGCAAGTTAAAGTGCTTTATGTTTTTGGAGTGTTCCTTTAACATGCCAGTAATGCTTTGATGAAAATTCTGCAGAAGTAGCATATTGTAAGATATTTCATTCTCATCCTAGTAGCCTACAAACATTTATACCAGTTATAATTTATAGTGTTTCAGAGGTTTGCGAACTCCATTTAACATGATGCTAACCCAGGTTCCTGGGTACCACAGTTCGCAGTGACTTCTTTATAGTGTCCCCAAATTAAAGCACCATCATCACTTTGTGTATCTACAAATATGGATCACTGGAAAGGTGGTTACAGGCGAATTATAACGAACCATGATTTTTACAAATTTTCCTTATCCCTATATTTAACAAATATGAGCTTGTGAGGCATAAAAATTAACATTAAAATGTAGAAAGCCCACATCTCTTCATCCTGCAACTGGGAACTTCCATCTTAGCTTCCTGTCAATCATTGTTCTAAGCACTGTTTATCCTCTGCACTTGACATTCGACATAAAGGAAGTTTTTTAGAAAAGAGAAATGGAACATTTTTCTTTTTTGCCTCTTCATTTGCAATGTCAGTTCTGGTGTTGCCTTATCTGAACTGGATTGTGATGTAATTTGCTAAATATTTAATATAAACATAATTGATCATCTCATGAAAGATAGGTTAACACAAGTTATAGGTGATTTTTAACATTTAATTCAATGGTGTATAGTTTTCCTTTAACAGAACAGTTTCACTTATCAAATTCTAGCGAATAGCCTTGCAGATGCGGATATTGTCCTTTCTGGGTAACTGTGGCTCAATTAGTCTTTAGCCTTCCAATTATTATTATTATTATTATTATTATTATTATTGCCATTTATATAGTGCCAACAGATTCCGTAGCGCTTCCAAAAACTTGACATTTCTGTAAGGTTATCGACTGACCAACAAAAACGGTATACTTTATTATTAATGCCTTGATTTATTTTAGAAAAATTATGTGTTCTATTTTAAATATTGTCATTTGACTGTAAATAGCAGTGATTTTTTTTAGAAAGTCTTATTAAAGAATGTAAATATGTTTGAGATTATCCCAAGTCACAGGCAAAAAGAGGAGAGCAATCAGCTGCTATTTACTGGGAGGAACGTGTCAGAATGAGATGAGATCTGCTCTAAATTTAGCCTGTGTGACAGTAAATTAAATAGTCTAATCTGCAGGCTCCTCTCTGCCAGGCAATGCTTAATCAAGCATATACTTCACCAGCAAAATGCCTTTTTTTCCTTACAACATGGATTAGAAAGACCGAGAGAGACAGTCAACCAGAGAGAGATTGTTGGTAATTAGGAAGTATCTATCAGTCTTCAGGATCCCACAAAGGTAATGTTCTAGTGACCACCAACAATTTGGGGTAATAATAGGGACTGTAGAGTAAAAGTCCTAGGAATCCCACCAAATCCTACTTTTCGCTAATGGTCTAGAAGACAGCACTGCAGTCGAGCTGCGTCCAAGTGCCACTGCTCTTTCCTCCATGATTCCGCTCAGTAGACACAGTTGCAGAGAACAGGTGATGTGATCTGACGTTACATACCTCGCTCACTTGTCGTAAAGAAGAGCATGACAGAGACAACAAGGAAGAATCTGAGTAATGTAGGACCATAGCTCTGCTGCTTCCTTTAAGATCATCATCAGTGCCCCCAGGCTTCTCCACCATCCCACTAAGGCAGATAACTTAAAGGCTTACTTCAAGCACCACGACAGCTTCAGTGATTTGAAGTGGCCATGGTGCTTGGAGTCTGTTTGTGCAGAGATTTAGCCTTTGGCTGCCAGAGCCAGCCCAGAACAATGTAAATTCTGTGGTGACGACCAATGAGGTACTGCCCCCCATTGCCCCGCAAGTCTCCCCTCAGTCCATCCTCCACCAGATGAAGATCAGGCTGCCGCCTCAGCGCTAGAACGCAGGTGACGACTAGAACGCAGGTGACGACTATTTTCTTCAGCTGTCCTTTACACTTACTGCCCCTGCCCAAAGTAATTCATCTTCTCATCCTATTTATGGGCCCTGCCATGGAAATGTCAACTTTTTCTTAAGTTTGTAGTGCTTCAGAATGTTTAACAAACAAAAATATCCATATTGAAACATTTAAAAAAAAATGTTTTTAAAAGTGTGATGTTAGTTTGATTGCCATCTCATGGAGGAGAGGTTTCTTGAAACTTAAGTCATCTTTTCCCAAGAAACCCTGTTTTTGGAAGAGTCAGTTTCCCATTGGACGTGATGATATCCACATTGATAAACCAGCCAATTAAAATCTATCTGATGAGCTGGCCAAAAATTCCTAGAATCAGTGAAAACTTGAAAATATCAGAAACTCTATATATTTACTGTATATATACTGTGTGACAGTTATGATAAAATACATACAACTGCAAAACAAGGTTTGGCTTAGAACATAATTTAATCGTCAGAAAAAGCAGACAAGCTGTAACAATTCCATTCGTTAGGTGAAGGGCACAGAGGAACCCAGTTAAAAGCACTGCAGATGCCAAATAAACAGACATGCAGACACCAGCTAAATAAATAGGTGCTCATTCATTATGCAGATCAATTATGATGATCTAGATAACACTGAGCAGAAATGCGCAGCACGTCCCGTCTCCCCGTACGAATTCCTGCAGGCTTACTAAATATTTGATCCCTTGCTCACACAGAGAACTTCTTCTGCTTTTATGACCTGAATATTTACTGTTTTCATCACTCTAACCATGAGCTATCATAGTTTAAAGGAACAGGAAGCCATCATAAAAAGGACACCTACCATAACTATCAGTGAAGGTTCGTGTATGTGGTCTATGTAGAATATAAATTATTCATATAAATAGATCGAGACTATAGATTTAACTAATGTTTGGGTGGCCTAGAACCTATGAGAGGTTAAAGAACCAGGAATAATTAAGATACTCACAACTAGCATGGCTTTCCTTTTTTAATATTTCAAAAAGAAATAAACTAATATTAAGCTAGGTAAGATCATTGTATATCCCCCCATCCTAGCTAAAACTGCTACAGGAATATGTCATGTTACGCAGCCAGGAATCCCATTAGGAACTAGAAATTGATAAAGGGTCTATCCATGAAACACTGAATTATAATGAACCGCAAACCGAATTGCAATATACGCTAAATAAAACCCGCTGAACTGGGGAAATTTTAAAGACAGATCAAGGGTATTTTGCCTAAATTCTGCAATGTGGTTTCATTTTTCCACAAATCAGTGTTTGGCGAATAAACCATCAGGTATTTCTAATTTACATTTGAAACCAGACTTTTTTTATATCTACATAAGTGCTTAGTGAATGCATTTTATCATCCTTAATTGTCCTTTAAACACAGAGTCCCCTATGTATCCCATTGAGAATTCTACTTGGGGGAGCGGACTGGGGATTATTGGAAAGTGTTTCCAGCCCCCGATGTTCACTGTAGGCACTATGGTATCACAAACCCACGATGATCTTAATTAAGCTGCTAATTACATTCTTGGCGGAGGTGATTAATGAGCAACAGGAGTGCTTTGCACGCTGCCAATAGCAGCAGTGAGGGAAAGATAATGGAGTAAGTATTGACATCTGATGCTAGACATGATTCGCTAATTAGTTTGCCAGTTCCAAATCGGAAGCTGAACTGACGACATTGTGACACGACACAGCTAAACTTTAACAGCATATGCTCGGAGAGATGAACCTTAGCTTTTCCCTCGATAAAGCACGTGTTTTAATGTATAGGCATCTTACAAGGAAACTTTAATACTATGTTTACCTATCCTCTATATTTAACAAATATGTGTTTGCAAGGTCTTAATTAAATGTAGAAATCCATAATTTGATATTTACTAAACTTGTGCATGACAAAAAAAAAAAAAAAAATTGTTTCAGCCGAGCCACTTTGTCATAAAATAACAAAATTTCATAGTACGGCCAAATTTCGGCAACATGGCAGATAAGCTTGTCTGGATTTTGTTAAATAGACACTATAGTCACCAGAACAACTACATCTTAGTGTAGTGGTTCTGGTGTCTATAGCCTCTCCACGCTCTATGCTGGAACTCTATGGGAAAGCATTGCATTGGCTGAGATCATCATGATTGAGATTGGGGACAGGCGGGTCGAAACCGGTGCGCGTGGGAAAAAGTTGAGGTGGATCGGTCACCTAAATAGTTAGCTAAACACTATTCAGGATAACGAATAAGACAAATTAAAAGGGGATAAAAATGGGCCACTTAGTGTTTTTTAAAAGTTTTTTTTATTTTATTTTTTAAGGAATTTAATGTTGCAGCTGGCATCACTAATGGATAATTATTTGTGCTACCAGTGGATAAATAGTTCAGATTTTTTAAATGCAGACTGGAATTCAAGCATCCCAGACCAGATTGAATAAATCCAGATCTGGCTTTCAGCCATTCTCCTGTTATTGGTCCAGTAGAAAGCAGGACTAAATTCTGACTCATTTGCCTGTAACGCGAAATCAGGAAATTGTTAAACAGTGTGAACAATGTCTGGATTTTTCAGTACAAATGGCCAGCCGGATAGGTTTACCCTGTTCATTTAGACTTCAGTGAATAACCCTGTAGGAGTTATGAGTTTCTGCTGCTGCATCACTTGGTGGCAGTGTAGATGCAGTTGCTGTCCCCATGCTCTACGTATTTGTGTTTTTATTGCATTCCAAACCTCATGTTGATGGGTTAATATTAAAGACTTAAGATATCAAAAATACACAGTATGATAACTAATGATAACTTAGTAGAAATGTGTCCAGGACAATACGTTGATACCATTTTATTCACAATATATGTGACAATCCAATATTAGGTATTACAGGTGCTCTTTAAATGTAGATTTTAAGATTCTGAACAGTTTAGTGAATAACTCTGAAAATACAATACCATCTATACAGAATTCTAGCCAAATCCCTCCAGTATATTTAAAAATGTTACTTGTATTTAAGTTTTGCTATCATCATAGCGATAAAGACTGTGATTGTGGGTTCTGCAGAAAACCATAAATGCAGTTACTGCTTCTCTTACAAGTAACACAATGTCTCATCTCCCAACTCTTAGAATAAACCCCCATGATAAGAACTGTCTTAGAATGAACCCCTGTGTAAAGAACTATTTGAAGTTACATGTGTATTTTGAGCTCAGAACATAGAGCACATAAATGCAGTCCACTGCCAGCAGACATGGTGAAAGAGGTTTATAGGTAATTCTATCTTTTTATCTTTTTCTGTTACTTAATTCTTCCAGCACAGAGTATAGAAGTAAAATATATAAGGGTGAATTTGTAATGCACATAATTTGAGGCTGACAGATTAACCTAAAAATATTTAACCAGAAATCAGAGAAATTTAAATCTTACCAATATTTCTACTAATGCCATCTATGCCATCCATGTCAAGCTCGAAATCCACAGGATCCACGTAATTATCAATCTTGATATAGATAAAAAGAGATACAATCAAACAAAGATTTATGATTCTTCTATTGATTAAGTTCATTAGTTACACACAACACTATTTTCTACAATAGCCTAAGGTGGTGGCTATTCTTTTCCGTGAGACAGTGGTTATGGTGGTCTAAATAAGGTCTCTCTGTTTAACTTTAACAGAGTAATTAACCATCTATTTAGGTGTTTTTACCTGTCTATAAGTTGTTTTTAAGTGCTATAACAATGAATTTAGTAATTAAGTTTGGTCAGATGTAAATTTTGGATTCAATGCAGTATTACTATTTAAATGGCAATTGCTCTTTCAGAATAATGAAGGCACGGTTGCTTTAAAAGGCATTTTATTTCCTACGAAATAGCACATTGAGACAGGATTATACATGAAGCTAAATGTTTTGAGATGTGCCTGTTTGATGTTGCAAGACGTTGTGCATTTTAAAGGGTTACACCAAACACCATCATCACTTTAGTGATTTAAAGTAGTCATGGTGCTTGGAGTCTGTATGTACAGCGTCTCAATAAGAAATGGACGTACAACGTCACTAGACAGCTCGAAAAAAGTTTTAAATGTGTGCACATTGGGCATCTGTCTTCATCACACATATCACACCCCCCGCGATAGAACTGTGTTAGAGTGAACCCTGAGATAAGAACTGTGGGAAGTTTCCAGCGGGAAAGCTGAATCTACTGCAAGCAGCCATATTGGAAGAGGAGCAAACATTTTTCAGGAAATTCTATCAGCTTGGCTATCGGTACATTCTCCCCCTCCGGAAAGAGGCAGTGGCTGTGGGGTGAGATCACAGGTAAGTGTACATTTATTTGTTTTGTTTGGGGGGAGAGGGGGAGTTATCAGGTGGGAGGGACAACTGTGCCAAAAATTTTACTACAACTCAAAACAGTGTTTTAATATAAAATTAAATAAAAAAACTCTTTAACCATTCTATTTGAAATCAGCTGCGTTCTGATTGGTTGCTTGGTACTTTCAACAATTCGCAATACAAGAAGAAAAATAATGGTCAGGGACCAGAAAATCTGCACGAGGATAAACTAATGGCAGCTCCCAGCCAAGAGCAGATTTATGGGACAAAACATGAACATAGGTATATTCTATGACTTTGACATGCATTTATTTTTTTTCAACTTCTGTAAATGCTCTGTTTTGTTAAAACTACATTTAAATGGAGTCTATACTTATTTTTTTTTTTTACATACTGATGAAAGGGGAACGGGAATAGGAGAAGGAGAATAAAAGGAGGGGGAAAGGCAGGATAAAAAAAAAAAAAGATTAGGTAAATCAGACAGACAGCAGGGATATAAAATAACTGTCTAAGTGTTTTATGTACGTGGCTCATCAGAATAGATGAGCCACGTACATATTGAAAAGTATGCTCGTAATGAAAGCAGGCAATATACAATAAAAAATAACATAAAATGAAAATGTCATAGAATCTCACCTGGACTTTGTGATGATGCATAAGGTCATTGCTGAAAGTGCTGCCAACTTTGATTCCATTATCCATCACAATCTGTACGACAACCAATGGGAAGAGAAAGACCAACAATAATGTAACGAGATAGAGTAGGCTTTGGGATACACAGAAATACAGCTGGCATTACAAAGCATTACTCCATGTGGTCAGCAGGAGCAGAGGATGTATTAACCAATATTTCATACATTAAGTAATATTTCATGTATTAACCAATATTTCATGCATTAACTAGTATTTCATGTATTAACCAATATTTAACGCATTAACTAATATTTCACGCATTAACTAATATTTCACGCATTAACCAATATTTCATACATTAACTAATATTTCATGAATTAATGAAATTTAATAAATTTGGGCATTTGGTAAAAGGAGAAATACAGGAAAGAATTGCATGCAAGAGATATTACAGGGAATAAATCAGTAATTCCTGAGAACCATTCCTTCCTCCCAATGCCCGTAAGACCAGAGCCTCATGTAGCAAGATTCCCATTCAGTAACCAAATATCTCAAACACCTAAACATTGAGGGGTTTTACCTAACAAGAGAGTTTCAGAATTGAGGACAAAATAGGATTTATTTCAATTTCTACTACATTCTCCAATGTCTTAATTTACTGCAACTCACTGAGAAATGAAAACCCCCACTAGGACGGTCACAGCTATAGATATGAAGAACATTCAAAGAGATATAGATAAAACGCAAGGATTTTCTTTTTTATAGGTTGCTCGCGATTTTTTAGTTCTACGGTTTTCTTTTTCTGTAAAACTAGAATTTAGAGAAGGGAGCATGCAAACGAAATAATATAAGCCGGTTGGAGCCGAGAGTTAATTTCACATAACAGTGAGGCTGCTAACCGAATCCACAATCAGCCATTTAATATTACAACAATGTCTGATTCTGTAGTTCTACCTGGATGAGGTTAAACTGAGCTTATAATATTCCCATGGAATATAAAAGTACTGGCACATTCGCACCAGATTAATTTTGACAGCAAATTTCAATTTAGTTTTAGTTATAGCCTTTTGACTAAAAAGCCTTTTTAGTTTTAGTCGACTAAATCTCCAAAATTTTAGTCGACTAAATCTGACGAAAATTGTTAGTTGACGAAATTAAATCGGATTTGCACCTGATCATCGGATGTATCCAGTTTTGCTGCTTCTGTCCCAGCGCCGTCCGCCATATTGTTCCTCTCTTCCCTAGAACCCCACAATGCTGCTTGGAAAGATTCCGATTGGGACGCTTGCTCTTTTCTCTCTGCTGTAAGATTGAAACAGTTTAGTTAAGATTACAATTAAAAACAAAAAAAGAACATAATTATAATATCACACGTAGGTTTAAAAATAACATAAAAGAAGGGGTCTGAAATCACACAGTTGGCAACAACAGTGTTGAATGTCAACAAATATAGAGTTATTCATGAAGGTATGCGGAAAATGTCAGGAATTCAAAGTGACTTTTAGGCAAAACTGGGCATGTACGTTATTGTAGGACCTATTATTCCCTATCTGCTATGAGTTGCCAATCTCTACGTTAAGGACAAAAACACTGGATAGTTTATTCACCGAACTAGAAATGAAAAAGCATTTCTACCGGAGCTGAAAATTTTAGGTCAGTTGGAAAATAATTTCAACCCAAATTAAAATGCCACAATCTCATTAAAAGCACAATCGCTTGGCTTTTCCGCTACACAGGGATATGCCAACCACATTGGAGGTAGTGTGCAAAGTGTTTAAAGTAAGCTGGCGCCAAGGACCTCCTGACACCATAACAACGTCAGTATGATGCAGTTATTATGGTACTTGGAGGGTATTAAAACATGTTTTAAAACATATTTTTGCGCAATGCCACAGTGTACTTAGATAAACTAATGCCCAATTCACTCATATAATCCACCTTTTAATCTTGTATCAGATTGCATCTTGGAATATACATCAATGCTACAAACAATAAACTAACCCTAGAATAAAATAATTAAATAGATCACAAGGGTTATAATGACAGTGCACACAAAAGGGCATTTGGGGGTGCTCATCAGTATAACGTGAGATTCTCATGCTTCATCCTCAGCCCAATTCTCCTTCGCTCAAGGTTACCATCCGTTAAGCCCCTTATAAATGTAACTTTCATTCCATTTAAGCACCTTCTAGCAAGACAAAAGGACATCTGCTCAGCGCTGGCCTGTCGCTGCTGGATATGTATCAGGTATGAAAATAATATTCTTTAGAAGCTATAAGATAAAAATAAAAAGGACTGCCTTAAATTTGGCTCTGCACATTGAAACAATAAAGCTGATCTTTAATTTCAATGAGGTGTGCGCAATCCATTGAACATGGAAACATTTCAGAGCTTAGCCCAGATACCCCAGTGCCTCTATGCATTGTGTATTAGTAATCACAGGATGAGCTTGCAATAGATTCTTCTTATTATTCACCGCTTTTATTTTACGGGGTGCCCTTCTCACCCCGGTGCTTTGTGTGCAGCATAATCTCGTTGAAATGGCACAAAGGGTAAAAGAAAGCCTTTTTGGTAATCTCACCATGGGGCACTATAGAGGGGATTGATCAGAAACCCAAGAGAGACGATTCTTCTGGGTTTTCTATGAAACAAAAGTACTGTTAAGGATCTTACGATACGAGTTTCAGGAGAATTCAGGTTTTTCTTCCCCTAGATAGAGATATATATATATATATATATATATATATATATATATATATGCCCGACATGGGGTCCTTGTAAAATTCTGCTTCATTTCAGAAGCACAAAGTTAGGGAATAAATTAATTTACCAAGTCCTGCTGTGACTTAGATGGTAGCAGCACTTAACAGCTTAGGGAACGTGAAACATGTTTGTATGACAGAATCAGGAACATTTAAAAAGAGGCAGCAGTGGTTTATTTATGACAACATCTATTCATTCATTTAAATGTCAGATGCTGAACTGAAGACATAGCATCCTCACAGTCAAACAAGCTTTTTGGCATGTGATCCCTTTAGGATGCTGTGTATTTTAGCAAACCTCCTAGGTGTCCCTGTTCAAGATGGACAGCCTGATTTGGGATTCCTAACAAACTACACTTTCAGTGATGCTTATTTGGGGTGCTAAGATAACCCATCAGTGTTATTTACAATTGATATAAACAGCTTTTATAAAAATGAGAGACAAGTAGCTACGTCGCCAAATGCTGTGGATGATTGATTGTGAAGCAGTGGTCATTGTAAAACTGCATATAGATATTTGTCAGGATATCACAATTATTTTTCTTACACCTAAGTGTAAACACTTTGAAAAAACAAATATGGGTGAAACGCGTTAGTGTTTTTAAGTCATTGGTTTGTTTGTTTTTTTAAATTCTTTATTTTCTTGGTGCGTAATTTTCAATAAAGCAAAGGTTGACGGATTATGCAGACATCAGCATCGTACATTGCAAGGCAAATATATCAGAAAACACGCACCATTTTTTTTAAAAATTTTAAAGAAACAAAAGTTGAGTATAAAATATTCATGCACGGGCAAAAATTCCAAAACTTTAAATACATTAAATACAGGCTGCCAAACATCAGTGAGGCTGGCTAGAGATGAGGAAGACTCATTGAGTGATGCTGGTGTCAGACTTGTAGGCTAACATAAAAGGGCGAGATAGGTATACCCCGCTGGTGCTTAGTTTGCTGCATAGCCTCATAGTATGTGTAGGGCAAGTTTAATTAATACTCTGCTGTTGAGGTATACATGCTTCGCTTTTAGTTAGGGGCATCTGAGGCCTCCCTGTTTTCTGAGTTGCTAGGGGATACAAGGTAATTTGGGAGTGTCAGAGTGAAAACTGTGGTGTCTGGTCACTATAGTATACAAATAGGTAGTCATAGCAATTGTACGCATATATGGTGCTAGCTGGGGTAGTATGATGTTTAGCGTGGTCAGTAGGCGGGGAGGAGAGGGTGTGGGACAGCCATTAATACCGTTCGAGCTGAGGATGATGGGTGTTGTCGTGTGTATTGTATGGGCAACAAATATAACCATAGTAAGTCCAAAGAAACTGAGAAACCTGAGAGAAGTAGGCTGCTGACCTATATCAATGTGAGCCACAGTTTGAGAGAGGCGGTCCCTATGTAGGGAGAGTCCGGTGGAGTCAACCGCTGACCGTTCTTGTGTGGACCGGTGAAGGACAAAGGGTCGTGCTGTAGCCAGGTTTCACTGATTAGGTGTCCGTTCCTTTGCCCGGGTTACCATGGAAGCCAGAGAGTCCTGTGGCAGGTTCAGTGTCACCAATATCCAGGCCTGAACGTGGTTTGTCTGGTTTCAATTTTTTGTTTTTTCGGCCCATAGTGGTGCTAGAACAGCGGGTAAGTGTTTGGGTCCACCAATTTAACTTTTTGGGCTCTCCAGTGGGTATAGTTATTATCAGATGCCTGGAGCTCTCTCTCAGTGCAGCCACTCTGCTCGGTTGCTTGGCTCCGACCCCCTTTATGTCATTGGTTTTATTATCTTTATCTTATCTGACGTAATAAAAGAGAAGTGTCTCCAAAAGAAATAATATTAAAATAAATCAAGAAAATGAAAAACAAAAAAAACAAAAAAAAAAACCTTTGTTTTGTGCCAGGCTCCATAAAAACATCTAGGATTTTATTCTATATTTGTCAATACCAACTTCCTTTTTTGACCCTGAACCTAACCAAAAACATTTTTCTTCTTCACTGGGCGAGTGGTTTTCAAGCAAACAATCCTTGAACGTTCAAAACACAGCTGTGTAAGTTTCAACGTACACTAGCAATATTCCTCTGTTTCAATGGATTCACAGTAAGTAAATGTCTCCTAAAAATATATCCAATGAATTCCATATGGCTCAATTACACTAAAGAAATGTAACAAAGTAAGAAACAATTGTTGTTAATGCAAGAGGACATGTTCGTGTCACAAAGAGCTTTATTGCTCCCAATTTGGGAAGTGTGCATAGTTGACAACAGAATTTCAAATGTTATAGGACTAGTTTGGCCATTATAAAACCGTTAATGAAATGAAGTTGTGATGGTGCTAGGAGTTTCCTGGTGCTGGCTCACCTTTTGGGGTTAAAGTGTCAAGAATGGTTTAACATTAAAGTCTGTGCCCCAGTGCCAGATTGCTCTGCTCCCTGGCCTTCCGTTTTCTAAAATCCTAGATAGCAGACGGCTCAGTCAGCATCAGGCAGGGGCACCACTGATTGGATTAGAGCAGTAAGCTGACACTCTAAGCCAGGGCTCGATAAATCCTAGGCGCCAAGTCGCCATGGCGGCCAGGAATTTTGTCCAGACCCCTGGGATTTGTGAGCCTGTTCCATACGAGGCGGGCGGCCTGGAGAGAGTGGAATGCGGGCAATCGTCTGCATGTACTGTAAGCAGGCTGAAAGCTCCCTCACGCGGCACTTAGTGAGGCCAGAGTCGGAATATGACGTCCCTCTGCCCCGGCATAACTAAGCACCACACAAGGGAGCAGAAGAGGAAGCTGGGAGAATTAAAATTGCATTATAACCTATAATAATTTGTGAATGTGTGTTTGTGGGTCTGCCTGTCTGTGTGTGATTATGAGTGTCTGTCATGGTATCTGTGTGTCTGCCTGTCTGTGAGTATGTGTGTGTCTGTGTGTATGTCTGTGTCTGTGAGTATGTGTGGGTCTGTGAGTATGTGTGTGTCTGTGTCTGTCTGTCAGATAGTGTGTATGTTTAGGTGACCATCCCCCCTCCGATCGCATGGGAATCGTGTTTTTACTTACCTTTTTTTCCCACGTCATGCCGGTCTTCTCGCAGGCGGCCATGCCTTTATGGCTGAGATCATCAAGCTTGATTATCTTGGCCAATCCAATGATTCCCCATATGAAAAACATTACGCCAATCGGTATTCTCACTGTTACCTGCTTCACGGATACTGGACCCCCAGCGGCGATGTCACAGTTACCCACAATCCATCAAACAATAGAATACCTCAGATGGCAATCTGCAGAATTCATGGACAGAGGAGGACAAAATGGAGGTGCCCTGACAGGTATCAAGATCCAGAACAAGAAAAAAAGAAGATAAATATAAATAAAGTCAAGTGGCAATAGGGGAAGTACAATCATTAAGATACAAGGGGCATAAGGTTAGGAAAACCAAAAGAGAAAACAAAATTGGCAATGCCACTTTAAGAGTTTTCACCTGAAAAAGTCACTGCACCGTGTTCTTGAGATTCATTCTATGGTACAGGAAAGCCAAACTGACTAGCATTAAATGTAGATTGGGATCCAAAAAAAATAGCATGCACTTCATCTGACAAAATGGGCCATAATCCATGTACCCTAAATATCTGATAATTATAATAACTAATTAGGACTGGAAAGAAATTGTAAACATTTTTGTTTATGGGTAATTTATTGTTGTAATGCCTTGACTCTTGATCTTGGTTCCTGGAGGAAGGACAGATCATCCCCACACCCCTTTCTTTTTTTCCCTCCCCCACATCCCATTTTGAGCTTTTTCCCACGATTGCTGCAGTCACTTATAAAGAAGTCGGTAATTGCTAAAATGGCAGTCATTATCATTCACAATTGCAGGCTGTTGCGATAAAACAAAACTTATGGTTTGAGGACTGGCAATCAGCGGCTGTTGAACATTTTAGTGTCCCCCATAGAGATTAAAAGAAGAATATAAAAGCTAAAAAGCGCTTAACTACCTGTTGCCATCGGACTAAAAATTACACCTGTCTTATTTAGACAAAAAAAAAAAGAGAACTTGAGAATTGTAAACTATCAGCACATCCCAAAATAATACATACATTTATCAGATATTTCAGTAAAATTAAGCATTAACTCCTACCTATAAGCAAGGTACACGCTGTTTTTTTAATAAATAGCTGTGAAATTGGGCAAGTGTGGTGTGTAGAAAGAGGCGAAGTCCGAATGAGCTTTGTGACTTTTTTATGGTAATGGTGGAGTTACAATGAAAAATAATTGGAAAAGTGTTTGTTTGATTTTCTTGATGAGCATCAAATTTGTAAAATGGAAAACGCTAAGTAGTTGTTCGGTATCAATGGAGGCAATGTGAGTACCATTCAATCATGGCAATCGTGGAAGGGAGCCCATTATATTTTCAAGACAAAATACTATGAACTCTTCCTTTAAATGACAAGCATATGGAAGAACCCAAACACCCGAAGAGTGTGTCCTTATTATATTAGAAATTGGCACTTTTATCAATTAAAGGGACACTGTAGAGTCAGGAACATATCTGTTTTCATGTCTCCTGAATAGATTAGTTTTAGGGAGCATTGAATACAATGATTCTCTATTGCAGATCATGACAGCACTGCGCATGTACACATGACATCACTATATGCTATGGTATGAGAATCGCAAAGTAAAACAGTTCTGGCTCTCCTACCTAGAGAGTTTAAACAAAATTCAAAAACAAGTTATATATTTTGATAACAATTTTTACTTAAATATTATCAATCCCTTCCGTGTAGAAAAGTGATGGCTAATCTGCCCCGAACTCTTAGAAAGTAAATTTCCCATTAGAGGCAGTCCAAGCATCATGGGAAATGTAGTCTATCTAAGCATTCCTGTTGCCAAGGCTACAAATTAGTGGCATTTGTTTCCCACAAATCACCTGGCTGACATTTTGACTGGTTCCCATTTTATATATTTTTTTTTAATTTCCTTTTAAAATAAATAAAAAAAACTGGACAAAACTAGCTTTTAAGTATACATAGTAAACCATTATAACCCAAGCTACCGCAGCTTGATAGCAGATAAACTCTTCCTAAACACTGACAAAACTGTTACAATGATCTTTGGAACTGTACCTAAATTACATAAACTACAAAATCAACAACTGTGTATCAGAACAAATTCACATAGCACACTGACAGCAGTATGTTCTTTTAAATATCTAGGTATGTTGCTAGACCCCAATCTATCGTTTGGCCTTCACATTGAAAAAAATCTCTTCAAAACTTTACCCAAAACTAGGTGCCCTGTGCAGAAACAAATCCTGCCTAAGCCGTACAGTAAGAAAACAGATAGTGCAACAAATGCTAATGCCGGTCACTGATTATGGGGGTGTCGTTTATGCAAACCCATCATAATAAACGTAATATGATATATAATTCATTCTGCCGCTTTGTACTAGAATGTAATTACTTTACCCACCACTGTGACATGTTAAAAGGGCTAAACTGGCTATCGCTGGAATCCCGACGCACTCTTCATCTTTCCAGCCTTTTGCATAAGAGCATTTCTGGGAAGCCCCCATCCTACCTGAGTAGAATGCTTTCCCCAGCTGTTCCCACCTCCTATAACCTCCAATCCAGTACTAGCACAATATTTAGCATACCGCAATACAAAAATAAAGTGGCCCAATCCTCCTTTTCCTACAGAGCACCGCAATTATGGAATAACCTCAGGGACACAGTCAAATCTTCATTCAATCTAAAATCTTTTACGAGATCTATGGTAATATAACTCAGCACAGAATGCACCTGTCATGGTTGAATATATTTATAACCTGTTATGTATTACATTTATATGTGTATATGTATATATATATATTACTTGTGTTATATATTACTTGTATATTGTATTTTTGTAATATTGTATCCTATTGTAACAATGCAATGTTTTGTGGACCCATGACATACTTGAAAACGAGAGAAATCTCAAAGTATCCATCCTGGTAAAATATTTTATAAATAAATAAATAAATAACCAGTACTATTAAATTTAATTATATAACAATTAAACGGCAATAATGCTTAAGGTTTTTAACTTACAATGTCACTACGGATTAATGCAATAAAAGGTCCTCTTCGTCTGTGATTGTAAAGTTTGTCCCAAAGACCCTTTAGAAGTATCATTTAATTGTAACGATCGTTATCTGCTTTCCTGCGTATTTCGCTGCCCGCCTATGTTTTCCAAGTATAATGTAAAAGGTGTTTTTTCTGGTTAGGCCAGTGTGAGCGGCCCTGTTATTTTCTGCATGACTAGTAGAACAACAAGCCGGCAATAGAAACAGCAGATGTTGCCAAGTGATCTGTGAATTAAAAACATCTCTTTATTTTCAGGTGGGATTCTGCGCTCGCAGTCAATAAAACCCACAGCCATCCATTTCCTCTGCCCCTACACATCCATCGGCACACTTCATGGATCAGCCTTAAAATATGAACTTTTTATTCTCTTTATCTGCACCGTAGGACTATTGTCAGATCACTAAACGAGAGCCTACAGCAACCATGACAACACTGGGGGGGGGGGATCACGACTGGAGGTGGGAATGCCAGAAGGATATCTCCGAAAGTGTTTTGAAAAGTTACAATTCTGTCATTAGTTTGTTAGCATTTACTAAAGTGTGTTAAAAGTGAAAAACAATGTCCTCATAGGAAATTTCTCCAGTTTGACGCTAAAATTTTCATTTCAGCAGACCGCCAGATTTAGAAAAAAAGAAGAGTAAAACAGAATAAAAATGTTAGGAAATTTAATAAATGTGTTGCACTGCCGGTAAAAATATATATATTTAAAACTAATAGGGCGCAAAAGAAGCAACAGAAAAAAAGACAGATTTAATAAATTGTGCTAAATATTCCTCATAAAAGTGTCAGCGACTCTTTTAAATCTTGTCCATGGTTTCCAGAATGGGGACACGTAAGCGTTTTGGGGACAATAGGACGGAAGTCTAGAACTAGGACTTTCCTGCTGAAATCCAGGATGGCCGAAAGGTATGTTATAATGCCAACCTAAAAATTCTGAAAAGACAAACTAAAAGTATCATCACTCCAGTTCAATTTTGATTTTGTTTCCAAAGTTGGCCAAATGAGTATGACTGAGAGAGGTCATAACATCTACTCCCATGTATACTCAAGAACCAGACACATTTATAGCTATACATCCAAGAAAAATACTTTGTAATATTATGATAATTATTAATGTAATATAATTCAAAATAACTTCCATGTGCAGGGCAAGGTCCTCTGTAGAGTAGAGCAATTTTGAAACCATTTTAAAAATGAATATAGCGTTAAGAAAACCATTCTCATGAATTACAGGAATCCAGATTCTGAACATTAAAGAATAACCAGTTCCCCAATTTATATTTTCAACAGGGCTGATAAATTCTATTCTGGAATCGTGATACAAAGAAAGAACTGTGAAACTCAGAATGCCTTTGTTACTATAGTAGCAGAAAATAAATGTTTGCTTTATGCTATTTTTTCTATGTTGTCATTTATAGAGGGACAAGTTAGATAAAATAATGTTACACTGTGAACAAGGAGAACAGAACATATGGAACCAAAACATTAAATAACATATTACAAGTTAATGCATATCCATTATATAAAACAAAGTACCGGTACATTAAGAGGGCTGTTTTACAGAGTGTATTATACTGTTCAGACAGGTCATTGGGAAATTAAAAGATCTGGATCCGTTTAGAGATTTATTATAACACACAAAGGGCCCTCCCAGTATGCTTTGCAATCTGTCCAAATGGTACTTTGGCCATTGGTGTATAGTCCTAAATAAATCCTTTTTAAATGTAATTAAATACATAATTGTCAAGAATGATATGCACTACTTTAATAGGTTTTACGTTATATAATCTTTAGGCGCATGTGTGAAAAATATTAGCCGGATATAATTTTTTTTTATTGACTCAGAAAACCATGGCTTGTTTGTAGTTATCACAAATATTGAATTAAATCTTAGATTGCATTTTAAAATAACATTTTGGAGAATTAAAAAAAAAAATGTTTATTTATTTATTTATTTATATTTTGGATTCAATTTAATTTGCAGATGATTGAAAACATATTGCACACATACCACCCTAGTGTCCCTGTTTAGGAAAAACAGTCCCACATTGGGAAACCCATACCCATCTGTCTCTCATTTTTTGCTTGGCGTGTACAGTAGAGTTTAACCCTTGAACGAGCTGGAGGTAAAGCACAGTGATATTTGGTCGGGTAAGAGTTACTGCTGACCAAGGATCACTTAAATTTCTTTACTACCGTTTAGTAGGAACTGTGTATCTGTGCTTAGGCTACAGTTTTTACAGTTTTTCCTCAAGGCTACCAAAGAATTAAGACAGTTTTAGGTTTACTTGAGCTGGGACAATTTGGCTCTCTCTGCTCTAGATATTCAAAATGCTGAGAATTATGTAATCATAAATACACTACACCTGCAGGAGCATGAGAAAAGCTTGCCAGAAACTGTTCGTATGTCTGCTCTGGAATACTAATAAAACGATGCAAGATCTCTTGAGCCAATTCTTCCTCTGACTTGGGAGGGTGTAAATCCTGTTGACTTGGCATGTTTCCCTGTCTTCTCCTGGAAGTGCAAGAAGGAAACGGATTATTGAAACAAGAAGCTCACAGCTTTCATGCAATGTATCCAGGTATCCATTCATCATAGTTGACAAAAAGCATCAGAAAATGTAGCAGCAATTTACTCGATAGAAACATAAGCTTAAAAAACACAACGTTTGAGCAGTCTCAACAGCCATGACAACTATAACAAAAAAGCAGCAACACTCTAAAATATAAATATATATAAAATGTACTTTTAAAAATAGAAAAAAAATATTTCAAACGCAACATGAGGACCAAAGAAATAAATACATTTTAATTTATTTTAAATACATATAAATGGTGTATTATATAAAATAAGCAGGCAAAATACATAAAGAGAATTAATAGTCAGTAGATCCTGCACAATATTTTCAATTAGACCCTGGAATATGGAGTACAGTACTCGGAAAGAGATCCATTCTTCTGAAAATGGAAATGGAACTAATTCAAAAACGCGCAACAAGAATGAAAGATTTTTATTGCACCGTAAGCTGCACAAGCAGTATAACTTGCATAGATGCCCGGTGTGTTTCTTTAAGTTTTGTCTCAGACTAAACAAGTGACCACTTTTGAAGCTGATGTCTATTTTACTGTAGTTTTCTACCACTATAGTTTCCCTTTAAGTTTATTAGAATTAACATACCATATTATCACATTATAGAGCTGTATAGAAAGGCAAGTCGGTGATAACAAATTTAGGCAAACGAGATGAGACTCCTTTTCACGGTTGAACAATATGTTGTATCCCATTGCTCCCAGTCTTTCATTGCTGTCCTGGGTGGACAGAATCACCCTTTGTAAAAGAAAAGTGTAGATCCAGTTTCAGGAGATAGGGGGCAGGCTATGGGTGATTTTTTTGTTTAATCACACTAGTTTGCCAACAAATGGCGGGGTGCACACATAGACTTACAGCACCATAACCACTACATGAATAGTAAGTGTTCTAAGACTTTGAGAGGCCCTTTAAATTCTAGAGAATTAAAACAGACATGTAAAAAATAAAATTTGGGGGGTGGGGGGGAGGGGGATTTTAATCCAGGCTTGTGGTTTTATTTCATGGAAATATGACAATCTCTATATTCTTGTCAATTAATCTCCAGCATCTTAATCGTGCGGTTTAAATTAATTTCAGATCAGTATAAAAGGTTAAAAATGCTCTCATGGGATCCAGCAGGCAGACTTTACTAACCACAATATTTTGGTGGTTTATATGCAAATTGTGGTGGTTTTTAAAAGGAAACAATGTCGTTTGCTTTTATTTTCTTGTCTTCAGATTA
The DNA here is from genome assembly GCA_933207985.1 of Pelobates cultripes. Classification (NCBI taxonomy): domain Eukaryota; kingdom Metazoa; phylum Chordata; class Amphibia; order Anura; family Pelobatidae; genus Pelobates; species Pelobates cultripes. The sequence goes on from OW240923.1 coordinate 102,518,298, forward strand.
CAAATCTGATGCGTTTGTGATCTAGAGATGTATCACTGTTGCAAACAAGTATCCAGTCAAGTTATTGATACCCAAATATTAATTAATGCAGACCAGGAATATTTCACTAAAGTGAGAATGGTCAGGAATTAAGTCAAAATAGCTGAATTGGAAATTCTGTTTTATTTTTGGCTATTTTGTCCTTAAAGGACCACTATAGTGCCAGGAAAACAAACTAGTTTTCCTGGCACTATAGGGTCATTAGGTCCCCCCCACCCTCAGGGTCCCACTCCCGCTGGGCTGAATGGGTTAAAACCCCTTCAGCCACTTACCTTTCTCCAGCGCTGGGCTCCCTCTGTGCTGGGAAACTCTCCTCCTGTCGCAGGCGCATTCAAACAGCCTATATGAAAGCATTACTCAATGCTTTCCTATGGACGTTCAGCGTCTCCTCGCTGTGATTTTCACAGTGAGAATTGCGGAAGTGCCTCTAACGGCTATCAGGGAGACAGCCACTAGAGGCTGGATTAACCCTCAGTGAAGCATAGCAGTTTCTCTGAAACTGCTATGTTTTCAGCTGCAGGGTTTAAACTAGAGGGACCTGGCACACAGACCACTTAATTGGGCTGAAGTGGTCTGGGTGCCTATAGTGGTCCTTTAAATTCAAAATTTACTAAAGTGAGAATTGCAGGGAATTCAAATAAATCTCCACACGTCAAGTATTTATTGTATCTAATAACATCGAAATTAGTTCATTAATAAAAAAAAGTTATTGACTCCTTAAAACCTACTTGGAATTTTGGCCCACCCTGTAAAAGATTTTAAATATGGTCGGCATTGTGTACACCAGAGAGCATATTCCTTCCGAAAACATGTACTCTACTAGAGTGCACTTAGTCCGAGTGAAAGTACTCAACCGTGCGCTTTGGGCCCTGTGTCGGTCAAACTGACACACTGTCTTTATGGGTGGGCACAAGCAATATAGTCTCACCAGTGATACGCATTGTGTCACTGGCCAGACCCCCACCCCCAGTCATACCTTGTTAGAACGTATGTATTACCAGAAGGATAGTTGGTCTTTCAAGATCCATAGGATTCTAACAAATTCTTAAAGAGTATCTGCACTTTTGCACAAGCTTTTTACATACTACTGGAGGAGCCATGTTGGAATTATTTTCATAATTATTCCTCCCCTTTCATTGTCTTCTCACTTGTGATAGAAGCGGTTATGAAGTTAGCACATTATTTATGGAAAATAACACAAATATATAATGACATATGGTTAATTGGCAAAACAGAAAAGAAATGACAAAATATAGCCAGCAAAAAACGCGGAGTTGGAAGAAAACAAATTGTTTCTTATCAATAATTGTAAAATCTCCAGGACATTGCACTGATTTAATAACCAAAACACTAAGGTTGTTTATTAACTAAACTGAATTGTGGAAAATTGCAATTTTTAATCCAAAATATCAGACTAAAAAAAATGTATCGAAATTCACATGTTTTTTTTCTGCTTGCCTGCTGTCAGATCAAAATTTGAAATAGACCTGTGTTCTGAATTCTCCACAATGTGGGGTTTATTGAGTAAAACTCTTACATGTAAACTTTTCCTGAAGGTAAATTTAAAATCAGCCAATAGGCTCAAAAGAGATAAAATTTAAAAACAATTACAGCCGTTGTTAAGAAGTGAAACTCGGCTTCAGACTGGTCCTACAAAACCTTAAACAACTTAGAAAGTTTCAACCGAAGTTTTGAAGAAAAAAAAAACGTCACAGACAATTTCCCACATCAGTCTGAGGTTAGTGTCACATCTGGTGATTGTTACCAACGTAGTTTCAGCGACACACAAGCTACCTTCCCTAAAATAGCACTGCAAGGGAGGAACGCATTGAATTGGGCTCATTCACATACTACAGGTACGTCCATTCCTTTAAGGTATAATTCTAAAAGTCATTTTAATTTACTTTTTTTTTTTTTATTTTTTTTTTTAGATATAATTCAGTACCTAATCCCCCCTCTAATAATATTGTAAAGCGCTATGGAATCTGTTGGTGCTATATAAATGGCGATAATAATCTACTAACCTATTCCTACTCAATGCTGGATTGTAAAGTTTACACACTAAAAACAGAATTGTAGCAAATTACATTTTTTGATGTTTAAAATGTAAACAACAATAGATGATTTGATAACAAATTCAAAAGTCGCCTACAGTTATAACCATTGGTTTTCTAAATTCTGAAATGAGAATTTGGGGTTTAGTGAATAAACCACCTGGGACGCTAGAGGTATGTTCAAACTACATTTCGTAGGTCGTAAAAAAAATTTTTTTTTTACATTTTAATATATTGAACAGATTCACCCCTACCCAAAATCTAATGGAAGCATGGTATAAACACATTTAAATCTAGTTTATTGCATAACGAAACCCCATATTTCAGAATTCCTTTATTCATTGCAGACTCACATGTATCAAATATTGCAGAATACTATAAAGAATTGCAACTGAGAGATTGAATGAAAAAATATGCCCAGATATGACATATTATTATTATTTTATTATTTATATAGCGCCAACAAATTCCGTAGCGCTGTACAATGACATATGAAAAATAACATTTTAGTTTCGTATAAAAAATAAATAATTAAACAGTCATTCATCATCATTGGGAACCTCTAGCCATCTAGGTGCAGATAAGACTGCAATTGCCATCATACTGAGTCAACAAGTTATATGCTGGGTAATCTGTGTTAAATTACCTTTTGCTTTTCAAAGAATTTTGCACATTTTCATATTCCATTATTTAATTATACAACCACTTTAAGAAGAAACTCTAAAAAAAAAAAAAAATAGCATCCCATATTATTTTGTCTCATAAAACCAACATGTCTGCAAAAAGTATAATCAGCCTCCACCATTACAAGCACAGTGAGTTAAAATAGTATATGTGTTTTGGCTGTCTGAGCAAGATGTGACTTGTAGCTTAGCAAATAAACATATTGCTCTCACATTACACAGTGAACATTGGGATCTTGATTCAAACATTATCTAAGCACCAAAATATGGCCTCGGTTTAATTTATTTTCGATAAGCTTTATAAATGATTTAATATTTTTAGATAACATTTTGGATAAATATTTTTTTTAAATAGTGTAATATTTTAATATTTTAATGTTTTTAAAATATTTTTCTCAAAATATTAACATCATAATAATATTTAAAAATAATATTTTATACATATATAAATATTATATATTATTGTTATTATTATGTTAATATTTTGAAAAGTTTATTCAAGAATATTGAATCATTTGAAAAAAAACAAACTCATCCAAAAATATTAAATTGACACCTATATTGATTAAGAACAATTTTTTTTTGTATTTTTGTATATTTAAATGTTAAACTTGACATGCCTTGTACCGTCCCTACTCCACTCCCCAAGTGTCCCTATTGAGAAGGGGAAGTCCCTATTTCTTGGGCCCAAATCCCTCTGTCCACTTCTCTATGAGCTCTACAGAAATAGCCGCCCATGGGTTGAGAAAATAATATTGAGAGGTTTAGCCATAAAACATCTGGGGAGGGTGCCAAAATGTATTCAATGTTAAGTTGATAAAGAACTGCTGAGGTTGCTAAAGGTTCCCTATAAGCATGAATACAATATGTTATTAAAGGGATACTCTAGGGCCCAACGTGTTTGCTATTTCTAAAGCATTATGTAGATATTATATTAAAAAAAATATACAAAACAAAAAAAGATACTCAACTTGAAGAAATACTCCACTACCTAGATACCAAAAAATAAAAATAAAAAATGAAATCATTGTTTAGTTGATATAACCCAAATAAAAAAAATGCATGCATTTAATTGTGCATTTTTTTTTTTCAATCGGGGTATATCTAAAACAGCTTGCAAAAACTACCGAACTCTTGACTGCAGCCTTTGCAAGTCCCCCCCTACTAACCCCGCCTACACTTTCTGTGGCTGTCCAATCACAGGCTTTCCAGTACAGCTCAATGAGAAGCATTTGCATGACAGGCTCTCTGGGCAATTTTTGCCTCTTGAGTTTATCTCCACTGAGCTAAACAAACCAGGAAGTAACAAGACCAGGTGTCTGAGTAACAGCCAGTGGGGTGTAACAAGGTTAAAAGGACACTATAGTCACCTGAACAACTTTAGCTTAATGAAGCAGTTCTGGTGTATAGAACATGCCCCTGCAGCCTCACTGCTCAATCCTCTGCCATTTAGGAGTTAAATCCCTTTGTTTATGAACCCTAGTCACACCTCCCTGCATGTGACTTGCACAGCCTTCCATAAACACTTCCTGTAAAGAGAGCCCTATTTAGGCTCTTTATTGCAAGTTCTGTTTAATTAAGATTTTCTTATCCCCGGCTATGTTAATAGCTTGCTAGACCCTGCAAAAGCCTGCACTATTCAAACATGAAGCTTTTCTGCAAATTAAAGTGCTTAAGGTGTCAGGGATGTACTTTCAAAAGCTGTGTGATTTTTCTGCTAAGTAGACGCCTCCAAGACCAGGAAGAGGCTCCACCAATTAGAAGTCGCTCGCTAGTCAGTGGGTTTTCTTCTTATAGCACAAAGCCCGGCCCAGCAGGGGTAAATGGGATTTGTCATGTCAGATGATGAGTGGAACTCTTCAATACTTTCAAACCAAGTGAAAGGAACAGACCCTAATGTTTTTTTGAGCGCCTTTAATTGGCAAAGCCCAAACACCAGGGCAGTATTCATCAAGTCGGGGGAATGATACAACACAATAACAACCACCTTGCTGATTTCACACAGAGAGCATTAATCTACACTTGCACGGTCTGTCTGACCTTTCTATACAGTGTCCCATTATACCAAAACATTTATTACACAACCACAATAAATTGGATCCAATAAATTATTCATCATGTAACATTTCATATAAAAGATGAATTTTAGCCGGGCTGTTTACCGTTCTGCACTCAGCGCTCAGTTATTTTAAGGGAATGTGAGATGGTTCCGCAAACATGCAATTAGCCAGGAATATATTAAATTAGCTGGGATAATGCATCTCTTGTAGGTACAGTATAGAAGCTATTTTAGGAATACGTTGAACATCTGTTGGATTCAATAAATATGTAGTGAGCTTTATGCCGATAGCATAGAGTAATTTCCATGCATTTTATAGACCTAGCAAAATTCATCTAGAACTGCAGTTTTCACGAGTATTTGTTGAGTGACACAGATGAAAATAAAAAAATTAAAAGTTTCATAGTATCACACAAAACCTTTTTTTAATGGACGGACGGAATTTTGAAACAACAACAAGCATTTAGGAAATCCCTTTATGAATGTTTTAAATTTCATAACGTTAGTCTTGCTTTTCCTCAATTCTGTAAATCCAGTAAAAAAAAATGTTAGACGATTACTGAATTAATCTAACAGATCTGCAGGGATCATTTCATAGATACAACTCTCTATCTCAGCAAAGGGACTATTCATAATATCTCCAGCTGTAGGGAGACCTCTAATGCCATCATCTCCACTTATTCTGTGGCGGGGATGAAGGGAATCAACACAACAAAAACAACATTGCTAAACTGTGATCCAAATCTCAGTCGATTTAGAGATTTCCTCCAATATTGGTATGCTGATGTTTTACAAATTAGTTGTAAACTCAACACAACTAAATTCAATTGTCAGCCTAATTTAAAAAAACACTGTAGGGTCAGGAACACAAAAGTGTTAAAATCACTATCTAACCTCTTCCCACCTCACACTGTGCAGCACTGCCCCAGGAAGCACTTCTAGCAGTCATTTGAGGAGTGGCCAGTGGAGGTATCCCTAGGCTGTAATGTAAACACTGCATTTTCTCTGAAAAAGCTGTAGTTGTTCTGATGACCATAGTGTCCATTTAGGTAAAAGCCCAGTGTCATTAGAGCACTTCTTGAGGGTGGGTAACAGGGTGGACAATGGAGATGCTGTTGTATACAATGCCCCTTGGTCCCGTCAATCTCTTATCCTAACTTTGCTTCCTATTGGTCTTGCTAAAGGACCAAGATTGCGGGGCTGCAGAGGGGGACGCTCAGTTTCATAGAAGACCCCAAAGTAAAATGGAGTGCAATTTCCACCACCTTAAAGTGGCTCTGTCAGCTTCTGGGTCTTTGCATTTTGATGACATCACCACTTGGCATGTGGTGCCCCAGGGGTGCAGTGCAGGTGAGTTATACTCCCCGGGCACCTCCATATTCTTTCTTCAGCTCCTGGCTCTTCATCTGTCTGGAGGCCATATCAGTGATGTACTCTGGTGCATGAGCAAGAGACCGAAAAGGAGCTCCTTTGTCAAGCGGAGGGAAAATACATGAGACAAAGGACTCCCCGTTTTGTCTTATGATATCTTTCAGTAAAATTCCAACACAGCCACAGTGTTTCAGAAAGATGTTATCTTTATGAAATGCTCAAATTTTCAGGAGTGGTGACAGAGGCGCTTTAACGCAGAATTGCCACCTCTCTGTAAAAGAGAGTACCTCAATCCCTCATACCAATAAATGCTATTAAAGGACTAACTGGATACGCCTGTGTTAAAAGCAAAGCAGCACTCATCCAAAGCTAGCCAGACTTACAATGTAATTAAAAAAATAAGAATGTTACGAATTAAAGGAACACTATACAAACCTGTATTCATAACGCTATAGTGCCCCTGTTCCTAATTGTATTCAGGGCCCCAGTTTGCCATAAAAATATTTTTGCAATCTTTTTACATCAGAGAGACTCCCTCGGCGCTGCCGGCCTCTCCACCTCAGCGTCATCAAGGAGGCATGGTTTCCTCCAGCGATGGTCCAATCCAATGCTCCTTATGGAGAAGCAATAGGAAAATGATGCTCATGCGCGGCAAAAGTTCATTCAATGCATCTCATAAGAATGCAAAATCACTTGAACGACTATTACCCGGTTAGTACAGCAGAAGTGGCTCAGTAGAACAGCCTCTATAGGAGTGTTTACCGCTTCAAGGTAAACATTGTTCTTTGTGCAAAAGGGCAAAATTTCACCTTGGAGGTTAAACATACAGGAAGACCGCAAACAGAAAACATAATTAAAAAGAAAATAATTTAATTTTAGTAGCCGTCAGGTTGTGCAATATCCAAGATGTGACAGTTTAGCTCTAACCTTTTAATACATGATGACTTTACTAACTGTACAATTTGATGTGTGTGTGATAGGGGTAACCAGTGATTGGCTGCAGGAATGCAATGCACTCTGTGTACAATCTGAGTATAAAGCAGGAATGTCAGATTCATCATTTTTCCTGAACACACAACTTGTACACAAGGATGTCATCAGCATTAATTATTATTAGTAGTAGTAGTAGTTGTTGTAATAAAGCACCAACAAATTCCACAGCGCTGTACAATAAGTAGACTAACAAACAAGTATTTGTGATAAGATGAGTTGGACACCCAGGAACAGAGGGTGTTGAGGGCCCTCATGAGACCATTTACAAAACCATTGGCCACAAACTGCTATAAACACACTGCCATGCACACATTAATACTGATGCACACACAGGTAAACACTGCCAGACACACATACACACACATGCACATTGCCAGACACACACACCCAAACCCAGATGCACACTGCCAGGCACACACACACAGATGCACACTGAAACACACACAGACAAAAAACACACACACAGATGCACACTGCCTGACACACAGAAATATACACACACAAATACACACTGCCAGACACACACACACACAAATATACACTGCCAGACACAGACACACATACACAAATATACACTGCCATACACACACACAGATGCACACTCCCAGGAACACAAACTCCCACACACACACACACACACACACTGCCAGACACAGTACAGAGATACACACTCCCAGGCACACACACACAGAGATACACACTCCCAGGAACACACACAGAGATACACACTCCCAGGAACACACACACACACACTGCCAGACACACACAGAGATACACACTCCTAGGAACACACACACACACAGAGATACACACTCCCAGGCACACACACACAGAGATACACACTCCCAGGAACACACACACACTGCCAGACACACACAGAGATACACACTCCCAGAAACACACACAGAGATACACACTCCCAGGAACACACACACACACACACAGAGATACACACTCCCAGAAACACACACAGAGATACACACTCCCAGGAACACACACACACACACACACACACAGAGATACACACTCCCAGGAACACACACACACACACACAGAGATACACACTGCCACACACACACACACACACACACACTGCCAGACACAGGTACAACACACACACACTCCCAGACACACACAGAGATACACACTCCCAGGCACACACAGAGATACACACTGCCAGACACACACAGAGATACACACTGCCAGACACACACACACACACACACTGCCAGACACACACACACACACACTGCCAGACACACACACACACACACTGCCAGACACACACAGAGATACACACTGCCAGACACACACACACACACACACACACTGCCAGACACACACACACACACTGCCAGACACACACACACACACTGCCAGACACACACAGAGATAGACACTGCCAGACACACACACAGATACACACTCCCAGACACACACACTCCCAGACACACACAGAGATACATACTCCCAGACACACACACACTGCCAGGCACACACAGAGATACACACACTGCCAGACACAGTACATATTAGTGAATATCCCTGTCGGTGTATACATTGTTCATGCTATACTATAATCTGTTGTTAATCTAAATGAGTGATTAGTCCAGCAGTATATATGATAAGAGAACCCATGAATCCCAGTGCTGCTCACTCCATATAATTAAACTATAAATATTAACATACCCAGACTGCCCTCCTCTGTGCAGTTACAGTCACTCACTCCCATACACAGGAATCCACAAAGACAAAACCAAGGTCGCAGAGGCTGCCGGGAGATGTAGTTCTATTCCCGGAACATAGTGTAAAACAAACTGGATAAGAGGACTCTTTCTCCCAAGATGCACTGCACAAAGTATAGTCCTGCCTGCTGTATCTCTACAGAGAGGCTGTTGCTTAGAGCAACCCCCAAACATTAGTTTAACCCTTTAGCTACTGGACTGCTACTGATTGCTTATTAGAGCAACCCCCCCAAACATTAGTTTAACCCTTTAGCTGCTGGACTGCTACTGATTGCTTATTAGAGCAACCCCCAAACATTAGTTTAACCCTTTAGCTGCTGGACTGCTACTGACTTCACAGATAGTGTATTATAGGTGGTGATAGTGTATTATATATTTCAAAATATTTAAGACTGCCAAATGTATTTAGTGTAAATTATTTTTATTTTTTGGGGGGGAGTCTAAGTATTAAAAAGTAAATAGCCTTTAAAAGTTAATGGTTTAATATTCCTCTATCATTGCTCTGCTTTACAATGTCCCTGTACTGCGCTCCAGAATATGCTGGAGCTTTATAAATTATTACCTGCCAAACTTGCTTGCGCTCCCCACTCCCGGGAAGGTGGTGGGCAGGCCAGGCAAGAGAGCAGGCAGCCCAGGGCAGAGTGCAAGGGGCATTTGCGCCCGTCAAAGCTGAGGGCCCATCCCTACAGAGGGTATCCAGGCTGGTTGTTAGCATTCCCCCCAAGGCAGACCATAAATAAAGCAATCCATGCCAGGTTCTTGTACCCAATCCTTGGACAGGTCATCATGATGACCCAGTTTTCCAGGGATAGTAACTCGAAAAGCAAGACTGTCCCGGCAAATTCGGGGCTGTTGGCACCTATGAATGAGATACACAATACAGTATAGTTGTGGACTGGTGTCCCTAATGCGTGTTTGTTGTGCAGAAATGTTAAAGGACACTAAAGGCACCCAGACCACTTCATGTCATTGAGTGCAGTGACCCTGTCCTCTTTTTTTGTAGAGAAACTGCAATGTTTACATTGCACGGTTAAGACTGCCTCTTGTCGCTTTCTACCAGACAGTCACTAGAGGCGCTTCCTGCAACGACGCTGGACGTCCAGCGTCTTCAAATCCCCATAGGAAAGCATTGAGTCAATGCTTTCCTATGGGGAAGGAATAATGTGTGCAAATTAGGTTCCCCCTTATTGCTGACGTCGGAGGAGGCAGAGACGGAGCCAGCACCAAATGACCTCAGCGCTGGAAAGAGGTAAATGTTTAATTAGGTTTTTCAACCCTTTAAGTACCGGGGGGGGGGAGAGGGCCAGACAATAGCTTTAGGACAGAGGGACACTATAGCGTTAGGAATACAGATTTTTATCCCTTCCCGTTTGATAAATTCCTTTCTCTGCATTCTCCTTCGACACACTTTTAATCTGTTACATATTAATGTATTTCCTTATAATAATTTCTTCTCAATAAACATTCACAGTAAAAACTATTAATATAAACAGACGTGGGTTATTTACAAAACTGAAGTGTGTTGGGAAATCATAGAATTTCACGTTTTAGGCCAAAATTAATTGATAGCAAAAAATCTCCAACTTGGTTATTGTTGCGACTTTACTTTTTTGGCATCATATTTGAAATTCCTTATTCACTTTATAATAAATGATTGTTCAGTAAATAATAGTGATAAAAATTTAAAAAAAAAAAATACAAACGTATGAGAAATCAAGGCATGAATGACAAAATGCCATCAATAACCCTGCCGACTATGAATCTCACAATCCTTATCCAGCATCTCCCCAAAAGGTGACAAAACATTCCACCAAAATGGCAGCCCTTTTAAAGTAAAAAGAAAAACACACAAAAAAACAAATAATCTTTGACTATTAAACCCCATGCATTCCATTCTATTGTGAACATAGTGGTAGGTGGCTCTATTCTGTATATCCTGAAGTGGAGGTTTAACCCCTTAAGGACTAGACTGTTTTTGCAATGTTGTACATTTGCGACCAGGCATATTTTTACACTTTTGTGGTGTTTGTGTTTGGCTGTAATTTTCCGCTCTCTCATTTACTGTTCCCATACAAATTATATATTGTTTTTTTCAGGACAAAAGGGGCTTTCTTTACATACCATTATTTATATAATCTCATGTATTTTAATTTAAAAAAAATAAAAAAATATGATGAAAAATTGAAAAAATACATGTTTTTTGACTTTTACTTGAAAAATCTTTTACTCATCTACAAAAGCGAATGAAAAAAACTGCTAAATAGATTCAAAATTTTGTCCTGAGTTTAAAAATACCTAGTGTTTACGTGCTTTTTTGCTTTTTTTTGCATGTTATAGGGCTATAGGTACAAGTAGGATATTGCGGTTTCAAAACATACATTTTAAAATTTATCAATAGTGACATTGTAACACTATTATCTGTCATAAATCTCTGAATAACACCCCACATGTACATATTTTTTTTAAAGTAGACAACCCAGGGTATTCAATATGGGGTATGTCCAGTCTTTTTTAGTAGCCACTTAGTCGAAAACACTGGCCAAAGTAAGCATTCATATTTGTTTGTGTGTGAAAAAAGTAAAAACTAAATTGAACGCTAATTTTGGCCAGTGTTTGTGACCAAGTGGTTACTAAAAAAGACTGGACATACCCCATTTGCAATACCTTGGGTTGTCTTCTTTTGCAAATGGTATGCCATCATGGGGGTAATTCTCATTCCTGGGCTACCATACGCTCTCAAAGGCAACGTAACCAACCTGGCCATTTTCAATGTAAAAATATTTGACCCATATATTTGACCCTGTAACTTTCAAAAATGCTATAAAACCTGTACATGGGGGGTACTGTTTTACTCAGGAGACATTGCTGAACACAAATATTAGTGTTTAAAAACTGGAAAACGTATCACAACAATTATATCATCAGTAAAAGTGCTGTTTGTGTGTGAAAAATGCAAAAAAGTAACTTTCACTGACAATATCATCACTGTGATATGTTTTACTGTTTTGAATCACTAATATTTGTGTTCAGCGAAGTCTCCCGAGTAAAACAGTACCCCCCATGTACAGGTTTTAGGGTGTCGTAGAACGTTACAGGGTAAAATACAGTGCTAGCAAATTAAATTCTCTGGAATTTCGGCCTGGGTTGGCAGGCAGGTCCCTCAAATTGCAATCAATAAAATTACTGAATTATGTAAAAATATTACATAAATACGCACGTAGAATTTAAATATATATGCATATTTATATATTTGAAGTCTACGTGTATATTTATATAATTATTTATGTAATTTTGTATATGGACGTATGTATATTTCTTATTATTTTTATTTATTTTTATATACATAGATATATATACAAATTCATTCTAAGTGTATTTTGATATAAATATATATATATTAATTTTAAAATACAGTTAGAATAAAATTTCATATAGATATATAATTTTTTTTTAAATTTTTATTATTTAAAAAAAATTATTTAATTTAAATTACTTATTATTTATATTTTATAATAATATATATATACAATATATATAGTTATTATATATATTATATATATACGTGTGTAATTTAATTATAAGTGTATTTTTATATTAATATAAGTACATATTAATATAAAAATACACTTAGTATGGCATTATATATATGATATATAGACATATATTATATAGATATAATATATGTCTATATATCATATATACACCTATATAATTATTATTATTTTTTTTATTAACATTAACTTTATTTTATTTTTTGATTTTACACTAGCAGGGAGACTGCCTGTCAGCACAGGCAGTCCCCCTGCAGGCAGACACATGGACACCTATTGTGACCATGTGATCGCTGTGTTAAGCGATCACATGGCCACAGGGGGTCCTAATTCAGTGTGGGGAGACTGTCTGGGCTGCAGGCAGTCTCCCCACAACCGGAGCCACGCTGATCGCCGCCGGGGGAACGACGGCGATCAGGTAAGTAACTAAGACCGTTAGGACGGTTCAGGACCGTCATCGGTCCTCAAGGCAAAAATGCCGATGACGGTCCTGAACCGTCCTCGGTCCTTAAGGGGTTAACAAACAAATCCCTTTTGTATGTAATTATTTATTTATCTTTTTATAGAGTGTTATATTTCCTGTACGTAAATACCCGTCTTCAAAACTATTAAAGGGACACTGTAGGCACTATTACAATTTCATCTTAATAAAGTAGTTATTCACGGCCGTCTTTAAAGCGGGGCAAACGGGGCAGCTGCCCCAAGCCCACTCACTCCTGGGGGGCCCAATGCAGCTACCCCGTGGGCCCCGCTGTCCGTAAAAAAAATTTTTTTTCCCCATGGGCCCGCCGGTGCAGACGCTGCACCGGGAGCCCACACACTAATAGGGGCCCCCTTATTTTACTGCAGCAGGCTGGGAGGAAGTGACTGCCGTGAGTCACTTCCTCCAAGATAGACTGAAACCGCGCGGGATGGAGGAGGAGGAGGCCGTCAGGAAGGAGCTGGAGTGCAGGAGCCTCACACTCCCAACGACCTCAGCCTGCCACTGGACCCCAGGGAACCCATAAGGTAAGCTGGAGGGTTAGAGCACAGATTTTTACCCATCCTGGTTGTATATCTGAAAGTTATAAAGTGTACATGCTAAGTAGTTTGTAGGGTGTTTTTTTTATACAGTGATCTGCTTTTCTGTGTGTTTGTTATATACAGTGCATTGCATATGCATGTGATGATGGCTTTACATATGGCTTTAATGACCAATTGTTATACATATTTATAGATTGTTTACAAATGCCTGCAATATCAGGTTAATTCTTGTGCCTGAATCCATTTTAAATCCAGAGGGGAATTGCTTTCATGCATGCCAATGTCCATTTTAGGTTTGCATAAGGTTTTATAGATGCTCCAATAGCTTCATGTTGTAATTATTTTGTCTTCCAATGACATTATGTCCTTTTATGTTATGGGTGAAATTACTGTCATTAAAACCTCCAGCTACATTTCAGCACTGCCCTGTGCCCCATTATATCTATTCCTCATTTTACACAGCTGGACTGTCTGTGTCTGTCAGGGTTTCTGTGTGTGTATGTCAGTCTGTCAGTGTGTCTTAGTATGTGTGTGAGTATGTCTGTCAAGGTGTCTGTGTGTGTGTAGTATGTCTGTCTGTGTCAGTATATCTGTGTGTGTCTTAGTATGTGTGTGAGTATGTCTGTCAGGGTGTCTGTGTGTGTGTGTGTCTTAGTATGTCTGCGTATGTGTGTGAGTATGTCTGTCAGGGTGTGTGTGTGTGTGTGTGTGTCACTATTTCTGTGTGTGTATCAGTATGTCTGTCAGGGTGTGTCACTATGTCAGTGTGTCAGTATGTCTGCCAGTGTGTATCTCTGTTGTCAGTATGTATATCTATGTGTGTATATCTCTGTATCTGTATTTAGTATATCTATGTTTCTCTATGTGGTATGTGTGTATCTGCATATGTGTCAGATTGTGTATCTGCGTATCTGTATGTGTGTCAGTTTGTATATCTGTATGTTATCATTGTATGTATTTGTGTATCTGTATGTTGTCAGTGTGTGTACCTGCATGTATATCTGTGTGCATCTGTATATAGTCAGTGTTTTTATCTGTGTACCTGCGTGTGTGTCAGTATATGCATCAGTGTGTCTGAGTATCCATATGTGTCAGTGTTTGTATATATGTCTCTGTATGTGTGTCAGGTTGTGTATCTGTGTGTCTGTATGTGTTAGTGTGTGTATCTGTGTCAGTCTGTATCTGCATGTGTGTTAGTGTTAGTGTGAGTGTCAGTGTTTATATCTGTGTGTCTGCATGTGTTTCAGTGTGTGTGTGTGTATGAGTATCACAGTGTGTGTGTGTGTGGCAGTGTATGTGTACATGTGCATACATATCATCATTCAAATCACCAACACTACACTCAAGTACACCCCTGCATTCAACCTTCAACACTACATACAAACACAGTCCTGCATTGAAACGTCAACAATACATATAAACACATCTTTGTGTTAAACACCAAAAATATATATAAACACACCCCAGCATTAAAAAGCAAAAACAACTACACATAGATGCATGCTTGCATTCAAACACCAACAACACCTACAAACACACCCCTACATTTACACAAACATACTCCATACAAAAACATGCTTCCATTCAAACACATAAATACAACTCTGCAAGCATGGGAAAATGGTTCCGCTACTGCGTTGGGAAGTGGAGAGCGTGATTGCATGTCAGGGAGTGGGGGTTAGGGGGCCCCATCAAATGCTTGCCCAGGGCCCAATCAATATTAAAGACGGCCCTGTAGTTATTGTGCCTGGAGTCCTCTGGCACTGTGCCTCGATTCAGTGTTAAAACATTTTTCAAGCAGTTTAAAACTGTACGATGGTCCCTGGCCGCCCACCGCCCAGCCCGCACTAGAGGTGTGGCTAAGGCAGAGATTACACACTTCCTTATTCATACCAGCAATGGGTGCTGTGATAGGCTCTCAGCCAATCACATTACCTCATCGCTTGATCCGGCTAACGCTTCCCCATAAGCCCAAACAGTACGGAGTGGTTGGGCTGCTGGGAACTCTTGTTTAGCATTACAAGATTAAAAACGTTTTAATTCTGGAGGAAGAACGGCACCAGGGGTTTTCAGACATTATAACAACTTTAATGAGATGAAGCATACGATGTCCCTTTAAATAATTTGAAAGAACCAAAATATGGGCAGTTTCACAATTAAGACTACAATTCAAGAGATGCGCTCCATTTTACTAAGATATTGCATTAAAGTGACAAGATTTTTTTAATTAAGGGAAGAATTAGAACTAAAATGCACGCTATGGGGTGGCTTTCTGTAAATGCATATCTCCCACTTAAAAAATAACTTTTTTGTCCACTAGTTTACAAGAACAATAAATATAAAAGGGCCTGATGATTTATTTTTTATTTATTTTTTTTTAGCTATTGACGTCTGCATTCGTTATGACCCTACAGATAGTGACAGCTGTCAATAATACCACACTGATCCAACCTGGGTTTTCACTGCTGCGTTTTGGGAGCCATTTATTTTTCTTTGGACAGAAAGGCTGGCCAAAGCGTTCATGCCCCACAGGGGTCTTCTTGGTGGATTTAAAAAACAATGAACTTAAACTACGCCCCACCATGTTTAACAATGACTCTTGCTACTTACCTCCTCTGAGGAACCCAGCTGTCTGCAGTCTTCCTACAAACTCTGGCAATGAAGACACACAGTATCTAATACATGGAGGGAAGACACCGAACAATGAGTTATCTTCCAAGCTATACATGATGTCTGTGGCACCACTGATCAACAAGAAAATTATTCTTTGCTGTTCTGAGAAAGAGATAGAAGGAGACATCCCAGAAGCAAGATATGGCCATTCCATGAATGTAGTACATAGCCGAGACAAATCAGCAGTGGTAATCTTTGGTGGAAGGTCTTACTTGCCATTGAATCAACGAACAACAGAAAACTGGAACTGTGTGGTTGATTGCCAGCCATTGCTTTATCTTATTGATCTTCAGTTTGGATGTTCAAGTTCTTACTTGATTCCTGAACTTCAGGATGGAATTTCCTTCCATTCTTCATTAGCCAAGAATGACATTATCTATATTTTAGGAGGACATTCATATGAAAATAATCTCAGGGCCCGAAACATCTATAAGATTAAGGTTGACCTACCACTTGGGAGTCCAAAGGTAACTTGTGAAGTCCTACAAGGCAGCATTTCTTTCTCCAGTGCGATTGTAACCAAAACCAGCCCTGATGAGTTCTTGATTGTTGGTGGATATGAGTCTGACAGTAATAAAAGGCTTACTTGTAACAGAGTTTGCCTAAGTGATGACTCTATTGATATCCAAGAATTTGAATCTCCAGATTGGACAGCGGAGATTAAACATAGCAAAACTTGGTTTGGTGGTGATATGGGCCATGGAATGGTTTTAATAGGTGTCCCAGGTGATAATAAGCACCAACCTTCAGAAAGCAACTTCTACTTTTATGTATTAAACCTTGGGCAAAATGGGGACTTGATGTTGCAGTCATGTAGCCAAGAATCTCTAGAAGAACAAGAAGACTCCATGCCTCTTGAAGACTCTGAAGAGTTTACATTCAACATTTTTGATGAAGATGTGTATAACGAAGATGATGAAGAAGATGAGTCAGTGACTGGATACTGGATTACATGCTGTGCAGACTGTATTGTGGATATAAATACTTGGGTACCATTCTACTCCACCGAGCTCAACAAACCAGCCATGATCTACTGCTCTAGTGAAGGTGGGCATTGGGTGCATTCCCAGTGTATGGACCTATCAGAGAGTATGCTTGTCCATCTGTCTGAAAACAATATCAAGTATTTCTGCAAGGAACATGTTAACTTGGCAAGAGGCCTTCAAACACCGAAGAAGGACAACCCTGTCATGAAGCCATCAATGAAAAAGGTTGGGAAGAAGCCATTGGTCAGGAGATTGTCAGAAGTAAAGAAATCTTTTCTCAGACGTTTGTTTGATTGATTACTTTGATTTCTGTGAGATTCAGTAGTTTGATAACCCTAAAGATTTATCTCAGTAACCAGAATTTGTTATGCTAATTGTTACTGAAAATGAATGCAGGTATACAGTAATATGATTAAAGCCTTTGCAAAATGTATAAAAAATATTTCTTTTAGGATGTAATTTAAAACAGTTCTGGGAGTACAACTTGATTTTTAATGGGACATGGTACAGCCAAGTTATACACAGACCCCCAGCAAGGGGTCTCCGTACAATTACGCACAAACTCCACCCCTGTGCCTGGGAGATAATTGAGTCAAGAACTGTACCAACTCAATTATCTCCCAGGTGCAAAACAACACACAAGTTTAAAACACCCCACAAACACATTTTAATATTTAAGAGCCCCATGAAAGTTACATCACCGAATAGAATGAATTTGGGGGAGGTGTCACAACAAGGGTACATAATTCATTGTTGCACTATAGAATATTGCCATTTAATGTAATCTGTGTAGTGCATATATGAACTGGCTGCCTGGTAGAGATGATATTGTCAATTTCAAAAGGGGTTAGTTTGATTGTATAGGAGGCCAGAGCTTACAACCTAAGTTCATCTTTGAAGCTGGGATCCCAACAGAGCTATTCTGTAAGGTGTGAGAAGTCACACATAAGTGGCCTGAAAGTCTGGCTTCAGGATAAACTAACAATCTCATTTGCCATATTTCTTGACTGCCTTTTAGATAAGGATTCCTCTGATATGAACAAGTCTTGTGTATCTATATCATATCCAAAAGAGACATTAATACCTACCCACGGATTAATACTCAAGCCTAATTTATATCATATTTAGAATGGGACAAGCACAACCTTCTAATCAAGCCTAAACATGATGTGTGGAACAAGGGGACCACACAGATAGGGAGATCCCCTCCCCAGCATGATGACCTGAAAAAAATAAGCAGACAAGCGAGTAGGCACATGTGGGCATGGTACTCAGTGACGGCGTTCCGTCACAACATCATACTATTCTGTTCTAAGAAAACCAGTGTACCACAGTTTATGGCTTTCTGGAACCACATGCAATCCTTGTTTATATCACAAAATTCCGCATTTGTTAGATATAGTTTTTTAAGCCACTGCTAAAAAAAAAAAGAAAAAAAAACACATATTTTCCAGCTTTCTTTTTCCCGATCTCTCCGAAGATAATCTGTGAGTAAAATGGATATATCTTTAAAGGGACACTCCACTGCTAAAATATAAAACCATCATTTAGTAGATATACCTCCAATGAAAACGTGCATTTATTTAATTATTCAGTTTTTCTTTGGGGCATATCTAATAACAGTTTGCAAAAGATGCAGATCTCTCGTCTGCAGCCTTTACAGTCCCTCCCCTTCTAGCCCTGCCCAGACTTTCTGTGGCTGTTTAATCACATACTTCCCACTGCAGCTTGAGGAGAAGTTATTGCGAGGCAAGTGCTCTGAGCAGAGGCATAACTTGAAACCACAGGGCTCCGGTGCAAAATTTGCCCTTGGGCCCCCGCCATACGTCTCCTCCCCCACACATCCCCGCCCCACACATGTCCCCGCACCCACACACATGCAGACAAACAGATACATATGCAGACATAGACACACACACACAGATACACACACATGACACACACATACAGGCACACATACATGTAGACACACACATACATACACACATACAAACAAACACATGCACACAAACCTATACATACAAACACACATACACACAGACCCAGGGCCGGACTGGGGATACAAAGCAGCCCTGGAAAAAAAAATCTATGCCAGCCCCATAAGTCATTGCGCCATATATTGCCGTATGTAATATGTAAGGCAATGTCTTGCCACCCCAGATGGTTGAGTAATATATATATATATATATATATATATATATATATCGAATATATATTGCTTTCTCTGATATATATTATTGGTCCCTTCAGAGTAAAACGTTTAATTATACAGTAAGCATACTCACATGCAGACACAGACAATCTCATTGACACACACAAGCTCATTGATACACAGCCTCATGGACAAACAATGTCACTGATATTCATAAGCTCATTGGCATAAAAACACAAGCTCACTCACTCACTAGCAGGCACACACACACGCAAGCAAGCTCACTCACTAGCAGGCGCATACACACACAGCTTAATGTAGTGGTTCTGGTGTCTATAGCCTGCAGGCTTTTCAATGTAAACACTGACTTTTCTGAGAAATGGCAGTGTTTACATTGCTTCCTAGTGACACCTCTAGTGACAGTCACTCAGACAGTCACTAGAGGTGCTTCCTGTGTCAGTGCTGCACAGTGTGATTGAACAGTGTGCAGCACCTACATTCAGGGCCTTTGCAGCCAATTCTATGGCAGAGCCTCTGTGTCTCTGTGTGTGTGTGTCTCTGTATGTGTGTGTGTCTGTGTGTGTGAGTGTCTGTGTCTCTGTATGTGTGTGTGTCTGTGTCTCTCTGTATGTGTGTGTGTCACTGCATGTACGTGTGTGTCTCTGTATGTGTGTGTGTCTATGTATGCAGTAGCGTACACACAATCCAGGGGGCCCCGTATGTATGGGTCTGTGTCTATGTATGTGTGTGTGTCTATGTATGCAGTGGCGTACACACAATCCATGGGGCCTGTATGTGTCTGTGCCTATGTATGTGTGTGTGTCTCTGTGTGTGTGTGTGTCTCTGTATGTGTGTGTCTCTGTATGTGTGTGCCTGTGTCTCTGTGTGTGTGTGTCTGTCTCTGTTTGTATGTGTGTCTCTGTATGTGTGTTAGTCTGTCTCTGTATGTGTGTCTGTCTGTGTCTGTATGTGTGTCTGTCTGTATGTGTGTCTGTGTCTCTCTGTATGTGTGTCTGTGTCTCTCTGTATGTGTGTGTATGTCTCTGTATGTGTGTGTGTCTATGTATGCAGTGGCATAAACACAATCCATGGGGCCCTGTATGTGTGTGTCTATGTATGTGTGTGTGTCTATGTGTGTGTGTGCCTGTGTCTCTGTATGTATGTGTCTGTGTGTATATATGTGTGTGTGTCTGTATGTATGTGTCTGTCGAGGGATGTGTGTGTCTGTCTGTGTGTATGTTTGTGTGTCTGTATATATGTATGTATGTGTCAGGGTGGTGGGGAGCATGGATAGGGGGAGAGAGGGGAGCACGGATCGGGGGGGAGGGCCCACAGATAAGTTTCGCATCGGGGCCCCATGGATTGTGTGTACGCCACTGACTTCCTTCCTATGCTCTGACCTGGCCCACTGAAAATGAATTTCCATCAGGTGGCCCTAACAGCATGGGCCACCCGATAGGGACCCGTAACATGTGGCCCCAGTGGTTATTAAGCGCAGGCCGGGGCCGCAACACATGGAGTGATTGGCCCATTCATAGCTGCGACCCCTGCCACCGCAGTAGTTCTGCCACTGGCTCTGAGCAATTACTGCCTCTTGAGTTTAGCTCCACTGATGTAAACACCCAGGAAGTAACTGGACTGGTTGTCTGATTGACAGTCAGGGGGGGTGCAACAAGGTTAAATCATAAATGTTTATAAATGTGCCAATTTCTATTGAAATCTGCAGTTTTTATAAAATGAAAAATGAGGACACACTCTTCACATGTAAAGCACTTCTTCAAGCTAAGGGTTAAGGGAAGTTAGAGATAATTAAACAATTTCTGAGCATGAAAAGTTATCTAAAGAATCAGAAGAATATTAATGCATCTTAGTTCCATGGCTGCTAGATTGTAATCTGTACCTGAAAATGTCTTAAAACATCTAAATAATTTTAATTAAAAATACAAAAACAAACATAGAGACAGTCTTTGATCTTCTTTTGGATAAAACAGGTTCACTTCAATTGCATGTTGAATTTATAATCTCTATTCATTGAATTTTCAATATTTAAAAGTGCATTTTTTTTCAAAATATTTATCTTTTCTAATTCTGTCTGTATACTGTGTTAGTTGTGTCTTTTTGTTAAAGATGTTGTATACATGGATGAATTATTTTACCTTATATCCTGGAGATAATCTAATTTAATACCATAAGGTTAATTAGCTCCTATGAGCGCAATCTCAGAATGCTAATTAGCTTCCAGGGCTGAAATGGGATGTTATTAAAAAAAAATCCATATGTTTTACATAAGTAAGATATAATTAATGGTCCAAATTTAAATGAACAAATCACAATATAATATGCTGAAGATAGCAAATCACTCTAGATTTATTACATTATTCAATAATAATAGTAATAATTAGAACAAACTTGTATTGATATTTAGAATGTTACATTAAGCCACACTCAAGCCAAGAAAGCTGGTTGTTTCTGCTTATCTGCAATGAGTACTGCGTTATCTGTTTTTTTACAGCCCAACCCTAACATAACGTCACAGTCTGGACTAACCACATTTAAATCTTGCTCCGCAGTGGTAATATTTTTAACTTAAAACCTTTTCCTATTTGTCAGACCTCGTTATATGTAAGTCGAGTGCTGGAAACCTTTAGCCATCAATCAAGTTACACAGCACTAGCAGTCCCCTCTAGTGATGTCCCGAACGGTTCGCCACGGACGGCGAACATATGCGCTGTTCGGTCCGCCCCCATTCGTCATCATTGAGTAAACTTTGACCCTGTACCTCACAGTCAGCAGACACATTCCAGCCAATCAGCAGCAGACCCTCCCTCCCAGACCCTCCCACCTCCTGGACAGCTCACTAAGAATGCAGCTTCACAATGAATGTAAAATGGATGCTGTCCAGGAGGTGGGAGGGTCTGGGAGGGATGGTCTGCTGCTGATTGGCTGGAATGTGTCTGCTGACTGTGACGTACAGGGTCAAAGTTTACTCAATGATGACATAGGGGGCGGACCGAACAGCGCATATGTTCGCCGTCTGTGGCGAACCGTTCGGCGAACCGTTCGGGACATCACTAGTCCCCTCACATTCTGATATTGTGACCAGAAAGAACATAACATAACATTAATGGCTTACATGTTCACAATAAAGATGCTAAATAAAAAAATATAAAAAAAAAAATCAAAATATGTTAATAGAAGAGTGTTATAGAAGGGCATAATCGAGAAAATGAATGTGAAAAAACAAACTTTCTTTGATATTTTCTCTCTATCCCATAAGAATGGTGTATTTTCATTGTTAAAGAAACATTCCAGTCTTCATAATAACTTCATCTAATTGCATGAAGTTGTTATGGTGCCAGGAGACCCCCAGGCACTCTTTTACCTTAAGACAGGGGTTCTCAACCCAGTCCTCAGGACCCCCTACCAGTCCAGGATTTGGGGATTACCTGGGTGTGTCTCAGGTGTTTAGAAAATGGGAAAAAAACACCTTAGACTCTAAGGTGTTTTTTTTTTTCTTTTTCTAAACACCTTAGACACACCCAGGTAATCCCTAAACCCTGGACTGGTAGGGGGTCCTGAGGACTAACGTTGAGAACCCCTGCCTTAAGAGGTTAAACTGCTTTTGAATGGCTTAACCCCAAAGTTTGCCTCCAGCACTGATCTCCAGGTCCCTCATTCAGAGCGGGGAAGAGCAGAGTGCCGCCATTGATTGGCTAGAGCGGTTAGCTGACGCTCTAAGCCATTCAGCTCCCTATTCATAAAGAAAAGTGAGATATTTTTCTGGTTATTATTTTTTTATATATAACATATTGTAACTTGATTTCATTTATGTAATATGTAAAAGTCTAAAAATTCAATAAAGTATAAATAAGTTAACATACATTCATCAAATTAAACATTTTCTATCTCTTCATTTTGTTACATTCATAGTAGAACCTCATAATAGACAGAATAAATATGATAGACTACAGACAATATTAGTACACCACACATATTATTATTATTATTAATTATTATCATCACTAGCATTTATATAGTGCCAATGTATTCTGTAGCACTTTACAATCACACAGTGCGATTATCCAACAGCATGTTACTGACAGACAAAGTAAAAGTGGACAGATACAGGAGGTGAAGAAGGCTCTGTTCAAAAGAGCTGGCAATCTAGGAGGACGTAGGTAAAGGTATACAAAGGCAACATATCAGAGGGAGTTTGATAGACATGATTCCTGTAACTAATTACACGTAAAAGTGACTGCAGAGTTGAAGCTGTGAGTAAAGTGAACTGTCAAAGCACAGGTAAAACAAAATGTGTATTACGGAACTTCTTAAAGGACAGGGGGATAGAGGAAAGTATAATAAAATCAGGGAGAGTAATCAATAGGAGTGGTGTGACTCTTGAGGAATCCTGTGATGATGTGAGAACAAGCAGACAATGATCACAAGCACAAAAAATAAAACATGTTATGGAACGGGATTCCGAAAGGTATAGGAAGCCAATATGGTGACTTGCAGAGGGGTTAGGTAGGAGAGGAACAGTTGCTGAGGGACATAAGCCCATGACAGTTTGTAATGGGGCAATGAAGGTATTGGAGAGGCCAATGGTGAGTGACTTGCAATAGTCAAAGTAGGATGAACAAGTGCCTTGGTTGCATCCTGTTTTCAATGGCGGGGATTATGAGATATATTTCTAACGTTGATGTTAAGAAAAAGTAAGGTCAGAATCAAACATAACTACGAGTCAGCGAACTTGGGGTCTTGGGGTAACGGGGGTTCCACTGACGTACAGGTAGTGAGACAAAGGAGACACAGTAGTCAAAAGATGAAATATCTATTACATTTCTTCTATTTAAAAATCAGGCTTCGGAAATTAGGAAATCATCCAGTTTGAGACAGAGATTGGCAATGAGTAACAAAACGGCAGGATTGAGACAAGCGGCATTATTCACTAAACTACACATTGTGGCAAAGCCGAGTGTCAAAAATTAGGCAGAACAGCCGATTTGGAAACATTTTCAAACTCTAGAGTAGCCACAGCCGGGTTACATTTTATTGAATAACCTTTTCTGTAAGAAATAGCTCTACCCATGCATGTCTGTCATGTATCTCACAACTTCATTAACGCCAGGTCACAAAGTAAATATTTCAGCTAAACAGTTTAGCTCCAAACTTGTACAGTTTTGTAAAACACAATTTGTATTGCAATCTGCCTATCTGTTTTAGTTGTAATAAAGATGAAGTTACTGTTACCGAAGATCAAACAACACATGCATACATATTTTTTTTATCACAAAATGCAATTTTAGGTTTAGACGACTAATCAGTGCAATATCCATAAAAAATGTAAACACAATTTCTTCTGCTTTTTTTTATCTATGTCTTTTGCAGAGACAGATTATTAAAGGAACACTATAGTCACTTAAATTACATTAGCTAAATAAAGCAGTTTTAGTGTATAGATCATTCCCCTGCAATTTCACTGCTCAATTCACTGTCATTTAGGAGTTAAATCACTTTGTTTCTGTTTATGCAGCCCTAGCCACACCTACCCTGGCTATGACTGACACAGCCTGCATGAAAAAAAACTGGTTTCACTTTCAAACAGATGTAATTTACCTTAAATAATTGTATCTCAATCTCTAAATTGAACTTTAATCACATACAGGAGGTTCTTGCAGGCTATGAACATAGCAGGGGATAAGAAAATCTTAATTAAACAGAACTCGCAATAAAGAAAGCCTAAATAGGACTCTCTTTACAGGAAGTGTTTATGGAAGGCTGTGCAAGTCACATGCAGGGAGGTGTGACTAGGGTTCATAAACAAAGGGATTTAACTCCTAAATGGCAGAGGATTGAGCAGTGAGGCTGCAGGGGCATGTTCTATACACCAAAACTGCTTCATTAAGCTAAAGTTGTTCAGGTGACTATAGTGTCCCTTTAACAGAAACCACAGAAACCCTCCTATACTTTTCACAGTAGTAAGAAGCTTGCAAAAGTACTGTACATTCCTTGTATTCTTCTACCCTGAGCTGCTGTAAAATATGAGGACTATGTATTTTTATGATATTTACCAATCAAAGCACAACTACCAGGTATCAGGTATCATGGAAGATATTTAAGGAAAACTAAAGGATAAATTCTATATATTAAAAAAATAAATTAATGGTCTGTGTAGGGAGACTACAGTGTTTAACACTGCCTCCCCACATACTGTCACTCTGCCCATTGTCACATTCACCACCCTGCCAATGCATTCACTCATCCCTCTTGTGCCCCTAATCCTGTCATACTCACACCCCTAACCTTGTCACACTTACCACACTAATTCTGTCACATTCACCATCCTGCCACAATCCCTAACTACCCTTTACCCTGCTACACACTCTGTTACACTCAACCAATAACTCTGTCACGCTCACCCACCATTCGTTACCCTGTCACACCTAGCCCCCAAACCCTGCACACTCACCCCTAAACCCTGTCATACACACGCCTCTCACATTGTCACGCTTACCCCCCTCACTGTGCCACCGGCACAGTTAACTCCCACATGTGAAATACAACCTCACCATAAACACAACACAAAAAAATAACATTCAAGCACTCTCACAATCACTTTAGAAGCCGCGGTGGGTGCCGGGAAAGTCAGCGGATGGGTGCATGCTGGGATCTCACTGATCCCAACGTGCACCAGCTGCCTGCACTTGAAAGGAAAAATAAGGTGTGCTCAACTGAATTTCTACCTTCACCACAGCATGATGACGGGGAGTGCTCCTGGAAAGCTTGTGCATGGAACGATAGGTCTTGAAAGGACCTTGCACCAGTTCCACTGACATCGCGCGACAGTGCCGCACACACAATAAAACACGATATGGCAAACATGTTAGTACATATTCACCATCACCATCTGTGATTCCCTCTCTAGCTCAAAGCAAGAAATAAAACAAACTGTAAATTATATACACTTTTTATAAACTTGTTCGGTATAAATGTACCAATGTCTTTTTGCCTTTTAATATGATGGCGTCTAGCCCAGAGCTGCGCTGCTCTGAACTCACACAGCTAGTTTTCGATAACCCCACTGTGTTAGAAGTCCTGTAATTAATCTGTTCCTGATTACAATAAAAGAATCGCAGATATATGAGACGAGAAATGTGCTAAAATTGATTTAAGGGGAGAGTTTCCTGCAGACAAATGTGATTTGTTAATGGAATATATTCTGGGCATTGTTGTTTTGCTCAAACCTTAGCAGTTGTTTCAAATCTCTAAAGCAATTACTTAATTCTCTAAGTGAGGACGCGGGGAGGGTTGGGGAGCTTTGTGAGAACATCAGCTGTTCAATGCGAGACCAAAAGGCTATTAATTAAGCAGATCGTTTGCAGACTGCATTGCTTTCCCTTTCACTATAGACAAAGCTTTTGATTTCGCTATTGATGAGATAAAAAGTAAAGTGGGTATTTGGAGAGTTTTCTTTAGTGCACTTGTTACTCTCGTTGCCACCTCCCGCACCTTTTCCTTGACACATAATTTCTGCGAGCTAACTGGCATTACATGAAAAGTGTTGGCCTCAGTTCTGTAGAATCCGTATTCTCCTGGAATTAGGGACATTCCAAGCACCAATACAACTTTAATGCATTTTACAGGTTTTGCCCTGATTAATATGCTATATTTTTTGTATGCTTAAACCTTTAAAGTTTTTTTGCACACAAAAAAAATGTTTTAAGGAATGCTGCAGCTGCATCATTAGCCTGCATTCTTAGCTGGACCCTGTTGACCAGTTGATTGATTTATATGATGGATCTCCAAAAGAGGGTGCCCCTGGCTCTTGTTTACATTAAGAGGATGGGAAGACATAGAACTTTCAGGGACTTTTAAAAATGTATACATGCATATTTTTTTTTTTTTGCTAATTAGTTCAAATGTATTACAAAAATATGCATTTGTTAACCTACCAGGCAAGCTTTGGCACTCCAGATATTGAGGACTACATCTCCCATCATGCTCCTGCAGCCATAATGCTGAGAAAGCATCAGAGGAGATTAGTCCATAACATCTGGAGTACGGTTGCTACTTCTGATTATTCCTAGATATTCCCTTCAAGGAAGACACTGGGAGGTCCAAGCTGGTCCCACTGGCTCTTCACGTTTTAGCTAAGAACATACCACAGTAAAATTAGCATTTAATGCAAATAATGTGTTGCTAATTTTTTTTATGGAAATAAGAAAATAACCAATTGACATTTATTTTTTAAAATTGTTCCTTTGCAGTTAACAAATGGGAGCTGAAGGAAACCACTAGAGATCCGCTGCCTGGCCTGCTTTACAGAATTCTGCACGGCGTGCACTCCAGTTCCCTGGGATTACAACTCCTATAATGCCAAGCCACCCATCATCTAATTGTCTCACCTTCATTTTCATCCAAATTAGTGTCTGTCTTCCTTCCTCTCACCCGGTGACTCTCCAGAACTAGTTCTTCCATAAGTGGATGACCAACCTTCAGGATATGGGTTGCCTGATTTTTTTTTTCTGGACACTTATAACAAACTCATGAAGTACATGAAGAGTTCTGCCTGTAGTAGGCGGCATTCACACACTGCAGAACTCCTTGTACATTAATGACCTGATTTCCTACCTGCAGAATTTGAATGCTACACAATACTTGAAGCAATGGGGTCTCGGTGGGAGCCACACCTCCTTGTGGTCTTAAGCATGTAGTTAGGGCCTCAGTTCGCCACCTTATTTAACAGTTATTTAATGATTATTTATGATTATCGCTATGGATTTTTTTTGTTTTAAACATTAAATACCTTTAATTAATTATTATTAAAGTAATCAGTGACCTTTTTCTTTCATTTCCAATCTGTTATCTGTGTCTCATTAATATATCAGTGGAGGTTTGTGAAATTGTAGGGGGGAAGGTTGGGATGTTTTACTTATTAATATGCACGTAGGGACAATAGGAGACTTACCCTCTCCGTATTTGTACCTACCTTTACAAAATATACCTCCCTCTTTCCCCGAGTTTAGCTGTGATTGGTTATTGAATATGCCCTCTTGAACTGATGTTGAATCTATAGTTCAGTAACACTTTCGACCATGTGACTGTATTGTATAAATAAACTCAGTGAATACTTATTTAATGTTGGTGTCTGCTCACTAAACAGCACATTGTGGTAAGTTGCAAACAGACTTTCAGCAGCAGCTATTTAGTAAATACTCCCCACTGCCTTTAAGTTCCCATATTTAGCTCAGTGTTTTGTACATGCGCGCAAAAAAATGCAGAAAACAAAAATCTTGATTCTCAAATCTTTATTGGACATCTGCGAATTACAATATATCAAATCTTAACAACATGATTGAGTAAGTTAAGTATAAATTTTAGAAGTCATTAAAGGTAAAAAAAAAAATAAAAAAAATACTTAAATCATTATAATTAACAATTTTTAAAAATTTGTTTAAAAATTTAAAAATCAGTTTAAAAAAAAACAGATTTAGATTTCAAACCAAAATACAAGGAGATAGACACAATCACGAATTCACATCACAGTATGTGTGTCTCCTTACCCAAAAATCATCAACTATTGTTTGTATTAAGGATAATATAATCAAGGAAATGATAAAAAAAAAAAACAAGATCTGATTTGAGGTACTTGGAATTTAGATAACTATTAAATGCAAATAAATTAGCCCCTTGTCGCAAATGAATACAGTAAAATATGGCACTTTATAATTGAGAGCTGTACCATGATTAGATATGAATGTACTCAATTCCTCTGAGGTTCAAGTCATTTTAGTTCATCAATAAATAAACTGAATGTTTTAAAAACAAAGAATGTATAGATGAAGTCACACTGAATGAAAAACGCAAGAATGTCTGTACTATATCTTTTACTGTAACTATTCCGTTCCTCCAATGCACTTTTTATTTGTATAGAATAAGAAATGTAACCAGTCACTAGTTTAACTACCAGACACTACTTCCAAGTACATCAATGCACACCTACACACCATAAAGTTGGTTACCACACCAGTCCCCATTACTACTCTTTAATTGACAACTGCACTGTAACCCTTTGGTTTTGGACTACGGATAGAGGTCTACGCGGCTTAGATGCAAATTAAAACAGGTGCCATGCATGAAAACATACAAAGTGGGTGCATTTCACAAAATGGCCTCGGGCAAATTGAAGTTGGATTTGCCAAGGAACCATGTGCTTACACCTGCTACCGTGCCACTAAAACCTTAATACGCTTGACAAGTGCTTTGTGGGAAATCTGGTATTGTGGGTTAGACAACCAACGGTCCATAAAACATTCCTAAAATGTATTAAATGTACAAACAGTAACAATGAGGTATTCTCACAACTCCATAAGGTTTGAGGTAAATAAAATGCAGTAATGTATTACCTAAAATATAAACACAGTCAGCTAGATACAACTGAGCAATGAAAGTAGAACCACTGCGTATAAATTATGCAGGTAGAACAGTAGCTATACCCGCTCATTCAACACATGTTTAAGTACATACAGAGTTATTTACTAAAGTGGGAATTGTTGGGAAGTTAAAGTATTTTAAAATACCTGAATTCGATATATTCTCCAACTCAGTTCTTTTTATAGACATGAAGCTACTTCTACAGTTAAAAGGATAAGGGTTGCACATTTTCACGTAAATGGGCTAGAGTGCCCTTTTTAATCAATTATATCATTAGATTTTATTTTCTAAAACTTTTTTCATATTTTCTGTAGCTACAGCTGGCGAATACATGACGCAGATGCATTGTTCCTCATTTTGCACATGCATTATAATTCTATAACATAAAAAAAATATTTAGTAAAATGTTATGAGTTACTATGAACTTCTGTAAAAAAACAAACGTATTAATACTTCACTTAAAAAAATAAAAATGCCCCCAGTGAATTCAGAAACCCTTTTTTTTCTAAAGTCAAATGCTGCAAATATTACAAATAAAAGAGGCTTAGCTAATCTTAGAATATTTCAAAATATCAATTTATGAAGGATTCTCCCACCTAAGCAAATTTAATTAATAATTACTCGGTGCATTTTGCATTTTCTGAAAAAGCTCAAACTGTTTATAAAGTCTCTCATGTTTGCTATCTAAGCTGGTGCAGAGTTTGCCATTTTGAAAACTCTTCCTGAAAATTATTTTTTAATAAGCAGAATTCAATGAGAAAGGCAGGAATGCTTTTTCAGACAACTAAAAGTTTGCTGTTCCAACAATTTAAGATAGAGCAATGTCTACATGTTCAAACTCAGGCTATGTTTTACGTGGATTTGAGGCTAATGTGTAGGCACCAACAAGACTCTCTTTTCAGCCAGATTATGGACTAGTTGAAGCTAACTTGGTCTGGGCCCTGCAGCTGATGTCAAGTAGAACTTGCCAAATTCAAATTCCAAATTAGCCCCACATGGATTCTTTCATAATTTTGACTCCTACAGACTTAAAGGACCACTCTAGGCACCCAGACCACTTCAGCTTAATGAAGTGGTCTGGGTGCCAGGCAGGGACGTATTAGCCGCGAGGCAAACAAGGCATTTGCCTTGGGCGGCATTTTTCAGGGGGCGGCAAAAAACGCCGCCCCCCAAATGCCCAGGGCAGATGCCTTGTTAGCCTTGCGGCTAACTGACATCCCGGGCGGCCGGCGAGGGAGCACTTCCCATGAGCTGACTGCTCAGCTCCCTCGCGCACCGCAAAGTGAGGCTGGGAGCCGGAAGATGACGTCATCTTCCGGTTCCCAGCCTCACTCTGCAGCCGACGCGCGAGGGAGCTGAGCAGTCAGCTCATGGGAAGTGCTCCCTCGCCGGCCGCCCGCCCGCCTGCCAGCGCCGCCCGCCCTGCAGCCACTGGACCACCAGGGAGAGAGATCCCCCCCCCCCAGCACTCCCAAAGGTAAGGAGGTTGGGGGGGGATTTAAATTAAAAAAAAAAGTTAATGTGTGTGTGTTTGTGTGTGTGTGTGTCTGACTGTGTGTGTATGTGACTGTGTGTATGTGTCTGACTGTGTGTGTGTGTATGTGACTGTGTGTGTCTGTGTGTGTTTGTGTCTGACTGTGTGTGTATGTGTGTGTGTGTGTCTGTATATGTGTCTGACTGTGTGTGTGTGTGTGTGTATGTGACTGTGTGTGTCTGTGTCTGACTGTGTGTATGTGTGTGTGTGTCTGACTGTTTGTGTCTGTGTATGTGTCTGACTGTGTGTGTGTATGTGTCTGACTGTGTGTGTGTGTATGTGTCTGACTGTGTGTGTGTGTATGTGTCTGACTGTGTGTGTTTGTGTCTGACTGTGTGTGTGTGTGTTTTTGTGTCTGACTGTGTGTGTGTGTGTATTTAGAAGGTGGGGCGGGGGGAAGGGTTGGGTGGGGGTGGCGCGGGGGGAAGGGGAGGCGCCTGAGTTTTGTCCTGCCTAGGGCAGCACAAAACCAGGATACACCACTGGTGCCAGGTCCAGCTAGGGTTGACCCATTTTTTTTATAAACATAGCAGTTTCAGAGAAACTGCTATGTTTATAAATAGGTTAATCCAGCCTCCAAGGCTTTAGTGGCTGTCTCACTGACAGCCGCTAGAGGCGCTTGCGTGCTTCTCACTGTGAAAATCACAGTGAGAACACGCAAGCGTCCATAGGAAAGCATTGTAAATGCTTTCCTATGAGACCGCTGAATGCGCGCGCAGCTCCTGACGCGCATGCGCATTCAGCCCAGGAGGAGGATTGGAGGAGGAGAGGAGGAGGAGAGCTCCCCGCCCGGCGCTGGAGAAAGAGGTAATATTTAACCCCTTTCCTCTTCCCAGAGCCCGGCGGGAGGGGGACCCTGAGGGTGGGGGCACCCTCAGGGCACTATAGTGCCAGGAAAACGAGTATGTTTTCCTGGCACTATAGTGGTCCTTTAAGTTAGTGAGACCTGCTGAATCAGACCTGGCTTCAATTCACTCGTACAAAAGTGATCATTCGTGAATTTAGCAAAACGTGGTGAAATCACTCATTTAGAAATATAATTTCAATGGGGTAAGTTTTTGGTTATTTTATGGATATAAAACATAGAGGAGTGATTTGCATGATTTATTTTCATCTAAAATATACTGGGTCTAAAAAGCACACATACACAAAAGATATATATAAAGAAATACTATAAATTATAGCAAACTTAAAAAAAAAAAAAAAAAGGATGGCAGGGGGTTATAACACACTTCTAAGGAAACAGAATGCTAACTCAAAAACAACTTGTGGTTATTCATTCTGTTAGTAAAGATTTACTACATTATTTCTTAATGCAGACAGAAAATGTTATCAGTCAGACTTAACATAATCAACTCACACTTTAATCTATCATTATTTGTTAAAGATAAAAATTTAGTTTAATCAAAATCTCAATAAAAAATAAAACAAAGCTGTTATACACTGTTCTTTAAATGTAAGTCTCCTTATTGTAAACCTTTCCATTCTAAAGTAGATTGAATAAAATACTCAGTTAAATTATTTAAAAAGTAAAAGTTCTCATTGCCAAAATTACAGCATTTGTCATTTTTGTCAAACCATAAACCACCTTAATTATTTTTTTTAGACGCTCAACTATTACACCTCAATTCTCTCAACCACTGTAAATTCTATAATACTATATCTCTATTAAACTCTTCTCATGTACGGTAAGATTTAAACATACCAGCATGGTACCCAGAACTCTTCTGACTTAAGATAAGTGGAATTCACACTGCTATCTCTTTGAATTGTGCCTTTGATTTAACACTGGCCATCTCTGAGTAACTGGACTCACATTGAGAGAGCAAACCCAAAACAGGAATGATAAAGAAACCAGATAAACATTTTCTACCAGTTTAGCTCATAGCTCCATTGATTCTAAAGATTCTATAGAACATTCTATGTTCTTTTCTACCTCTGTAGTTTGTTCTAGATCTAAAGTAAAACCTTGGTGTTTCAGTGCTTGATGAGCATTCATAAATTTTTGAAGGTATTTAGATGTATATAGCCAATGGTGTTTCAATACATCTTCCATCTCATAAAACTTGGACTGCCTAGCATTCATCTTCCGGAAACGTCTAAACAGTTTGTTCCCAGATTCATTGCCTTCACTGGCCCAAGCACCAATGGAGCCATCTCGTTCAATGATCTCTGGAACATGGGCTAGAGTTTTGTGAAAGTAATTTGTAATCTTGCCCTCATATCTGTATTTAAACTTGGTGGATAGAAGTTCTGCAAAGCACTGTGAGTGGAAGCTGTATTGACAAAGAAGTTCTGGGCATTCTTTGGCTGGACATGAAGATCGCCACACTGGTTTCATTTTAAGATATAGGTCCATGAGCTCTCTGAGCGCATCTTTTCTCTCCTCGTCACAGACTAACTCACAAACAGCATCTACAGTCTCTTTGCTCATAAGTTTTCTAGCAAAGTTCCCATTCATTCTCATTATGGGCTTAAGATTCATTTTCTTTCTAAGATGTTTGTCCAGAGTTGTTTGCCATCTCTTTTTTTCTTCTTTGGTGGCATTGGGGTTTTTGTAGACTTCTCCAATTTCCAGCTGAAATATTCTATAAAACTCAGCTGCATTTCCAATGTCGCAGTGCAATGCATCTATGGATGGCAGGGTTTCAATAAAGGGTTTTGCAGAGACACCTTTCACCCTGTCTCTCAATTCATCAACTGATTCATGGTACGGGTTGGCTCTCCATGTCTCATAACGCTGTAGGTTCTCAGTATGGCTTCTTGTTATGGAATGGAAGACAATATTCTGGGATGCTTCTAAGCGAGTAGAATCACATAATGTACAGATATAATGTGAGCCTGAAGCCTCCAATCCTTCCACTTCTCTCACCAACTTTTCATCATAGCCAGTACCACGGAATACAAATTTAAAATTTCGTAGGATTCCTCCTATCTCTAACAGTAGATCACTGGTTTTCATGGCTTCCCTTTCTGCTACAATTGGACTCAAGATGGCGGTCAGAGTCTCGTGGTCTGATTCATCAGCGAGCATTAAGCAAAGTGGTTTGCAGCAAAGTTCAGAGTTTGGTTTAGCTTCCTCAAAAATTCGAATAGGGCCATTGTCACTGGTAACGCTGATTGTCATGATTGTGAATGAGAATCGAACTGCCTTTTCAGGTACTGCTGGTCCACACCCATGTTTCTCACTAACATCACCCATGCCATCACAGGACTCTTTAATCACCACTGTGAAAGGACCTGACAGATAGTCATCCAGATCTTCAGATTTTAAACCTTCCAAAATATCCTCCTCCATGTCTTTTAAAGTGGACACCAGAGCTGCATCATATCTAAACCTTTTAGAAATTGCTTCCACTGGGTATTCATCCACCGATCTATTAAGCCCAGAAAGTCCATCGATTATCCCAATATCTGTACTGGTGGACACATTTTTAAGTGGTGGCTTCCATTCAAAAGGATGATAGCCTGGGAGTAAGGCCTTCTCCGCAGTCCTCAGTGAATGCAGCGGTTGAAAGATCTGCCGACCAGTTGTGGCTTTGACAGTCCTGTACATTTTGTGGTACTGACTGCAGCTGAGGAAGGTATTAACTCTGATCGCAAGACAAACAGCTGGGTGGAGACCTACCCCTCTTCCTTCCATGATTGCTTCCAGCTCATCTGCTTGCCTGTGCTCATTCTTGGCCCTCAAGGCCAAGAGAAAAAGTGTTAGACACACAGATTTAACATCACCTCCTTCTTCTTTGTCAGAGAAAGCTTTTACTTGCATCTTCAGCTCCCGTAGACGATGTTTCTGAGCTCTCCTTGTCAGCGAGAGCAAGTGCTGTCTGGGTCGACCACCCTTGTTAACATGAGCATAGGCCTCTTTTCCTTTGATATCTTTGTGTTTGGAGATGTGATGAGTATATTTTCCTAAGAGGATTTCTTCTTCACACCCGGCAACTGTGCATTTTATTACTAAGGAATTTAGAATGTTGAGATATGATTTCACAGGGGTTGTAAGGTCAGTAGGGAAGCATGTGTATTTGCAAGAAGGACAGTAGCATCCCATTATCTTTATGTATTTGAGAATACAAATTCTACAGAACAAGTGTTTGCATGAAGTTTGCACAGGATCAGAGAGAATATGTTCACACAGTTGACATGAAATTGACTTAATGAAGTCAGAAGGATAGTCCACCACCAAAATGTTGGTGTCAAGGTGTATTTTCTTGCAATTAGCTCTTATCTGAATGAGAGCTTTGTTGTTCTTCCAGTGAGAAGATCCATTTGGGTTTTTGTTCTTTTTCACAAACTCCGTTCCCTTCCTAATTTTTTTGACATGCTGGTGATTTGTAAGAGGTCCTCCTTTCCTTTTTCCCCATGTCTTGGCAGACTTGCAGACGTTGCATGTCTCAGAGTGAGGCACCCATTCAACGACTTTGTTGCGAGGAAAATAAACTTCACTAGAATTATGACTGAATTTCTGGTTCATAATAATCCAGCAGTTATGACAAAAATTAGTTGGATGAATTGTGTCTAGATCAGCTCGTACTTCTATTTTGAACACTTTGCAGATGAGATCTGGCCAGGAGGTGGCTTTCTTTTCTCTTCGTTTGAGAACTTCCTGGGTTTCACTGTCCACTGGACCGTGGACAGGATAACTTCTATTCTGTTGATCCATTTTAAAGGAAACTCCACAGATGCGGCAGAGTTGTTGCAAAAAAGTTGTGTGGGCTTCTTCTTCCAATCTTTTCAATTCTGCCTCTTTCTCATTCACACTTTCCTCTTTCCATTTGTAATCAACAATTGACAGTGGTTCAGCCTCCACATTCAGGTCCTCTGAGTTAATTTGGGTATCAGGATACATTTCCTGAGAGCTGGTAAATGATGCTTGACTTGAATCTTCTTCTGATGAACTTCTCTCTAAGGATTTCACCCGAAACAACTTAAATTTCCAGTCTGAAAACTTTGCGTATGGACGGTCCATCGGGAATGGTATTGCATGCTGCAGGGGCAAACTGAGCAAAGGGCCCTCCATGTCCCCACACACTACAAAAAAGAAGAAAAGAAATCAAAGGAAATTAAAAAATAATATTTTCACAAATATAACACATGAAATTAAAATACAAAAAAAAAGGCTAAAATGGTTACTTACTAACGTAAGATTTGTCAGTAATTCAAAGTGAATTCAAATGAATTTCAAATTCAAGACCAAAGTAGTCACATTAGAAACATTCCCTTTGAATTTACTCTGTATTTCTAACAGTTCTCACTTTAGTAAATAACTCTGATAGGTATGGATACAAATAATACACCACAATTTTTAGTTTACGTTTATATTATAAAGTTTACCACTAAAATTAGAGATCAATTTAGGCTTTAGCTCATACGTCACCCTCCCCATAGGTTTAACATCAATCTATTCAGGGATCCCTGTCTAGTCAACCTGCGGAGATTCCAGGAGAGCTTTGGTATAGTTTATCCAACAATAATCATCTTATCTTTCATTGCAAAGACCCCCTAGAAGACTTTTCCTACTGCCTTATATTTCTTAGAAATTATAACTTTGCTTTCCTTTGCTTTCCTTGAGATGATTTATGATCTGTCTTATATCTGACTATGAATTTATACATTGGAAATAAAAAATTATATTGATGGCCGGCTTCATATATGGAACTAGCATCTAACTTCAAAATACAAATTGCAATGCACGTCAATCATACTAGAACAAGCAGTTGTTTAACATACACTGGTTAATTCACTATACATTAAATTGCAACATTTACTCTAAAATAGCCTCGCTGTGACTATACAGCCGAGTTTGAGATTTTTTTAATTTATTTTTTTAAATTAGCACTTTTTACCTAAATTTTGCAATTCAGTTTTCAACTCAAACACCACGATTCAATATTTTGTAAATAAACCCTTTCCCCAAGTCTAACGCATTAGGCAGGATTCAGAAACTGGCAATTTCTAAATACTGATTGGATTTTTTTTTTTGCGTGTTTGTTTTTTGTAAATGTGAAATATAACTGTGATAGGGTTAAATCTTGGTATAATAATGGACAGTTTTACAGTTCACAGTGTCAGATAAATAGAGTATTTCCTGTGCCCTCAGCATCCAGATAAAAACATCTTAGTGGGTGATTGATTCTGGGATGGGGAAGATGTACCGTTAGTGTACATTCCCACAGGCATGATTGATCTGCCTTAGAGGACGCTACCTGTCTGATAAGAGCTAATGATGGGAAGACCCTGTGGATATTGAAGGATCTGCAAACTGGCATATATAACAATACAGGAGAGTGTGGATGCAGGTGATAAGATATGAGAAGCAGTGAGATAGGCGACAGCAACGGTGCTGTGAAAGATACATTATACAGAGATACAATGGCAATCACTGATACACAGAGCAGGTATAGGGACACGAGCAGAGATAGTGTGCGTGCAGAGATTCCTATTCAGATAAACAGGGATATAAAACATGCAGCATTGCAGGAAGACAAATACACAGAGAGAACGAGAGAGAGAGGACGTATGGGGTTCGTTCGACAAACAAGGAACTGGAGAGCATTGACAAAGGAATTTTCGATTTTTCAGACACATTCGGCAAACTGAAAACTTTATTTCCCAGGAATTTTTCCAGTTTGGTTATATTGGCTAAAATTTGAAATTCACTTTGATTTTCATAGCAATTAAAAATGTAGTAAAGGACCCTGGCAATGTATTTCAGGGTATTTACCCTAAGGAGGAATTGTCAGGAATTCAAATTCTCTTTGAATTCACTTTCCATTATCAAAAGCGCTCACTTTAGTGAAACACCCTGATTGATATGTACATACACTTCCCGTCTCATCTCAGTAGTTTGGCAATGCAGCATCTCAAATGCATTGTAACCGCATTAGTCTCTAAAAGAGGGATTTCAGGACAGGAAGGGTGATCTGGAAAAATCAAGAGATTTAAAGAATTTTTCCAATTTGTCTATTTTGGTCTAAAATGTTAAATTGCCTTGCCAATTCTCCCCAGTTATAGTACTACTGTTATAGTATGTCTTCACTTATATCAAAGCATTAGTGGAATTTAAATTGTAAGCTTTTGGGCAGAGCTCTCAAAACCTTCAGCACAACTCTGTTTCATTTATTAAGTGTATGTAGTTCTTCAGAATTTTATGTGACTACGGGAATAAAATATAATTAAATTATTTTTACAATACTGCGGCATGACCTAAATAAGTCTGCTTCTGGCCCTTTAAATGGCGCAATCAATCCCATAATTAATCATTGATGATTAGTGAGCAGTATTAATCCAGAAGCTCACTATCTGTGATTGTATTTGGATATAAACCTTTAAAAATGTAAACATTTAATCCAAACTGTAAATACAAAACTTTGGGAGAGATTTATAAAGCGTTCCGTTCTAAAAAGTGGTGTAAAGTTCTAAAAGTGGGGCAATCACTATGGAAACCAGAAAAAACAACAGGTACATTTCATTGGAGACTCCTTCCCTTTTACATTTTTCCATCACTTTGTAGAAAAGAACACTTTGATAAATCTCCATAATAGAGCATTGATGGATAATATTGGCTCAATAGAACTTTGTGAACTATCTTCTCTATAATCTTTTTAAGGTAATAATGGTAAATGCCCCAAATATATGTCTCTGTTAATTCTATTGTACAGATTAATCATTATATTTGTGAAGCGATAAATCAATAGGCTATCAATCCCAATTATCGCAATATTCTAAAGAAACAATACTTACAATGATTACAACAAATGCAATGACCGTGCATCATGCACAAATAGATTAAAGCATTTTTTTTGCTATTACAGAACTATGTATTTCTGGTATAGAGGAGGTTAATTATAACAGCAACCGTTACATAATAAACACAAAGCAATACAATAAAATTATTTTGCATATTACACAATTATTGTATTTAGTAATTGTAACTAAAGCATTACAGTAAAAATCATCATAATATTTAATAATTTTGTGTAAAGCTATTATTTATCACCAACGATTATAGTCCTTAATTGCAGGGCAGAGAGAGTGATAAAGGGGAAACAAGAATGTATTTTCTGATCACGCCACAAAATGCAGGCATGCTAAGGTTCTCAATAAATGACCACACATATAACTTTTATTCTTTGTTACAACTCTGTTATTTTCTAATTAATAATACCTAATACGTATCAGAATAAACAAAAAGAAGATGGGAGGAGGTATTTTCCCAATATTATACAGGTTGTTATTCACTAAACACAGAATTGAAATGTATTATAAACTGAAATGCAAAATGTAGGCTAATATAGCCGAGCTGTGACTACAGCTAAATTGGAGAATTAGAGTTTTCAGTTCTCTGTAATTCGGCGATAAATAAAACAATGGTGATCAGGGGTGATTAATAATTAGTATATATTACCTGCTGCAGTCTCGCAGTGCTCACACACGTTTTATGTTAATTTTCAGCCTTGGTTTATCAGCAATAGCTTTCTCTATCTAGGAAGGGAAGCTATGCTCCTATTTATAATGCCAAAGCTGGGAAGCACTGCTCAGATTCAAAATTTGCAGCAGCCAATGGGAGAGAGAATATAGGATGACCCCCTTAGCAATGAAATGAACCCAGCCCACCTCAGCCACTGTGGGTGCACCTGGGGTGCTTTGTTTTGGTGCCTGGGTAGTTTACCCACAAGAGTTTATGTCAGCGGCTGACAAGAGACAGTGCATAACATTCACAGCTGTGTTATTCTTCAAAACACGCAACGATTTCTGTTTTTGTGGGTCGACCGTGCAATCAACAAGCACCCATGTGTCAGGACAAACAAGCTTAACCCTTTTAGTGCCAGTGCAGAGCAAAAACAACATGTTTGAATAGTTTTGTTCTGCCAGGAGGGATGGGCAGCCTATGGCATATCAGGTGCTGAGGATTACTACTATTGCACTCAGCCAGCCTGGCTGAATATGATGAGAATGGAAGGCAGAAACTGGCAAGCATCTGCACACTGCTTTCAAGTACAACTCCCATCATTCTCAGCCATTGGGAGTTGAACAGAATTGTCAGTGTAAACTGGGGCCTTGGTCATGCTAGTGCTTGTGGATTACAACCTCCATCATGCTCAGGCAACCAGCTCTGCTTAAAGCAGTGGTTCTTAAAGGGCCACTAAAGACATCCAGACCACTTCATCTCAATGTAGTTTTAACCTTGCAATGTAAAACAGTGATTTTTAGGAGATATGACAATATTCTTATTGCAAGGTTAAGAGAGCTCTTGTGATTGTCTTCCTAGCAGCCAATAGAGATGATTCGACTGTGAAAATCAAGCCAGACCTAGAGAGCATTTGATTGGTGCAGTCATAGCCGATTCTGGGCGGGTGCACCAGGTGCACAGCGCCCAGGCACTCTGTGAGTAGAGGCGCATCGCGGCGTTAGGCTCTGACCCTCTCACTAAGCCCCATCCTTCATTTTAAGCTCCACCTCCTGTCTGAAGGCCCTCAGAGCTCCTGGAAGGCTGGTTGGGCTTGAAGGTGAGCACACACAGGGGAGGGGGGCACTACATAAAGGCGCAGGAGGGGAGGGGGCTAACACAGGAGGGGAGGGGGCTAAAGAGGGCACAGTATGGGAGGGGGCTAAATAGGGCACAGGAGGGAAGGGGGCTACATAAGGGCACAGGAGGGGAGGGGCCTAAGAGGGCACAGGAAGGGGAGGGGCCAAAAAAAGAGCACAGGAGGGGAGGGGCTAAAGAGGGTACAGGAGGGAAGGGGGCTACATAAGGGCAGGGGTAAAAGAGGACACAGGTGAGGGGGAAGATAAAGAGGGCACAGAAGGGGAGGGGGCTAAAGATGCACAAATTGGCTGGGGGAGACAAAGGGGCACACAGAAGGGCTGGGGGAGAGACACAAAAGGGAAGGGGAAAAAAGAGACACATAAAGGGGTTAGAAATAGAGGCCAGCCACAGTTGCCAGCACCAGCCAGCCACAGCAGCCAGCCTGCCTGCCAACCAGGCACAGCAGCATACAAGTTGGCCACAGCAGCCAGCCAGTGACAGCAGCCAGCAACAGTAATTAAGTTAGAGAAGACAGCTTGAGCTGTGTATCACAGAGCTTTGTGATATCACTATATTGTGAATGGGGGCCAGCATTTTAGGGAAAACAATCTCCAGGGCCCTTTAGACTCCATTGTAGTCTCTAATGGGGCCTTGAGGGGACTCTTATTAACATACAGTTTACATACAGTAACAAACATACAGTCTTACAGACACACTCTTACATGCAGATAGTCACACACGCACACACGCACACAGGCAGACAGCCACACACACAGACAGCCACACACGTACATACAGGCAGCCACACACACAGGCAGACAGCCATACACACACAGGAAGACATCCACACACACAGAGGCAGGCAGTCACACACACACACACATGGGCAGGCAGACATACACACACAGGCAGATAGTCACACACACAGGCAGACAGTCAAACACACAGACAGACAGCCACACACACACAGGCAGGCAATCACACATAGTTACCTCTGTTCATTATGGAGGAGTGGAGGCAGTGCAGCTCCTGGAGACTGGTTGTTGGGAAAGCAGGGACTCCTTGCTTCCCCTGCAGCAGTTACCCGTCACTTTTAGCTATGCCCCTGCTGTCAGTTTAGCTCCGCATCAGCCGCACAGTAAGCTCCACCCCCGTCGCAATATAATTCCAGCCGGTCATGTGTGAGCTGTGTCGGCCGAATGGTGCCCCCTGCTCCCATGGCGCCCCGTGTGGCCTCACAGCTCGCACACCCCTAAGGCTGGCCCTGACTACATCCCGTGCACACAGGCACACCCTGCATTCTCTGCACACACACAGAGACACACTGCATTCTCTACATACACACAGAGACACACTGCATTCCCTGCACACACACAGAGACACAGTGCATTCCCTGCACAAACACTGAGACACACTGCATTCCCTGCACACACACAGAGACACACTGCATTCCTTGCCCACAGACACACCCTGCATTCCCTGCACACACACTGACACACTGCATTCCCTGCACACACACTGAGACACACTGCATTCCCTGCACACTGTCAGACACTATTCACTATGCACACTGCATAGCATAATGGATGTAATTGTGTTTTGATGTGCATGCTGGTGGTTAGGAGGGGGCAGCATTCCCTCAATTTATTTATTATATTTGACGGTACAGCTGAGGTGGATTACTGGGCAAGCTTAATGTTAACTACAGGAGGAGTTATCAAATGTGTTTTTGGGTGGAAGTCCCTGTCCATATACATGGGCGTCCGCAGGAATTTTTCCAGGGGGGGGGCATAATTGTAATGACATCCATGCTTGGCCCCTTTTTGACAGTGTCATGAAAGGGAGGAGCATTATCACATAAAGCCAGGGTGAAGAGCGTTTTCACAACTATGGTGTCAGGAATACATGTTTGTATTCCTGAAACTATAGTGTTGCTTTAAGCAAATTAAAGAAACATTCTGGTCACCATAACAACTTAATCTAAATGAAAATGCTATGATGCCAGGAGGCCCCTGGGCGCTTTCTTTCCTTTAAGGGGTTAAACCGCTCTCAAATGGTTTAACCCCAAAGGCTTCCTCCAGCTCCAGGTAGCTCAGTGGTTTTCGGCTTCTGAAACGGAGTGTCAGGAAGTGCAGATTGACGTCAGGCATGGGTGCCGCCGATTGGCTAGAGTTGCCGATTCATACATTTTTTACGTTTTTATGAATGGGGAGCTACTGATTGGTTTAGAGTGCCAGCTGCCCATTGTAGCCAATCAGCGGCACCCCTAGCTAGCTGCCCTCTGTGTTTCCTGACACTCAGTAAATAAAAGTGAACACATTAACACTATGTTTTTTACCTGGGAAGATGAGAAGGTCCAAAGTTTCTTGCCAGGCCCAGGTACCAAAGCCTTATCATGTGGTGTCCAGACCGAAGTGGAGGGATCACTTCACTTGTTCTTCCTGCTCCAATCTCATTTTCTTCTCCATTTGACACAGTCTTCTTTTTCTTCTGACACTGTCTTCTCTCCTCCTTGGCTCCTTTACCTTTCCACTACTTTCTGCTTATTTTGCACCCTTCTGCTCTTTCTCTTTCTGACCCCTCCTGCCCCTTGCAGACCCTTCCTACTCCTTGCTGACCCCTCCTGCTCCTTGCTGCCCCTTCCTGCTCCTTACAGACCTTTTCTACTCCTTGCTGCCTCTTCCTACTCCTTGCTGACCCCACCTGCAGACCCTTTCTACTCCTTGTCGACCCTTGCTGACCCTTCCTGCTCATTTCAGCATACATCTATTTCACCCTCCTGCTCCTTGCAAACCTTTCCTATCCTTTCTTGCTTCTTGCTGCCCCTTCCGCTCTTCCAATTTCTTGCTGATCCCCCCTGCCCCTTGCAGAACCTTTCTGCTCATTTCTGTTCCTTCTATTTTACCTTCCTGTAGGCTGTCTCCCCCCCAACCCTCACTTACCTGATCTGTAGGTTCCCCCCCAATGCTTGCTGGCTGCACTCTGTGCTGCTCCCCTGCGGATGCAGTCAGGAGAGAGAAGCAGGGATAAGCTGTAACTTCCTATCCCTGCCTTTCTCCATTCACAGCGCCAACTACTGGCCGCTGCCGCTATTGCAGTTTATTATCACACCAACGAAAAATAGCAGTACAAGC
Organism: Pelobates cultripes; assembly: GCA_933207985.1. Taxonomy (NCBI): domain Eukaryota; kingdom Metazoa; phylum Chordata; class Amphibia; order Anura; family Pelobatidae; genus Pelobates; species Pelobates cultripes. The sequence goes on from OW240923.1 coordinate 102,562,258, forward strand.
TGAAAAATCCAGGGGTGGGAGGGAGGGGCAGGTGCCCCCGCTTGCGGACGCCCATGTCCATATAATAACGCCCCTGGTGATGGGATAGAGCCAAAAGGGGAAGAGAATGGTGAGATAAGTCACACAGGGACATTTACAAAAATAAACAAACATTCTGCTGAAAACAAAAATGCATGCACACACAGTAACGTCCAGTGAAGGACACTCATACATACAAACATAAACAAACACACACACACACGTCTTATAATTAAATTCTTGCTCTTACTAACACATTTCATACAAATATTCAATAACTGCATCTGTACATATTAATATTATACACAAATATTCATTAGAATTCACACAAATCTGTTAATACATTTCTGCGTTCCGAATACATTGACTCTCTGCAAAATAAATCCAGGTTACACACAGTTCATACAAAAACACTACCAGCTGACAAGCTTCCTGAGGACAAGATGGGACTGGCAGGGACGTATTACCCGCGAGGCAAACAAGCCATTTGCATTGGGCGGCAAAAACCGCCGCCCCCAAATGCCTGGGCAAATGCCTTGTTAGCCTGGCGGCTAACTAACAGTTCAGGCAGGCGGGCGACTAAGTAAGAATCCATGCAGGCGGCAGAGTGATTTCGGGAGCCGGAATATGACGTCATGGACCAAGATGCTCACTGTCAGGGACTGGATACTGGATACAATATTCCGGATCAATGTTATTGAGCTCAACACGTTTCGTCTCTTGACTTTTTCAGGAGATTTTATTATTATTATTATGATATTTATAGAGCGCCGTCAAATTCCGCAGCGCTTTACAATGGGTGGACGAACAGACATGTAGTTGTAACCAGACAAGTTGGACAAACAGGAACAGAAGGGTTGAGGGCCCTGCTCAATGAGCTTACATGCTAGAGGGAGTGGGGTAAAATGACACAAAAAGGTAAGGATAGTATTAGACTAGTGACAGTTGCAGAAGAGGAATCAGTCAGGAGCTATTAACAGTTTAATTCATACGCTTTTATGAAGAAGTGGGTTTTTAACGATTTTTTGAAGGAGTGGAGACTGGGTGAGCATCTAATGGAGGAGGGAAGCGAGTTCCACAGGAACGGTGCAGCCCTCGAGAAATCTTGAAGGCGAGCATCAGAGGTGGGAATACGGACAGAATATAGACGTAAGTCTTCAGCAGATCGTGAGGGCCTAGACGGGACATACTTGTGTATAAGGGAGGATATATAGGTGGGAGCAGCATTATGTAGAGATTTGAAAGTAAGAACCAGAATTTTAAATTGAGCTCTATATTTTATAGTAAGCCAATGTAGGGACTGACAGAAGGGCGAGGCATGGGAGGTGCGGGCGGACAGGAAGATGAGCCTCACCGCCGCATTCATTATGGACTGTAACGGCGCAGGTTGGGAGCACGTAAGACCACTGAGAAGTGGATTACAGTAGTCAAGGTGAGAAAGGACAGTGGAATGGACCAACACCTTAGTCGCATCTGGCGTTAAGTAGGGGCGGATGCGCGCAATGTTTTTGAGATGGAAATGACAGGATTTGTCGATAGATTGAACATGAGGCTTGAAGGAGAGGTCAGAGTCAAAGAGAACACCTAGGCAGCGAGCCTGCGTGGTGGAGCTGATGGTAGCACCGTTGACTTGGAGGGAGACAGACACAGGAGTAACAACACTTGAGGAGGGAAAGACCAGAATTTCAGTTTTGGTCGACTTTAGTATAAGGAAGTGGGCAGCCATCCAGTTAGAAACAGCAGAGAGGCAGTCAGAGACACTAGTCAAGAGGGATGGGGAGAGATCAGGAGAGGACAGGTAGATTTGCATGTCATCTGCATAGAAATGATATTGGAAGCCAAAGGAGCTAATGAGTTTACCAAGGGAGGCAGTATAGATGGAGAACAGTAGGGGACCAAGGACTGAACCTTGGGGGACACCAACAGAGAGGAGTTGGGGAGAAGAAGCAGAGCCAGAGAAATAAACACTGAAAGAGCGCTGGGAGACGTAGAAGGAGCACCAGGAGAGAGCAATATCTTGTAGACCGATATTGCGGAGGATGAGAAGAAGCTGTTGATGATCAAAAGTGTCAAAAGCTTCCATCTTCTCACTTCAGCTTTTAAATATGTCGGCTGGCATCTTGGTCCATCCCTGTATTCTTGATCGTATCCAGACCTACACCTGTGACTGCTGCAATTGGAGATTTAGCCCATTTTAAAGGCATCAAGCTTTTAAGCACATATTGATTTATTCAATTGTGCCACATTGTTTGTGAGCGTTACCTTTTTTTTTTTTTTTAACATTTTGTTATTAAGGTTTTGCCCTATGATGTTCTCTCTTTTTTCTTCCCTTATATGAACTTTTATGCCCATCTACTGGAGGGTAATTATTTCCACTTTTTTCTTGTGATAAGTGGCGCCCTATGTCTGTATCTTAACTAAGTGATAAGTAAACATAACATTATAAATCCTGGGAAATTATATTTCCTCTTTAATTAACCCCAAAAGGGCGTCTTTGAGATCGGTGAAGGAGCAAAACCAATTGCAAGTAGCATTCCATAAATTCCTTTAAAAAGCTGACAGCAGAGGTTGATGTGAAAGGATTAGCTTAATCAGGTTTCCATTCATCATGGCTCAGTATTTTTCATGATATATAATATTTTTTTTGCTATTTTTTTGCTTTGTATTACCCCTCACCACCAACACCACTGGCAAGGCTCTGGGCCCCAGCTTTAAAGTACAATTCTTCTTCTGTAAAAGTGGAAGGAGTTGTGTTGGGATATCTCTTAGCAAAGTACTCCATGGATGCAGCAGGCAGGGATTGTTTGCGGCCTTTGCTATTTCAGCACTGTGTGGGTCTCCGCTTTGGCTATTGGACCACAATCTCAATATTTCACAGGCCGGACCTAGCCCATTGGGATATTTCAGCCAGGGTTTGATGAGTATGTGCAGTATACCTGAAGGTGTATATCACACATCAGTTATCATTGGTGACAATGCCGTCACATGTATCTGTGACCGCTATTTTTAAAACAAGCTTAAGTTGCCCCATTAGGTGGGACTGGTTAAGAAAAGATCACACAGTAAACACACATGAGTGAGCTCAGCAAGAGAGAAACATAAGAAGCAGAGCTGACGCGTGGATCACAAGGAAAAACAACAACAACATAATACAATGGAGCATGGTAATTGCTCTGGGTGCTTGTTCAGCCCGGTGTTGTAAACATGAGGTTAGTGCTCCTGCGTGCGGCCCAGCATGGAGGGAGGCCTATAGCCGAGTAAGTCCCGCATTATTAACTACCCTATGTCCATCTGTGGCTGTATATAGTCTTGAGCTGTGAAGTGTCCAGGCAAGCCAGAGAGTTGCAATGCTTTGTCTGTCTCTGGTAGGCCCAGGTAAGTGGTCGCTTGTGGTGTAGCTTGAGTGTTCGGGTCCAGCGGCCTGTTAGGCGGAGTAGTGGAGGCCATGTGTGGTGAGTGGAGGAGGCTTGGAGGCCGCCGCCCGGGTCCCTTCGATGGTGCAGGTTTCTGTTGCTGGGCTGAGTGTGGGGCCCGGGGGACTCCCTTTGCTTGCCTGAAGTGCGGTCTGGTGGTTGTCTCGGCATTGCCCTGTCTGCAGCCAGGTCAGTCGTTTAAGGTTATGGGCCCGCCGGGATCCCCGTCTGTTTTGGCGTCGTTTGCTAGCTCTGTCCGGGGGAGGGAGTTTACGTCTGCTTTGAGGGAGTGTTGGCAGTACCTTGGGTGAGCATGCGGCTTGTCTGTGAGCCTCCGCTTTTCACTCCCTGGACGCTATTTTCTCCCAGAACGTGGCTATTATGGCATCCATCTTGGCCATGATGTCGGGTCTGTCTGTGGTTTGGGCACACGTGGCGACAGCCATTTTGCAGGGCCGCGCCTTGTCTCTCAGGTCACATGCCTCTTTCTTGGGGTTCTGTGCCCGTGAGTATCCTCTTTTGGTCTGACTGGGATAACCCCCACTGGCCCGGGGCGGGGGGGAAAGGGCAGGGTGCTTGCGGGTCTGTTTCTCCAGTGCATTGACTGGGAGAGCGTCCGTCTCTCCCTGTCTCCGTCGCCTGTAGGCCCCAGCTAGGCATCTTGAGTTCCCAATCACTGAATCGCTCGTGGAAAGTGTCAGGTGTATCACTGGGACCTTCGTGATGCAGGTAATGTATTCCGGTTTAATGTATGTCCCGTTTTTGGTGAGTTATCGGCAATAATCTGTAAGTCCAGTGGGAGCTCAGCATTCGTGCGTCTGCTCCGCTTGCTGGCTTGGCCCCGTCCCCTCCTGTGACATCTTTTTAGCTACTTTTTCATATACAAAAAAAGCTATTTGTTTGTATTTTCCCCTGCTCAATACTTGCCACGGCTTAGTATTTAATTGTATTTTAATGACCCAGACTCATTATAATTTCTCTGGGTAAAACACTGAGTTTTATATGGCCCTCTTCACCTTGCTATTAGCACTTGACATGTGTCTCTTATTTACTGCTTAAATTTAAATCCCACTGTAAATGATAATAATGTTAAATATTGTAAACATGTCCTGTATTGAGTGTAACATTTTAAAATGTATGTAACAAATACCACAATGCAGGTACAACTAGGAAAGACTAAACTCAATACTCCCTCTAGGGGCAAACTGAAATATTGCAGGAACACATTGCAGCATTCACCTGTACAGACTCCTGGCTGGATTTGTCACATTCACCATTTCTGGCTGGCTATGATCTCTTCTTCATGTTGATGGTCAGCACATAAAAAAGGCATCCCTCCCATCACTTGGAGTTTTGAAATCAAGACACACTGATGTGGCTAGCAAAATTCAAGACGGGCAGTGTACACAACACTTCTCAAGCAATATGGACATAGGCACTCTACACAGCACTAGTGTGTCTAATGATATTCTAACCCAGGATATCAGGACAGGAGCTCTAAACCAGGACTGCCAGGCTGACTCCAGGAGTGTCTGGTGGCATGTGAAAAAAAATCAACCCTTAAGTATCAGATCATCATCGTGATTCAAAGGTGACTAATCCCCTCACAACCCCCCTCCTAGATTTTATGAGATCTTTGTCCCCCCCATCCCAAAATTCACCATTTCAGAGTTATTTACTAAAGTCAGAATCCAGAGTAAAATCATAGTATTTTTTTTAATTTAAGGTCATAAGAGGGGACTGTAAAAATTCTCTAATCCGGCTATGTTGCCATTTCACCTACTTTGACCTTAAATTTGAAATTTGCGTTGAATTCACTTTAAATTTCTTACTTTGTAATTCCATTTTCGATTCATTACAGTTCACTGTTTAGGGAATGTTCCTCTTTGTATTTCGCCTGTAGAGTGCATTACCTAAATGCTCATTGCTGACATATATACATAGCAGGCCATCTCATCCACATGTATGGAGTTAATAGGAGCACTTTAAAAACATTTGATCTTGGGGTGTAATGCAGTATTGATAAAACAAATGTCCAAGGGAAAAAAATCTACCATAACTTATGGTCTGAGAGCTGCAGCGAGAGCCTCTGAAAAAGGCCAAGTGCCACGCTTTCTTCAAATAACCCGCAAGCCACTGAGGATGCAGCGTTTACAGACGACACTAAGGAGTCTGTGTGATTAGTTGTGAGTGAGAATAAGCCTTGGCATTTTAATTGAAAGCTGATGATCTTTATCCGTGAGGCTGAGATTAGCTTTCTAATTATCTAAACCTTTCTAGGCAGCCATCATCAAGACGCGTTTACTTTGTTTTTTGCGCATTAAAATTCCAAATTTAACAAATTGGATGTCCAGATGATAAAATTCAGGCTAAAATAGCTGATCCGGAAAAATCCTTACTCATCTATAGTTAGAGCTTGACTATTTTTGCCTAAATGTTGCCCCTTGAATGTCATGTTGCTGCAATTAAAAATTTACTGAATAATCTCCACGCGTGTCTATTTGTACACTTTAATCGTGAGACATTTCAATGAACGGTGATTTAGCAATTAGGCAACTCCTGAGAAGTGAGGCAACTAAGAGTTGCAGAGAAAATATGGTGAAAGCGGGAACAACTAAAAATGATTAACTCTCCTTTAATGTTGCCAACCCTCCTCTATAGCTGAAGAAAAATATAATAGTATTTCAGTGTAAACTACAATGACAATTTCATGTCTAACACGAGGTTCATGTAGTTGCTGACTGCCCCCAAGAGGCAAATGATAGAATTACCACTTTTTTGGGGGGGGAAGAGGGGGTTGGAATATTGTGTTAATACCAGAAAAATAAAAATAAAGCAAACACCAGCAAGAGCACCAATGACCCAGTAAATTTTACACCAACAAAATGCAGGGTATTATTCTATCAATTCAAAACTGTGGAGTACTAATAAAAGAATTGCAGGTTTTAGACCAAAATAGTCAATAGAAATAAATGAGTTGGACTTAAATGTACAATTTCCTTCTCCATAATGCCGTAAACAGTGTGTGAATGTTGTGGATTGAATGTGAAATTGTAAACAGTGAGTGGGTTCTGTGAGCAGGTTGTGAATGTTGTGTACAGTGTGAATGCCGCCGTGGGCTGGATGTGAATGCTGTGGCAGCATGCGAATGTTGTGGCAGTATGTGAATGCTGTGACAGCATGTGAATGCTGTGGGCTGGATGTGAATGCTGTGGGCTGAATGCTAATGCTAAGGCAGTATGCGAATACTGTGGCAGTATGTGAATGTTGTGGACAATGTGTGAATGCTGTGAGTTTTATGTGACTGCTGTAAACAGTGTGCAAATACGGACATATATACAGACAGACACACACACACACACACACACAAGACATACATACAAAGACACATACAAAGACACATACACACACACATACAGACACAAACAAGTAATGATCAAAAGGGGGTCCTTGGAATCCTCTAAAAGATGTCGCCACTCCTTGAGAGCTAGAATAATGGCCAACAATTCCCTGTTGCCAATATCATAATTGCACTCGGCAGGCGACAACTTTCTAGAGAAGTAACCACAAGGATGCAATGGAGTATCCTGGCTCTCCCTCTGGGAGAGAGCTGCCACTACCCCTGTCTCTGATGCATCAACTTCTAGTATGAAAGGTTTACTGGTGTCAGGATGCATCAATATGTCAGCAGAGGCAAACCGCTGTTTGAGAGTTTCAAAGGCTTCTATAGCCTCCTTAGACCATATCGTACTGCTAACCCCCTTGCGTGTCATATTGGTGATGGGGGCTATTATGAAAATCCCTTCATAAACCTTCTGTAATAATTGGCAAAACCAATGAACCTTTGAATGGCTTTCAACCCAGTGGGTAAAGGCCATTGTAGAACCGATTCCAGCTTTTTAAGATCCATCTGAAACCCCAAGTCAGAGATATTATATCCCAAAAACTGTACTTCAGATTGGTCAAAGATGCATTTTTCTAATTTACAATAAAGTTGATTCTTTAACAAGGTCTGCATAACTTGTCTAACGTGATCATGGTGAGTTTGAATGTCAGGAGAATAAATAAGGATATCATCCAGATAGACCAAGACAAACGAGTAAATGTAATCCCTGAGTACATCATTTATGAAATCTTGGAAAACCGCTGGAGCATTGCACAACCCGAATGGTATCACTAGATATTCATAGTGTCCACTTCTGGTATTAAATGCAGTCTTCCACTCGTGGTTTTCCTTGATTCTCACTAAATTGTAAGCACTTCTAAGATCAAGCTTAGTAAATACTTTAGCATCGTGGAGTCTATCAAATAATTCAGCAATAAGAGGAATGGGGTAGGCGTTTTTAATGGTGATTTTGTTCAATGCCCTGTAATCGATACATGGGCGCAATTCACCGTCCTTTTTAGATACAAAAAAGAATCCTGCCCCAGCAGGCAAGGATGATTTTCGTATGTGGCCTTTATTCAATGAATCCTTAATATATTCCTCCATTACTCTACTCTCCTGAGGTGACAGAGCATAGACTGCTCCCTTAGGTGGCATAGCGCCAGGTAGTAAATTAATAGAACAGTCATAAGGTCTGTGAGGAGGTAGAGTATTCGACTGAGTTTTGCTGAATACTTCTTTAATGTCTTGGTACTGTATAGGGATTTCCGGGTTTTGAGGTGTACTAGTGGGTAATCCAATAGTGCCCACTCTTTTGACAAGATTCAATATACACCTTTCATAACAATCCTTACCCCATTCTAATATTTCCCCATTAGCCCAGTCAATATGAGGGTTATGCTTGTTAAGCCATGGAAAGCCTAATATGATCGGACAGGAAGGGGATGCAATAACCTGAAATGTAATCTCTTCCTTATGTAAGGCACCAATGGACACATTAATGGGTAAGGTTTCGTGTGTAATCAATGGTTGTGAGAGTGGTCTCCCATCAATAGCTTCAACAGCTAGGGGTGATAGTCTCTCCCTGATAGCTATAGTATTACCTTTAACAAATTGAATGTCAATGAAGTTTCCAGCAGCACCTGAATCCATCAGGGCTTTGCATGAAAAGTTCTTATTTTCAAAGGCAATAGTAAAATCAAGGAGAAACCTATTTTATCCATTCCAGATGACGTTTCCATTACACCTAAGACCTGTCCCCTTAAAGTGCGGTAGTTTTCCGGACGTATGGGGCAATTGTTTCTCATATGTCCTTTTCTACCGCAGTATAGACATAGGCCTTCTTTTCTCCTATATTGTCTTTCTGCTTCCGACAGTCTAGTGACCCCCAACTCCATGGGTTCAGGTTCGGACTGTACAGGAAATTCAGGGACAATAGGTTTGGAGAGGTGGCGTGCTAAAGGCATATTCATGTGTCTGGTCTTGTTTCTAGTAGCTTCTCTGGTTCTCAATCTGCATGACAAAAGTGATAAATTCTTTAAGTTTTTTTGGGTAAGTCTTTGGCGGCAATCTCATCTAGCATAGTTTCAGATAGTCCATTTTTAAATGCAGAGATTAACCCACTATTAGTCCAGTCTACCTCGGAAGCTAGGGTACGAAATTCTATGGCATACTCCGAGATAGACCGGTTCCCTTGTCTGATGTGCATCAGGGCAGTAGAGGAGTCTTCCTCCCTGCCTAATGGGTCCAACGTAAGTTTAAATTCTGTAATAAACTCCTGGTAATTTTGTGCCACACTCCTATTACTCTCCCATAATGGATTGGCCCAAGCTAAAGCTTCACCTTTTAATTGATTCATCAGGTAACCAATTTTAGCTCTGTCTGTGGGAAAGGATCCCGGTGAGGCCTCAAAATAATACTCTATTTGGTTAAGGAATCCCCGCCATTCTTGGAAATTACCATCAAAACGCAGAGGAGGAGATAGAGAGATAGTTGGTACCTTGTATACTATAGGCGGAGGTACACAAGGCAGAGGTGACACAGTAGGAGCAGCCACAGGTTGCAGATATGCTGTACGAGTAAGAAGCGTACTGAAAGCCTGGGCAAATTGATCCAAGTGGTGATCATTATCCTCCAGTTTCCTTTCGCAAGCAGCTATGTGCTTACACAATTCTACAGGATCTATGGCCATGTCGTAATGTCAGGATTACAGTATGATCCAGCACGTAGAATTGTGTAACACAGAGGACTGATAGGTAACGTATAACGGACCTTAGAATGGCCGGACTAACGTACCAAAGAATAGTCAGGAATAAGCGAGGTCAAGGAAAACAGAAAGAGACACAACGATAAGGAAAAGCCAGGAGTCAGGGATGTCAGAAAACAGGGAAGTCAAAAACAATGAAAAGGCCAAATAACCAGAATCAATAACATGCTCTCGGACAACCACAAGGGAAACCACAACAGGGCACTGAGCAGGATGAGAACTGGGCCTAAATACCCCTCCTCTAGATCTGATAGGCTGTAACCGGCCTTTGACCCCAAAGGCAGTTACCAGATCTCATTTGCATAATTGCTGCTCAGCATTAACCCTTCTGTGGATTTGGTTGTTGCTCGGCACAATTTTTTCTGTGTGGACAGTAAATGTCATTAACCACATTTTTGTAAGCGGATGAATACGTGACACATGCAAAGACACACACACAAGACATACATACAAAGACACATACACACAAACACAAACAAAATATTTTAGTCACGCTCCTGTTTCTTACCTTTTAGGTGCAGGAGGGTGACATTCCCTGGGGTCCAGTGGTGGCTCAGGTGGATGGGAGTCAGAGTTCCTACTCTGACTCCCTGGTCTTCCTCCCGCGCGGTCTGTGTGTTAGCTGCAGGGCCGGACTGGTCCACCAGGATACCGGGAAATTTCGGCATCTGCCGCAGCATCTGGGGCTGCACAGATATGGTCCTGCTGTGCTGTGCTGTAAATTGTGGGAACCGCGAGGGAGCATGGTAGAGAGACATGCTCCTACCTCCTCCTTCCGTCCTCAGCATTAGAAGTGCCGTCGGACTGGCGAGGCTGCCACCCGGCCCGGTGGCTCCAGCGTGGAACACGGCCGGCCCCCTCTGACTCCTCTCAGGTAAATGGAGGGGATGGAGGGGGAAGGTAATATAGAGACACAAGGGAAGGGGGGGAAATAAAACAGAGAGAGGGTGAATAGATAGACACAGGGGAAGAAAGAGACAGTGGGAGAATAGAGAGAGACAGAGGGGGAGGGAGAGTGCCACAGGGAAAGGAGGGAGAAAGAGACAGAGGGGGGAGAGTGAGACACAAGGGGAGAAAGAGGGGAATAGAGAGATGGTAGAGGGGGAGAGAGAGACACAGGGAAAAGGGGGAGAAAGAGACAGAGGGGAAGAGAGAGACACAGAGGGAGAAAGGAGTGAGACACACAAGGGGAGGGGGAGAAAGAGGCAGAGGGGGAAGAGAGAGACTGGGAAGGAGAGGGGAGACATGGACACATAGGAGCAGTGAGGGGGAGAAAGAATCATACAGAGGGACTGGGGGGAGTCAAAAAGACACACAGAGGGGCTGTATATATACTGGGGGATCCAGGGGGGGCAACGGGCAATTGCCGTCCCCTAGAGGCTCTCCCCTGCTGGCCAATGCAGGGCTGGCACTGTCCAAGCGCCATGTGCCTTTACGGACCGGAGGGGGGATCAGAGATCTCCCTCCCCGTTCTGCAGGCACCGTGCAGGCAGCCGGCAGGGGAGGGACAAAGAGAGGACCCGGGAGCTCAGCCTGCAGCTCCTCCGGGTCCTTCTTGCGCGAGTACAGAGCGTTGCAGTGGTTACAGGGACAATGCTCCGGCTCTCGCAAAGAGTGAACTCTAGCCCTGGAGCTACGGGCTAGAGTTCACTCTCACCACTGCGACCTCTAGCCCCATACACACACTGCCCCCACACACACCATACACATTCACACATTGCCCCACACACCCTACACACTGAACCTTTCACACAAACTGCAACCCTCACACATTGCACCACTGCTCCTATACCCTACTATAGACCCATATCCCAACAGACCCCAGGTAAGTTGTCAAACTGTTCTTAAACGGTTTGACTACTTACTCTGGGAGCGGGTCCCGGCACTCCTGGCACCATAACCATTACACAGAACAGTAGTGGTTATTGTGCATGGATTATTTCTTTAAATAATCTATAAGTGTCCCTCCCGAGATCAGGCTCTGGATCCGCCACTGGTATATATATATATATATATATATATATTTATATATATATATCATGTCTATATATATATATATATATATATATATATATATATATATATATATAATGTATATTAATGTGTGTATTAGTTATATATATATATATATATATATATATATATAAAATTATGCCTATTATATTTACACATATATTAATGTACATTTATATATGCATAATACACAGAGAAATGTCATTGATATGTACCATATGTAATGAGCAGATATTGGCCCAGTCTTGTTGCTAGGTGCATACTCCAGCACAATAACATATTTAAAGTGAAGAGCGCACCCACGGGACTTCAAAATAAACAAGATAATGTAATTTTTTACAGTTGTGCCCTACATACATTCACCATTTCAGTCCCATTACCAAGCTTTTCTTAATATGTCAAGGTAGTTGGACTGAAACATTGATTACATGCAAAGGCACGTCTGCTTAAAATAAATCTGCAGTCTCGCTTTTTTTTTAAGCCTATATGTGCTTTTTTTCACGTTGGAGTAATAATTTTTAATTTTAAGTTATCTTTTCTAACGCTGTATCTGCGCACTCTGCTGGCACAATGCATTATGGGGCTGGTAAATAATTTTTTTCCATGGCTGCTTTTAATTCCCAGTCCGGCCCCGGTTAGCTGGGTGGAGTGACATGCCAGCTCTGTGATGTAATCACAGGAGCCCGGTCGCGCTGTTAAAGCGCCCAGCGCTGACCGAGCACCCTTACAATCCACATCCATCGGGTGGCCCTGACAGCATGGGCCACCCGATGGACCCCTTGGACGGCCGCCCCGGCAGTTTGCTGCGCGGGCCAGGGCCGCAAATGGTGATGGCGGTACCCGGTCGCACGGGTACCGCTGGCTCGCACTCGCCCGCCCAATCTCTCAAATTGAGGAAATCCCTACCGCCCACCTGGAATCCTGAATCGGTAGCGACCAGGTTGACGACCCATGGTGTAAACTGTATGGGTTTTAAACCATTGTATGAGTTTAATAATGTTGATTGTCTAACAAACAGAACAAAGGATACAGGTAGCACCAAAATAAATACAATATTGTAGTAAGTAATAAGAAAAAGGTACCAAGTAAGAGATAAAAATTTAAAAAAAGAGATACAAACAATAATAAAATTGCATAGCATTTCGCCTTATTAGGCTTCTTCAAGTGAAAAACTTCCCTTAATTTTCACTTGAAGAAACCTAATAGGGCGAAATGCGTTGTGATTTTATTATTTTGTTTAAATTAAAAGTAAGATTTTCAGACTACCTATTTGCTTTGGGGCAGTCTTTTATACTTTTATTTTATTTGTACCTGGCACAACCTATTTCCCATACACATCAGGTCCATCATCAAAAGTATCCTAGGTGGGGATTGTTCCACCCACGTTGTTACCATAGAGCGGTTTGTCTGCTCCTAAAATTGTAAGGACATTTCATTTTTACTATTACATATTTGCATATATGGAGAGCACTATGGGCCTTCTTTCTCTTTAATTGCATACAATCAACACTACAACTATCGTCTGAGGGATTTCCTACAAGTGGGGAGTTTAAATACCACTGTAAGCTGCTTTACTGAGAGTTGGTTATAGCTCTGAAAAACGTGAGTTGGCAATTTTAAGTTTTATGTTGTCTATAGTCCCCTATTTTCTCTTTTGCATATACCATCGATGTGTGATACTACTCCGTAGACATCTTATTCAACACTTGAAGACTTTTAAAAACCTCAAAAGGACATTTTTATCTCTTACTTGGTACCTTTTTCCTATTACTTACTCCAATATTGTATTTATTTTGGCGCTACCTGTATCCTTTGTTCTGTTTGTTTGATTTATCCTTGAAGGTTTTGAGGGTTACCTTCCTATTCAGGTGTGCAGTCCCCTTGTGATCAGTTATTGTAGCGCTGTTTCAACCTTGCTTTTAATGTTGATTGTCTGTTTGCTCCGCTACTTTTATGACTACTTTTTATTGCTGTACTGACTGTAAAGGCAAAAGTGTTTGATCAGCTAGTAACGGCAAATTATTAACTCACTCTTTTAATTATAATATATGGCATAGGTTTTCACCCACATTGCAAAAAGTCTGGTAACGCGGCCAAACCGGATAAACAAATCCAATTTGGCTTTTACTAAAAAAAAAGCCTAATTTGGTTTTAAAGGAACGCTATATTGTTAGGAATATAAAACTGTCCTAAAACTGTATTCCTAACACTATAATGTCCCTCTGACCCCATGGGGCTCCTTGGAGGGATTGGTTTAGGTCTTGTTATCTCAGCCCAACTCCAAGTATTGCTAGAATGAATTCCTCAGGCATCAAATAGATATATCCAGTAAGTAACAGTGAAACAACTGCCAAATAATAGACACCTATAGACAGACATGCAATAAATGCACACTGCCTCTTTAATCAGGGACCCTTATAAACCTGCTGCTTGTCTGCCAGGTCCTATTAAACCCACATAATGCAGACTGAGACCCTCTGTGTGTGTTGTGTATGCATTGGATCAATGTGTGTCTTCCTTCCCCCTATAGAGACTCATAGGCTCCAGTAAAATGGCGCCGGAGTGAGGGGGAGACGTTCTGCGTTTCTCTCTGGGTTATAGAACTCCAACGCGGGAGGCAGGGGAGGATTGTGCGCATGCGCATGGAGGGGATGCTTGTACGCATGCGCAGTGCGGCTGCCATGGAACGCCCTGTAGCTGTCTCCAGCTTCCGGTATAGCCGCGTGACAGGTTCGGAGAGAGCTCTCTGCTGCCCGGCGGGGAGAGGGGGGCGAGACCCGGAAGTGGCCCGGAGCGAGGACTCACCGATTCCCAGGCCGGAGTTCGGTAAGTGATTTCGGTGCAGCGGATATGACAGAATATGGGGCCTGTCACTGAGCCGGACACACCCTGCTAACCCAGCAATACTGAGAGTATACAGCCAGGGGGGGCCATACTGACAGTATACAGCCAGGGGCCATACTGACAGTATACAGCCAGCCATATGACAGTATACAGCCAGAGCCATACTGACAGTATACAGCCAGGGGCCATACTGACAGTATACAGCCAGGGCCATACTGACAGTACAGTACGGCAGCCAGGGGCCATACTGACAGTATACAGCCAGAGGCCATACGACAGTATACAGCCAGCCATTATACAGCTGACAGTATACAGCCAGAGCCATACTGATATACAGCCAGAGCCATACGACAGTATACAGCCAGTACTGACAGTATACAGAGCCATACTGACAGTATACAGCCAGAGCATACACTGAAGTACTGACAGTATACGGCAGTATACAGCAACCAGAGCTACTGGTATCAGCCAGCCAGCCAGGGCCGCTTACGGCAGTATACAGCCAGAAGCCATACTCAGCCACCATATACAGCAGGGCCATACGGCCTACTGACAGTATACAGCCAGGCCCTGACAGTATACAGCCAGAAGCATACGGCAGTATACAGCCAGGGGCCATACTGACAGTATACAGCCGACCAGATAGTATACAGCCAGAGCATACAGTATACAGCCAGGCCACCTGACAGTATACAGCCAGGGGCCATACGGCAGTATACAGCCAGAAGACAGTATACAGCCAGCCATACTGACAGTATACAGTACTGACAGTATACAGCGAGGCCATACTGACAGTACCACAGGCCATACTGACAGTATACAGTACTGACGTATACAGCGACATACTGACAGTATACAGTGACGGGGCCCCATACTGACAGTATACAGCGAGGCCATACTGACAGTATACTACGAGTACCGGATAGGGATACTGACAGTATACAGCCAGTATATACTGAGGTGCAGCCAGGTACAGCAGCACTACACTACTGACAGTATACAGCCAGTATATACAGAGGGGTGTATACATTTAGCCAGGGGCATACTAACAGTATACAGCCGGGTGATCATACTAACAATCCATACAGCTAGGGGGGGTCATACTAAGAGATACTTACACCACTGCCCATCACTTACCTACACTGCTTTGTGAATGCTCACTATGTATCCCTTTTGGGACTTCTTAATACTAAATTAGTGTCTTAAGAGTTTTTGAGTGACCTGTTGGAGATAGTCAATTAGGCAAGATTTAGAACAATCAGAATATTTGAATTGGTACTGTAACATAAAATACTGCTTTTGTGTGCAGTAACCCCTTCTCTGCTGGGCTGCCAGAGGAGGAGGGTTGTCAGGGAGGACAGACTGAGCATAGCGCAGGGATGGCATGGAGAACTCCATCTGCTATTGGGGTCTGTTTACCAGTGAATTGTAGTAATTTGCATGGGTCAATATTCTTTAACTTTGCATCTTGGATGACTGTGTGTTACATTCACAGCTGATCAGTCCGAAAATGTGTAGGTCTACCTCTGTTTGTTCCCACTGTGTTGATGGAAAGGTGAAAACCTAATATGGGAATTCATTTTTATAATTAAATTGCAAACATGTCTGTGCTGCTGATTAGTCGCAGTTTGACAGACCTCAGAGAGAATAACTGACTTTATGCATATAAGCTGCCTTGATTAGTGCTTTTACGAGCACTAAATCGTCTCCTTGTGTACTCATGAAAATAACTATTGGAACCATTTCCAACCCTATTGGTGCAGCTCCTTGCAGCACTTTTGAGGTCTACCTGCGGCTCGCAGGGTGGTTCGGGTGTGCAGGAGATAGCCAATTCTTCTACCTGGATTTCCTTGATTTCCTGGAGTGCCGTAATACCTGCTACCTCTCGCCAGTGAGGGATATCTGAGTACTTAATGGTGGTGTTGCGGAGATCCCTGATCAACTCTGGTGTTACACACTCACCAAGGTGGTGGATGCCTTGTGTTTCTTCAAAATTGGTGGCTTACTATCTTCTTCTCTGGAGAGGTTTGATGCGCCATTTGTTGCTTTTTTGCTAAAGCTCGACAGTGGTCGACGTCCTTCCATAAACAGAGATACTGGGACACAAGTGTCCACCAACCCGCGCAGGCTCAGGACCCCTTGCAGAGATAAAAGGCCTTTGCTGCTCAGTGTGTCATGCTGACATCAAGAGGTCCTGTCTTGGGGGGCGGGGCCTGACCAGCATTGCAAACGGTCGTACATAGCTTGAGTTCTAGGAGAACACTTGACAATATAGGCCGTTTTGTTGGCTCTTTCACCACAAATTTGGCTTTACATGACCCTGCTAACTCACAGCACACCTGGAACTCTCTCAGCATGTTTTGAAGCCGACATTGCTACAGCTGCTGGACAGCATCATCTTGCATCCTAACTGCGGCTTGACTGTACGGAGGTGGCCAATCCCTCAGCACAAGTTTCCGTTGGACCCGCGGTGGACTGCTCGATCTTCCCGGGAGGCGATGGGACCAGTGTCCACCTCCTCTTGACCCCTCCATCGGAGAAGAGGACTGTCCCAAGACAAGCAGGCTCCTACACACCTCTACAGAGATCCTGCGGACTCTCTCTAAGGGACACCCGTAGCCAGTACCCATCAGGATCCCCTGCCACACCACTGGAGATGCAGAGGCATTGGCTGAGCGACTCACTTAAGCTAGGGTCCCTCACCTTCACTGCATTATCTGCGTCTTCCACTCCACACCTGCAAGAGAGTAGATCCCATCAGCATGAAGAAGAATAGGATCCAAAAAGCGACTAAAGATCTGACCTGTCAGCCTGCACCTATGTTCTGTGCCATGCAGTATGCCATGGTCCTGATCTATGTTGCCTGTATATCCTCTGTTTGTTACAGCTGTAGTGGAGTACCAAGCGTGCATGTTAACACTTGCACAATAAAATAAAGATTTTTTTTTTTTTTTCAAATGTCCCGTCTTTACCCTTCTCTAGGCAATGGTCTTCCAGAGGGGATCCCCCACTGCATCGCCGAAGCACTAGTACGAGCCATGAAAATAAGAAGGGGACATAGTACAGCGCTACAGAATCTGATGGCGCTATATAAATAATAAAATAATAGGCTTTGCTTGGAAACCAGATGCCGCTTTAAAACCATCTATACCAGCGGTTGCTGGGGATAGTTACACACTGCGGAATAGACTAGTGCTATTGCCAGTTTTGCTGCCTGGAAGCCAGCCAGTGGTATACCTCATGTGCATTTGGGACGTGACTTATTAAAGGTGTTTGCCTTCGTTCTTAATGAAGATTTACGCTAGTCGCTTTCTGACATTTTAAGGCTGATCAGTGTCCCTTGCAACTCCTCTCGCATTGCAAGTTTTCCATAGGTATGTGTGTTCTGTGTTAAACGCTCTCCTTACCTTGGAGACACGACAAGTGATACTTGTGTATGTTGTTGAGCTTGGGAATGTCCAGAACACTATTTACTACTATTTGTTATAATTTTTAAATGTGGTATTTGTGTTTAAGAGTATATGTTAACTGTATGATAATATCCTTACAAAACTGTCTGTAAAATCTTTGTGAAGCGCTTAATTCTCTTATAATTTTAAAAGGTGGTAATTGTCGTTGGGCAGGTTGGCAAAAAAGTCTTAAGATGTTTATAAAATGATCTAAAATAAAGAAAACTCTCCCCAACCCTTAAGGGGACACTCCAGGCACCCAGACCACTTCTGCCCATTGGAGTGGTCTGGGTGCAAACTCCCACTACCCTTAACCCTGCAACTGTAAATATTGCAGTTTTCATAAAAACTGCAATGTTCTCATGCTATGTGAGGACCTCCAGCGTCGCTAAAATCCCCATAGGAAAGCATTGAGGCATTGCCGCGCATGCGCAATCAGGTCTCATCCCGGCAGCCGCGCATGCGCAATCGGTCGGAGGAGCGTGGGCAGACCCTAAACCACCGCCGAGGGACATTGGCGGTGGTCTCGGGTAAGTCGCTCAAGGGGTTTTTACCCCTTCAGCAACATGGGATGGGGGGTGGGAGGGAGAGGAGACCTTGTTGTGTAGAGTGCCCTTTTATCTTTAGAAGTTGTTCAATGGTGTAAACTTTGTGTTTTAAACCATTTTATTAGTTTAATAATGTTGATTGTCTGCTGCTACTTTTATGACTTTTTATTGCTGTACTGACTGTAAAGGCAAAGTGTTTGATCAGCTAGTAACAGCAAATTATTAACTCACTGTTTTAATTATAATATAGAATACGTTTTCACCCACATTGCAAAAGTCTGGTAACGCGGCCAAACCGGATAAACAAATCCAACTTGGCTTTTACTAAAATAAAATAAAAAATCCTAATTTGGTTTTAAAGGAACACTATATTGTTAGAAATTCAAAACTGTCCTAAAACTGTATTCCTAACACTATAATGTCCCTCTGACCCCATGGGGCTCCTTGGATGGATTGCCCTGCCTGGATCTGCCTTGCCTTGGTTTAGATCTCGTTTACTCAGCCCAAATCCCAACAGGTATTGCTAGACTGAATACCTCAGGCATCAAACAGATATATCCAGTAAGTAACAGTGAAACAACTGCCAAATATCTAAAACTTCTAGTCAAACATGCAATAAATGTAGTCCCTTGCAGACACACTGCCTCTTTAATCAGGGACTCGTAAAACTGCTGCTTATATTCTCCATAAGCTTCTCCTACTACGTCCTATTAAAACCACATAATACAGATTGAGAACCTCTGTGTGTTGTGCGCTCAAAGCTACAAGGATGCTGCATTTTCTTAATCTCAAGAGCTGCTGGACCTTTTTAAACTTAAACTGGTCCGAAGTAATGTGCATGCATTGAATCCATGCTTTCCTATGTGGAATTTGAAGTAGTTAGATGTCCTCATGCAAAACGTGCGGACATCCAACGTCCTTTCTTCTGTTAAGGAGCAGATAGGGTCTCAAGTGGCTGGAAGACAGCACCTGGAGGTGGAATTAAAGGGATACTATAGTACTCGCTCCCCCATCCCCCACCGCTTGTCACTTATCGATGTGCCTTGTTGAGGGTTCAGGCTACGCTTCTGCACTCGCATTGGTACGTCCCCTATTGCAGGGCTGCCCAACAGGTAGGTCCCCAGATGTTGTAGAACTACAACTCCTATGATGCATGCCTCTAAAATGCTTTTAGAATGACAAAGCATCATGGGAATTGTAGTTCTACATCTGGGGATCTACCTGTTGGACAGCCCTGCCCTAAAGGAAATCATTGTATAATGCTTTCCTACAGGGTTTTGGATGACGCTGGATGTTCTCACGCAGAGCATTAGGACGGCAGACAACCAAAAATCACCTAACCACCCGGAAGTCTGGTAGACAGGCACTGGTGGTGGATTTAACCCTGCAAAGTAATTATTTCAGTCTTTCAAAAACTGCAATAATTACAATTGCAGGGTTAAGGGGCTTAATGAGATTTTTGAAACATAAAATCGGGATCTTCTATAAATTGGATAACAGAAAAGCAGCCAATGTCATAGACACCTTCAGTGTTGCACAATTTCAAGTCCTAAAAGTACTCTCTTCTTCACATATTGTTAATATTAAAGGAACACATTATAGGGTCACAAACATGTATTCCTGACCCTATAGTGTTAAAAACACTTAGGAGGCCGACCCCCCTTTAAATAGGATAGAAGCTCACCATTATTCCAGCACTGCTGGCCCCGTCCCGATATACCTACTTGACTGAGATCATCATAATTGACAATCTCAGCCAATCCAATGCTTGAAAGGCAGTGTTTACATGAAAAGGCCTACAAGCACAGGCAATAGACGACAGAATAACTACATTAAGCTGTAGGTTTTTTTGGCGACTTTAGTGCCCATTTTATAAGAATCAATGGTCCCACACTAAACCGGTCCTGATGAATGCTTCCACTAAACTGAGCCTGATCTCTTAAACCACTGCTGGACATTTGTTGAACACGACTATTGAAATAAAAAAGGGGGGAGGAGGGGGTGGTCTGGGAAGATTCTCCTCCAGACATGGCTTGGCTATAAATCCTGATGTTTTTCAGTAAACACAATAACTTTAAAACTGAATTTAACTTCAGCCTGAGAGCATTTCCCCTCGATAACATTTGAGCTTGTTTGCATGAAATGCCTTTTCGTGTCATTTGATGGCGACACTGGTCGTGCTGTGGTGGTCATTAGATTTTTATTTCCCACGATCTGTTCCTATTTAAATGCAGGCGCTGTTCAAGCTGGTAGAGATATGCAATCATGTTTGAATCACAGGTTTATCAAGTCACCATTTACCGTATGGGCTTAGCCCTTACTTTGAAATATGTGTGCGCCTGCATGCTTTAACCTGTGTAAATGAATCACGATTGTTTGTTTGCACAGGGCTGCAGAATATACTGGCATGTGATGATTAAGCAATTAATCCGGATAATATTAAATGTACACAGATGCCACTAAATCAGATACATCTGATTTACTTAGAATTCTAAATCTAACTTTGTCAGTAATTTTTTTTTTTTTTAACCTAATCATTAAAATACTCAGGAAGGAGAGGGTCAGTTGCAGCTTGGTGATGAAAGATGTGTTAGGCTGTTCTGCAGATAGCAAAAGGAAAGTATCTACGTCATGGGAAGGGAATGTTGGGGTTTCTTCTGTTCCAATTGGAAGTGTGTTCGGAAATTCCGATTGAATGACATTGGTCTTTGTCAAACATCTCTATGTTCCGGACTGCATTAGCACATTAAAACCGTGCAGCAAACCTTAGCGTCCCATGCTCTTGTAAGTATCCTATTTTCTTTTACCGTTTTCTTATTGTGAATAGAAGGATAGATGATGTATTTTTCTGATAAATAGCAGTCATTGTTTGAAGGTTAATCATGCTGTCTTTGTGTGGATCATATCTTTAATACTAATACAAGTCTACAGGGTAATGAGTCGTATCAGACGCAAATCTGAGAGCGCGGTCTAACTGACAGCAGTAACTGTAATGTTGTTTATTTGTCTGTTACTTGGTTCTGTTATTATGTAATCCTAATTTAGCAGGTTCATTCACTGAAATGGAAATTAACTGGGGCTTATGCAAGTTTCAGGACAAAATATCCAAATTGAAAGATTTATCCAACCCAACTATTTATCATCTATGCTGTTATTACCTAAAGTTTTTTTAAGTTTCAGTTATTGTTTTAGTTGTATAACTGGTTATTTCCCAACAATGCCCAGTTTATTTAATAACTAAGGTTATTTGAATATTTGGGACTCATCTGGAGAATCATTACTATTAGACAAAAATAGCCAATCTGGAAATACAATGGATTTGGGGGGTCTATTCCCCCAGTTTAGCTATTTTGTCGTCGAATTTGCATTCCCTGGTGAGTTCCTGATGATGTTAAGTGAATAAGCTTAGTATGTCTTTTATGTATGTTTGCATCCTTGTTAGCCGTTGAATGGCTGTTTCTCACAGTGTCCTTTACTGCACAGCTGCCAATCTGCATACTGACAGTTTCAGAATAAATAGCATAACAGGTATAAAGAAATTTAATTTAAAAGAATGTTTTATTGCAAATATGAACATAGTAGAGAATATCGAAGGACTTCAAAGTTTCTCAAAATTAGGAATTATGATATGCTGCTGCAATTCCCCCTTCATGACAGGGCGGTCTTTCACCCCCAGATAGAGCGGCCTTCAACCCCCAAACCTCTCCACTGTGAGTGATAGAGATACTTGGGACCCAGTCATTACTCTGATACAGGGCAAAAGGGGGTTAGTCTTTATTTTAAAGTTGGTTGCCCTCTCATTCTTAATAAAACAAACCCTTCAATTGCAGGTTTATAGTGTGACCAGGGGGTCTAAATGCATTTTTATGAGTGGGGGAGGAGAGGGGGGCTGGCAGTTCACTACACATTAACCCTCCCTGCTCACTCACGATTGCTGTGGATGCTGGGGGCAGATATGCACAGCATTACTATTGTATGTGCCTGTCAGCACTTCCCAACATGCGTTCATTGTCTGGGAGCAGTTTGGTAAATTGCTGTGACTGACAGCTTCAGTCTAAGCTGTCCGTATCGGCATCTATCGGTAGATTGTGGTGTGCGTGTTTGCAGACTGTGATCTAAAATCCATGACAGGCAGAGACTATTACTTGTCCTATGAAGGCAGTATTAATCGATAGCCCAACATCTCCTGCTCGGAAGTAATTTTTGTACGGTATGTAATGTCCTCAGACAAGCAGCAGTAGAGTTCTGCCCAAGCTGGGATGTGTTTCCACCTATCAGAACTCTCTCATTTGGGGTTTTTGGGATCTGAAATAAAAGGGTTAGTCCAATCACCGTGACTTCTTCTGTGATTATTTAAAGTGGTCACGGTTAAGAATAGACAGATTCAGTTATGCCAAATATCAGATCCAATATTTAGCACATTTCCGATAATCGGTAGGAGTCTTTCAATTTACCAATATTACCAGTCACTGCATACAATCTTCCTTTTTCGGAAACTTCAGCTGCCAGCCATGGAGGTGCCACATTGCACCTCACGTCACCCCTTCACTGTGAGTACCTACATGCGAAACTCTGCTGAAAGCAAGGAGGAGAGACCATGAATAATCTACTGTAATGTACAAGGCTGCCTGCCTGCCTGAGAGTGACAAGAGTGTGATTCCTGTCAGCATGTTGAGTTAATGCCAGATTTGTGTAGAAACTGTTGCTTTTGAAAAACTTTACATGTACAGATTATCAGCACAAAAGGCCACTGATAATCCGTATCCGCTCTGGTATAATATCATCTGTCGATCCCTAGTCATTGTGTCTGCAGTCTGTATGTGCAGCACTATGCACATACAGAGTTTAACCACTTAGCTGCCAGAGGTGTAACTACACCTCCAGTGACGACTTTAGCCAGCTAATGTCAACTCTGTGCAAAATTGTCATCTGACGCCAGCACACACAGCATGCTGGAGCCCGGCAGCCAATGGCGTCGTGGCCTTCGCTGACATCTCTCCTTTAATAATAAACCCCACAATAAACTTCTTATACCATAACCGAGACAGTAAGTTTCCATTGTTATGGTGATGAAGGTTCATTTTAAAGTTTGCATGCAATTAACTTCCACTTCCTGACTTTTTATATATATATATATATATATATATAAAATTAATCTTTTTATAACCTTGCCACTCTAACTCCCACCAGATCCAGCCAGCCAGATAGGGCCAATATGACTTGCATCGTACTGAAACTGGAATAAACTTATACAGGGAAAATCCAATTACACTTTGTAACCTGCTGGTCGTAATCCAAACTAGAATTTTCTTTCCCCACAAAATTAAGTAAAACTTTTAAATCAAAAAACACAAAACTTTTTTTTTAATAATTTATCTAAATAAAAGGAAAAAGCTACCAAGTGATAGGTTGCCTTTCACGTCATTTAATTTTGAACTCTTCGTTAATATATGCTTCAGATATAAATCTTTTACAATCTTTTAACCGTTTATGGCATTACTAGCCCATGACTGCCAATTTCAGCTCGTAAGATTTCTTTTTTTTCCTGTTTGTCATATAAAGTGGATTTAATGTATATATTAAAACTTAAGGAAACCAACAACTAAAAAAAAATAATCTTGGCACTACCTGTTGGGTCTGAAAATAAAATAAAAAACGTCTACTGTTTGAGAGTTAATAACAGGCTGTACAAAGGGCAGATTGCACGGTATTTTAATTTCTTAGGTCTGGTTTTCCCCTATTCTATCTAAAACTAAACAGGCTCACTTACTACAGCATGACATCATATACTTTGTAGAATGTGTACAACAGTAGTAGACACGTAGAGTGCATTGCATGTGTCTTCCAATGGGAAATTCCATCTCGGAAATTCTCTGTGGGCTGGGCTGAATGAGGAATACAAATGGAAATAGCAGATAGCATGCTGCATATGGTACAATCCTGGCAGGTAGACTGACACACATACTGGAAGATACAAGTAACTCTGTGAGTACAGTATGCGTGTAGCATGGAGCGATTGTAAATAAATATTCAGGAAGCGTAGATCTTACATTTTATTCTGTAGGTCCATGTGTCTGTAATCCTGCCTTGTTCTGCTGTGCTGCGAATATGTAATCTATTTATTTATGATGGGTCACGTCGTTTGAGGGGTCTGTTAGATATCTGAAACATCATCCAAGGAATGTCAGAAAATACTCAGTCTTTAGATTTTCACTCTGGGCCTAGAAGTAGAATTTATGGATGAGCAAAAAAAAAGTAATTGTAAAGTTTATTTTTTAAGTGTTGTTTTTTTTTTTTATTTTACTATTTTTTTATTTTATTTTTTGTATATATGTTTTCAGTAATATAATTACCAAATTAAGGGGGAGACATTTGTACTTTTTAGTTAAACACAGACTCGCTTTCTTAAAAGCAAAGTGTAAACAAGGTACACTTTTTAGAACATTAATGTGGAGCGTTTTCTATTTGTTTACAATTTAAATCTTAATAATGCGATTTTTGTCCATTGCATTTATTTCCAGTAATCCAGGCTGGGATTAGCATATTATCACTTCACAATGATTGACGCGTTCTTTACTTAATACATTAATTTTCCTACTTAAAGAGGTGTATCGTTTTATCTCAGGTATTGACTAAAATGGAACCATATTTAAATTTAACATAACCGTGACAAAAAGGCAAAGTGGTAATTGCTGAGAATTTGCTAGAATTGCTAGTGAATCTTAAATTTAAGGCCCGAATGGAAGTATAGTTGACATAATTTTCTTGTTCTGCTATCTTGGCCTAAAATTTTAAATTCACTTGGTGTTCTCTGAAATCTCACTTCAGTAAATAATCTTGAGAATCTTGATCTCTAAGACCCATGTAAAGTAGCATAATTAATATTATTAATGTGTTATATATTTTTTTTATTTTTGAAGATGAACTATGTCCGCTTGTGATGTACTAAGTTTGCATGCCTATTTAAAGCGTTAACAGGCATGCTAAAATTAGGAGTATAGTGGTACAGCTAAGGTTAATTGTAAGGGTTTAGTTTGGTTAGTAGTTAATTAGAGAGAATACAATTGTCTGCTTTGATTAGGTAAATTGTGAGACCTGTGTGCTGTTTTGATGTTTATCTCACATTTTGTTGCACTCTGTATAACAGGTATGAAAAGTAGAGAAGATTGAGCTCCCTTTTACCAGCTGTTAATGGTGCTGAGCCAGCCCAGAGTCCCGTTACTATGAGTCTCATGAATACCAGGACCAGCTTAGACACAGGGGATTCGGAGGACGCCTGCTGTGGAGCCATGGCGAATGCTTGTTGTATCAACTCGAAGGAGGACATTGTCAGCACCCCGGGCGGTACACCTGTTGGGAACCCAATGAGTCTTGTGATGGAAGAGGTGCAAGGATATGATGTGGACTTTGATCCTCCTCTCGAAAACAAATACGAGTGTCCCATCTGCCTGATGGCACTTCGGGAGGCTGTGCAGACTCCTTGCGGTCACCGATTCTGTAAAGCTTGTATTATGAAGTCTTTAAGGTGAGTCATGTTCGCTCTGTATTGAATGCATTTGTCATTACGTTTTGAGTAACATCCCATACCTTTTACAATTTAAGCTTGTTAAAGCTGTCATCAACTTGTTTTCCTTTATGTCCCACATATCATGTAATATTTGTTTTTTGCCTCTCATTGTAAAGTACTAATCTATAAGTAGAATATATCGGGGTGTGTGTGAGTATATAAAATATTTCAGCGGGCAGAGGCAATGTCATACATGCAGTTCATTTACGTAAGGAATAATGCACAGATGACATTTGTGTAGTTTCAGGACCCTTATTTCGGGCAGGACTGAGAGTTGTGGGAGTTAGGTTCCTGAGCAGCAGCTACCACATTTTACCTGCGGCAGCTGAAATAGCCCCTGCCATGTACTGTAGCTCCCACTGAGAATAAAGTCATCCCATTAACCTCTACACTACCATTAACCTTAAAGGACCACTATAGTGCCAGGAAAACATACTCGTTTTCCTGGCACTATAGTGCCCTGAGGGTGCCCCCACCCTCAGAGTCCCACTCCCGCCCGGCTCTGGGGAGAGAAAAGGGGTAAAACTTACCTTTTCTTCCCAGCTGGGCGGGGAGCTCTCCTCCTCCTCTCCGCCTCCTCTCCTCCCATTCGGCTGAATGCGCACGCGCGGCAAGAGCTGTGCGCGCATTCAGCCTGTCTCATAGGAAAGCATTTCCAATGCTTTCCTATGGACGCTTGCGTGTTCTCACTGTGATTTTCACAGTGAGAATCACGCAAGCGCCTCTAGCGGCTGTCAATGAGACAGCCACTAGAGGATTTGAGGGCTGGATTAACCCATTTATAAACATAGCAGTTTCTCTGAAACTGCTATGTTTATTAAAAAATGGGTTAATCCTAGAGGGACCTGGCACCCAGACCATTTCATTAAGCTGAAGTGGTCCTAGTGCCTAGAGTGGTCCTTTAAGCATTCACTCTGCATACTGTCACTGAGGTACACAACTACCTTCAGACTCTAAATTGTAGTTTAATGACACAGCACAGTGAGGATTTTATGGCACTTGACAGGGCTGACTTTCTACTCCCCAATAGCTAGTGGGCACGTGGAAAATTTCAGCCATGTGTGTTTATTTTGAATCGGTAGCACTCACTGGACATTTAGTTGAAAAATCAGGTTTCGTCCTGGCCGTGTGGATTGTTGAGAAAGATTCTTTGCTTAGATGACCGATACTGTGTATCTACAAAAAGGACTCCTCATAGGCAGTTTTTACATCTTTTAACACTTCTGAAAACTCCTGGCTTATACAAAATATGGAGATTTGGTTATACTGTATGAAAGCTATACTTTAATTTTTGGGATTTTTCCTTTTTTATTTTATATATATTTTCCTACCAAGACCCAACAAAATAACTTTTTTTGGGGGGGGGGCGGGGAAGGGGAGATCTTTCTTCTTGCGGCCATATTTCTTTGGCTCCTGGAGACTTCATCTGCCAGGATTGTTTTCACTACTGCATTCTCGCGCATATGCAAGAGTGTAAAATGAGGTCTATGGAGGAGCTCTTGAAACTGTGAGGTCTTCCATAGCTTTATTCAGACTTACACTTGACTTGTCCTATCAGCAATCATGACAGAAGGCTTATGGGAAACGGTGGTGAAAACTGCTCACTTTGGCAATGATTGGAAGATACATATGGAAACGCATTCCCTTCTTTGTCTCATGTATATTTTTTATTTGCTTTGGAATTTGAAAGAATTTCCAACATGGAAAAAAGAGCTTTTCATGCAGATCTTTATAAAGAGGTCAAATGTGGCAAATCGACTTTAAGTACACAGTGTGTACAACATTAGATCTTGTGTCTGACCATTAATGCAAAATGATTTTCTGTGAATTGAGGGACATTGACAATTGAAATTGAAATTCTGGCATATAAAAGTAGAAATTACTGCTCATTTTTCAAGCTTCCGTTTATACAGCACCTATCAGCAACCATACAATATTGTCTTCTGCCTGCTCCTCAGGTGCCATATTGTTACTGTCGGCCTCTGGGCAATCTATCTCCAGTATCCGCATTAATAAAGAAAGGTGCAATTTTATGTCTAAGAGAAGGCAATCCACGTAATCCATAAAAACAAAATTCACTTTATTTCCCAAATGTTGTTATATTATAAAAAGAATGTATGTGCAAAACAAATCATAGGCCTACAGAAATAAAGGGGGCCATAGATCAATCTATTTGTTTCATATAATTATACTATATCAAGTCTAACCTCACCATTTTAACACCAGTTCAGTTACAAAGTGTATGAATAGCTTGTAATTCAAATCCTACTTCAGAGGAAAACACCTCTGCGTGATATTTCTTATCTCTGTTTAAGAGCGCAGAGTGATGATATCATTATATATAAAGTGAACACATAGTTAGACAATGTATAAAATTATATGATCGTATACAAAATGTGCATAATATTAATAATAATAAAGCGATACACCTCACAAAAAGTGTTAGACCAATTAGCGTGCTTTAAAAACCAGGCTAAAACATGCAAAACTGTTCTATACAATTTTACATCAATCTTAATGTGCATAATCTGGAGAGAGAAAACATGGAGCCTGTAACAAGGTGAACACAAATGTAAGATTTCTAGCTAACAAGTGAAAATGCATGTCCAGAATGAATAATTTGGAAAATGTCACTCATTGTGCCCCAGCAAAAATAAAGTAATTTTCCAGATACTCTAATCGTGGTACCCATTCTCCTACACAACCAATTCTGTTTAAAGTAAACCTCCAAAAAAAGGAAGAGAGAAACATATGAACAGCATGCCATGTTGTCATAAGGGGAATATCATCGCCATATGTCTGTGTAAATTACAGTATGAAGTTAAAGTAGCGTTCCGAGCTCTGTAACCATTTAAAGCATGCACTGTAGTAGTTATGGTGTTAGGAGTGCCCTGGAGCCCCCTTCCATTGTAATGAATGGCTTTTTACCTGAGGACCTGCCAGGCTCTGCTCCCTGAATCCACTACTCCAGCCAAAGAGCTGGAGATCCTGTTTAGGGACTTCCACTAGCTCTGCTGAGCTAAGACCTGCATTCAGCTGATATCTCTCAACCAGCGAGCTAATCCCGGCACTACCGGGCTCAGCACAGACAGAGAGCTTCTGGTAGGGGAGGTGGGGAGCGGTGTCCAGTGGATCACAGGTAAGAAGGCAAACTGTTCTAGAACAGTTTGACTACCTACGGGGGATAATACATCATGTGGGGACTGGGGCTTTATTTTTATTCATGGTTTTTAGTCACCAGCATATTTATTTCAGTATGATTGTTATATGATTTGCTTCGCTGTCTAACTCACATTATGTGTGTACAAGACTTTTGCACAAATGCTTTTCAGCTTGTATGTACGCATCAAATGCCTTTCATTCTGCACCCAAACAAATCAATCTGCCTGGGATTTACCTGTGGATTCTTATTCAACAAATACGACTCCACAGGTTAATCCTGGACTTCTCAATTCATCTAGGCGCAGATTGAAATGAGTTTGATTCTTTTCGCACACAAGCTGAATCGCGTGTGTGCATTTAGCATTTACCCTTTGTCTAATGATATAATCACCACTCTGTTCTCTTATTAATGATAAGGGTTGATAGTAAGCAAAAGGTGTTTTGCCTCTGAACCAGGACTGGAATTAGTACAGCAATTAGTACACCAATGGGCCAGTGCTACAACTTAAAAATGATATGAAACCTGTAGATTTATAGCGAACCATTGATTACTGATGAATTAGCTTACGTAGATTGTCTGCGTTACGGAATTGACCTTTTCAAATAGTAAAACGGTAAATTTTCACCAATTCAGCTTCTTTTCCATCTTTGCTGTTGTGACCTAGAATTTGCAATTCACAGTTTAGTGAATAACCCCAAATTTTGGTGCCTTTGTGTTAAAGGAAAGGCATGTGTTTTTCCATCTTATTGCAAAAGGGGGGCGGGGGAGTCCAACTCCAGCATATATAATTTCATGCAGTGGAAACAATTTGTGTACCTGCTATGTTGGCTTCATTCTGTTTTTATTACGTACAGCTGGGGGTGCACAGGAAGTACATGGGAAGCAGGGTGGTTGCCAAATTGTTCTCTACGGCTTAAAAAGGAAATGGATGCACAATGTAATTTCAAAATGGAAAATTCCTTATTACAAAAATCAGTTCTCCATTCTTTTTTTTTTCTTTTTTTTTTTTTTACGTTTTTATCTCATCAACCTGAACATTTGTCACTTTTATATAGGCAGTCTAGTCGACATGCTCACCTCACGTGCCACATCCTGTTTGGAAGCAGAAAATCATCATAAACCTGTAGAATTACTACCAAATTACCCATTTGCAGCCAATACAATCTGTTTTCTTGCATCCCTTCTGATCTGTAATAATTGGTGTTGCATCCTAAACTGTCAATGCACCTTTTAATGTTGATGCATTTATTTACATGGGGGAAATTTTTATTCCTAACTTAAAGGGACACTATAGTCACCAGAACCACAACTGCTTAATGTAGTGGATATGATACCTATAGCCTGTCACTGCACTGTCAGACAGTGTTTATATTGCTGGCTAGTAACACCTCTAGTGGCAGATTTGAATCTATTTTAGTCTATTTTAATGCAGTACTTGCATTCAGTGTATCCACAATCTGCATGGATACACTGAATGTTCCCCGTAGAGATGCATTCATTCAATGTATCTTTTTGAGGCGATGCTTATTGGCGCAGCATGGCATTTCTTTCGGGAGAAATATCTTTTTCAGCACTATGTTAGGAATTGCATATTTTGATTTATATTTTAACACTCAAAGCACTTAAACTTGCTAAAGTGCTCTAAGGTTGATACCTGCCCCTGCAAATTTAAGAGATTTTTGGCTGATTCAGAGCACAGACAGGTTTGTGCAGATAAAGGTACATTGAGGAAGATTTCTGCCAGATCCATGCATTGGATCAAGAGATCAGCTGCTAAAATACCATTACATAGCAGCAAACAGATTTTTGAAGCTGCTGGTGCCTCTGGAGTCCCACGGACATCAAGGTGTAGAGTTCTCCAGAGTCTTGCAACTGTGCATAAACCTTCTACTTGGCCACCACTAACCAGTGCTCACAAGCAGAAACTGCTGCGTTGGGCAGAAAAATACATTAAGACTTATTTTCAAACAGTCCTGTGCCGTGCAACCCTGGATGGTCCAGATGGATGGATTAGTGGATGGTTGGTGGACGGCCACGCTATTCCAACAAGGCTGCGACATCAGCAAGGCGGTGGTGGTCATGTTTTGGGCCGGAAGCATGGGAAGAGAGCTGGTCAGCCCCTTTAGGGTCCCCGAAGGTGTAAAGATGACCTCTGCAAAGTATGTGGAGTTTCTGACTGACCACTTTCTTCCCTGGTACAGAAAGAAGAACTATGCTTTCTGTAATAAAATCATCTTCATGCATGACAATGCACCATCCCATGCTGCAAAGAATACATCTGCATCAATGGCTGCTATGGGGATAAAAGGAGAGAAAGTCATGGTGTGGCCTCCATCCTCCCCTGACCTCAATCCTATTGAGAACCTTTGGAGCATCCTCAAGCAAAAGATCTATGAGGGTGGGAGGCAGTTTACATCCAAACAGCAGCTCTGGGAGGCTATTCTGACATCTTGCAAACAAATTCAAGCAGAAACTGTCCAAAAACTCACAAGTTCAATGGATGCAAGACTTGTGAAGCTGCTATCAAATAAGGGGTCCTATGTTAAAATGTAACGTAATCCAGCTTCATCCAGTGTTTAATTTAATAAATAAAAAACACTCACACCCATGATTCCCATATACCATGTGTTTTGGTTTTTTTTGTGTGTTTATTTTTTTTATTTTATGTTTGTGATATCCAGGTCGGGGCGTATAGTAGCCCACTATAACTGTGTTTTCTTATCGTGTCTATCTTATTTTCTAATTCTCCATTTTGATAGGATGACCGATTGGGGACTGGCTGTGATAGTCAAGCCAGTTCATTATGATGTTGTGTTGCTGAGTAGGAAAAATACCAGAAAATGGGAAATTAAAAAGAATGTGGTTTTTTTTTTGTTTGTTTTTTTTGTATCACATGCATTATCATAAAAACATTCCTGCAATGTCAATTTAAGCACTGTTTCCAGTTTTATTTGAGTTGTTTGTTTTATAGTTTTGAAACTAATAATTTCTTTATAGTAACTAACGTGTATGTTTGCATATATTTGTGCTCGCCGGGGCAGAGTTTTTAGGCTAATGGAAATTTTGAGCCATATGTATGTGGGTTTACAAAGCTTCCTTTAAATATATATATTTTTAATTTTAACACTTCTCCTCTTCGCTACTTTCTCCTCTTTAGTGATGCAGGCCACAAGTGCCCAGTAGACAATGAGATTCTACTAGAAACCCAACTTTTCCCAGATAACTTTGCGAAGCGTGAAATTCTGTCACTAACGGTGAAATGTCCAAGTGATGGCTGCACTGCAAAGATGGAACTGCGACACCTAGAGGTAAGAGGAGTAAGCAGTATATCACTCAAAATGAATGTGTAAGTAAACCTGACTATCTAAAGCAGTGGGGTTCCCAGATCAGTCCTCATGGCCCAGCAACAGTTCGGGTTGTATGTTGTTTTTTTTTTCTATTCCAATGGAGATACTAACAAAACCTGGACCAGTGTTGGGTCTTGAGGGGTCATGGGAAGCACTAATCTAAAGTGTTAGGTTCTGATTAATTATGCCAAGCCAGGTGGCATAATTGAGTTAAGCAGTAAAGCTATAAAGGCACGATCTAAAGACTAAAACTGCTTCATTTTGATGCCTGTTGTATCCCTTTAATTCTAGTGGCTCTATTTTTATATATATATTGTCTAGAAATTATTTATACATGTTTGTTTTTGCAGCATCATAAAATGAAATGTGAGTTTGCCACAGTGGACTGCAGGCAGTGCCAGAAACCCTTCCAAAAGTTCAACCTGGATGCGCACATGAAAATGGATTGCCCGAGGCGGCAAGTGTCCTGCACAAATTGTGCCCAGCAAGTGCCATATGAGGACATGATGGTAAGCTCTGATGACATGAGGAAGAGGCTGATAAACATGTAAGAAAACCTTTTTTCAAGTCTTATCATGTGGCCCAGAATGGTGATATCCGTAAGCAAGCATCCTAGAAGTCTTTCTCGGCTCCTATAATAAGATCTATCATTGCAGAGATGTAGATCCATAGCATAAATATGAGAGAAGTTCAGGTTTTTAATTTTTTTATTACTTAGCTGGTGGCCAAGCTGTGCAGCAGTAGAGAGGTATTCATTATGACGCTTATGACGGCAAGACGTTCTGATTCTAAGGCTCAAAATGTGGTTGATGCTCCGTTTAGGCGGCAAATGTCTAATTTCTATGTCTAAACTGTAAGCAATATGCAGCTTTCTGGAAGAAAGTTTTAATTCAGCTAGATCATCCATCCTAATTCCTGTGACTTTCTTCCAACATTGCATCCTACAAGGCATTGTCTCAAGAGAGGCCTACTTACCCCATTTAGTTGAAACCATTAAAGGAACAATATAGTATCGGGAATACAAACATGTATTCCTGACACTATAGTCCTGAAGTGGCTGTTTAGGTGACCGACCCCCTCTCTTTGCACTAAAAAGATGAGTTTACTTACCCTTTTCTCCAGCACCGGTCTTATGCGCAGCAATATGCCACACTGCGCCAAACAGCATCTCTTCATAGAGGAGCATTGAATCAGTCTATGGAAAATGTTCAGCCTCCCTTGCAGAGCATGGAGACGCTGAACACTAGTACTGCACACTGTGTAGCACTGACACAGGAAGAACCTCTAGTTGCCGTCTGAAAAGGCAGTGTTAACTGTAGGGACATGCTATAGACACTAGAACCACTACATTAAGCTGGCATTACTGGTAACTATAGTGTCCCTTTAAAAGTTTTCACTTGTTGGATGGTTTTGTTTAGATAAGTGGTCACTTCTTCCTCAGCAAAGTGACAAATCCCATAGTCCAATGGCTGGAAGACACAATATCTACTATTATTTTGTAACATTGACATAGATCTTTAAGAATTCATGTATTTTGTAATTCACTCTGTAAAATTTGTATAATTGCAGCAGCATGATCAGAACTGCCCTCTCGCTTATGTGACCTGTGAATATTGCCAGGAGAATCTCATCCGAGATCAGGTAAGAGGTTTAGACCTCTCTCTTCTCTCAACGTTTGTTCTGGGCTGAGCTTTAACATTTTAAATATCAATGCAACTAAATGTATGGGCTGAATCTAAATAGAGAAGAGAACACTATAGCGTTAGGAATACATAGAATGTGACAGCAGATAAGAACCATTCAGCCCATCTAGTCTGCCCAATTTTCTAAATACTTTCATTAGTCCTCGGCCTTATCTTATAGTTAGGATAGCCTTATGCCTATCCCACGCATGCCTAAACTCCTTTACTGTGTTAACCTCTACCACTTCAGCTGGAAGCCTATTCTAAACAGTTGGCAGAAAGTATCCTTACCCCAGCTCTTCCAAATAAGTGAAAGAAATATGGTATAGCATAAATTATATCCAGAAATAAAGTGGAATCCATTTTTTGTGCATTCTGAATATGAATGCAATTTTGGTTACTTTCCTAGACACACTAAATTGGAATCCATTGGTTGTTTTTAGCAAATAACTTTATATCCAACGTCCTGTTCGAACATAGCTGACTGTAGGTGACTTTTCTCACTCTCACAGCAAGGCAAGTGTCACTGCAGTGTAGATACAGTAAAGAAATAAAACCAAGTTAACCGGGTATACTAAGCTTTAGTCTTTGTGCTGAGTAAGTTTGTATTTTGTAATGACAAAGGAAAGTGGCTTTACTTGAATTCTTTATTCCTCTTTTCAAAAGCTTTGTCTGTGTCTAAACCAATCACAGGATTTAACCAATGGATTTCCCCTTTGACGGTTTTTTTTTTTGGGGGAGGGGTGGTGTCAGACTGCTTTCAACTTCGTTCAGTAATTCTGTTTAGTCTAAATGTAGTAATAATTATAGAAATGTCTATTTAGAACCAAGCAGTGTCTTCAGATCTCTGTAATTCTGCATAAAAGTTAGGTTTCAGTTTTCAAGAAGGAATACATAGCAGGTAATCTGGTTAATACATTCACATATGTCTCTCTTATGGGATTCCACATGCAGCGTGATTACAAATCCACATGTCTGTAAATTACTGTGTTTTTATATATTTATTTTTTTGTCTTTCTTTTTAGCTCCATAATCATTGTGCTATGGATTGTGAAATGGCCCCAATTACCTGCACATACAGTCAGTTTGGATGTACAGCAAAGGTACCTTTAGAAATCTTTATATAGTTTACATTGATGGATGTACATCTAAGGAGTAATGTGGTTTTTGGGTTTTTTTGTGTGCATTTTTATTTTATGTAAATAGGTTTTTAGTTTTGTCGTTTTTATATAGATATATGTATATACAGAATAGTTTTTCTTTGTAGTGCAAAATTTACAAACACAATAGTTGAAAAATGGGGACATCCAGAATATTCCAAAATATTTTAAAGAAACGAGAGCAAACCCATAACAAATCTTCAAAAAGTTGACTTATTTTGGAAATGAATTTTCTTTTTCTTTTTTCTTTCCTCTTCTTTCACGCTGTAGCCTTATGCTATAATTGTTTTCATTATTTTGTTATTTGTTTCACATCAGTCAACACTCAATACTCCATAATGATAAGTCGTGTGTGAGAGGGAGGACTAGATTTTTTTGTTTTGTTTTGTTTTTGTTTTTTAATAGCATTCTAGGATAATCTAAAAATTTTAGATGAAATGTCTCCCTCTGTCTTTTAATACCATGGTATGCATTTCTACCTTAGTAACATTACAGCCAAATTACTATCAATTCCATCTATGACGCTCTTTACTCCCCTCCCCCTCCCCTCCAAAAAAAAAGGGTCACTGCGAGGGAGTAGCAGGATCTTGGAGCAGGTTTTTGATGCTAAACTAAATTAACAAATAATTAAAAAAAAAAAGCTTAACACATTAAATTGTCAGCCTGTTATGGTGGTTGTTCCCCTAGCCTGCCCCCTTGCACAATCCCCAGTTCTTTGTCAAGCCACCTTTTAACTGTATGACACATACAAAGTTCCCCAGATTCCCCTACTCCGGCCCCCTGCTCGAATAATTGTATTTCAAAAACTCTCTCTCAAGTGTTTTGAAACAAAACTAAGGAGATGTCACCATTGACATAGCAAAGTCAAGGGTCAATCCTGCTATTTGTGTTTCTTCTCCCCAAAGCGGTTCCTTGCCAAGGATGTTTTATAATAGTAAATGTATAGGGACCCATTCATTTTCATATTAAAATATCTGCTTTACATGAGTAGGCTAGTATATACTAAAAGAACCTGTTCACTAAAAAAATGAAGTGAAGGAAACTGCAATATGCAGCAAACTTGGGGGAAAAAAGAGGTTCTATTTCTAGTTTCGCTATTTTGCATTTAGTTTGCAAATCCACCACAATTCACTTTTTATGGCGTTATTCACGGAACTGAGAATTGTCAGAAATATTCTCCAAGTCTGCTGTGCTTCCAGTTTGGCTACTTACTTAAAGGACCACTATAGGCACCCAGACCACTTCAGCTCAATGAAGTGGTCTGGGTGCCAGGTCCCCCAGGTTTTACCCCTGCAGCTGTAAATGTTTACACTAGGGTTAATTCAGCCTCTAGTGGCTGTCTCACTGATAGCCGCTAGAGGCACTTCCGCAATTCTCACTGTGAATATCAGTGAGAAGACGCTGGACGTCCATAGGAAAGCATTGAGAAATGCTTTCCTATGGACTGTCTGAATGCGCGCACGGCTCTTGCCGCGCATGCGCATTCAGCGCGTACGTCGGGAGAGGAGGAGATTTGCCCAGCGCTGGAGAAAGGTAAGTGTCTAACCCATTCAGCCCAGCGGGAGTGGGAACCTAAAGACCCTATAGTGCCAGGAAAACGAATTTGTTTTCCTGGCACTATAGTGGCCCTTTAATACAGAGCCCTGGTGACTATGCCCTGTGGTTACCACAGTGCTAGCGAATTTAGTGATACACTTGCTCTTGCCTGGTTTCTTGTCACTGTTGTCTCCATAAATGGAACACCAGAGGACAAAATGCTGCTTGTGATATTGCATGTTTGTAGGAATGATGCCTGAGGAGTTGCTTGTAAGATGGAGTTTTGGGAGGAGTCTACTTGTGGGATCTAATTTAAGGATGGGGCTCTATGTGGTGATGTGGGCGGGGTAGGGCCTTTAGTGTATGTGGATATGAGCATTTGTGTGGTGTTTAATACTGGCTATAGTGTGTAGAGGGGTACATAGGACAAGTAGTGTGTGCATATGACAAGATAAGGGCTGAAGGGTTTTGGAGGTAAGGACTGTAGAGGGGGAAAGGGGCTGTAGTGCTTGGCATGTTAAAAAATAACAGTGATTTAGTTCAGATCATAGGTGATTTACTGTGGGGGTTAAAGGCAGTATTGGTGGATATGGGCTTTTGGTTAGGCATAAAAACATAGTTTATTACCCTCTCCAAATGCCATGGAGGGGATGGAGTTAATCCCTGGTTGTCCAATGGGCTGATTATTTGGTTTGCACCCCCAGCGGATTTAGACCACATGTACGACTCCCTCATGGCATATGACAGTCAGTAAGGAATCAGAGCATTGCTGTGGTATTACACGGTAATGCTCTGATCCACTACAGAGAGTGATTCAGACAGTCTGCATCAGTTGAAGATGCAGTTCATAAGCGGACTAGGCAACCCCATAGCACCTCACAGGGTGTTTGCTTCAGATACCATTTGCCTCTGCTAGCGGGTTCCTCACCAGGCATGTGCTACGTTTCTGGGAGGCACTATAGCCGCTACAGCCATATTTTTAACAAATGTATACATTGCGCCACATTTGTGGGCGCTTAGAGTGTCCCTATAAAAGAAGTATGTAAAATCAGTCTGTGGATTGATGACTAGAGTAGATTTGAACTTCACTGATAGATAGATATAACATGTCAGCCATTTATTGTTGCACATGGTAGATGCAATGCTGGTTTCCATTTAATATATGCATTTTATTTTTTATGTTCTTCAGATGCAGCGGAATGAGCTGGCTCTTCATCTGCAGGAATTCACCCAGGCTCATATGCAGATGATGGCACATACAGTGTTCAACATCAGCAGCAGTCTTACCCCTACAAGCCCTCTATCCAACCTCTCCTTTACAAACTTAGGAGCATTTCAGCCTGGTCCTCCCTCTGTGCTTCCGGTCCCTTCATCCCTTCTGTCACATCAGCATGACTGCAGCCAGGAGACACAGCACTTGAGGGAGACCATCGACCAGCTGGAGGGGCGCTTGGTGAGACAGGATCATCAGATTCGAGAACTAATCGCCAAGATGGAGACACAGACCAACTATGTCACAGAACTTAAACAAACAATACGATCCCTGGAGGACAAAATGGTAGAAGTAGAGGCTCAGCATTGCAATGGCATCTTTGTATGGAAGATTGGTAATTTCAGTACACACCTGAAAAACCAAGAGGAGGACAGACCAGTGGTAATACACAGCCAAGGGTTTTACACTGGTAAGCCTGGATACAAGCTCTGCTTAAGACTGCACCTTCAGCTTCCCAGTGCGCAACGCTGTTCCAATTATATCTCCCTCTTTGTTCACACCATGCAAGGAGAGTATGACAGCCTCCTTCCTTGGCCTTTTCAGGGAACCATACGTCTTTCCGTTCTTGACCAGTCTGAAGGCTCTGTTCGACAGGATCAAGAAGAGGTGATGGAAACTAAGCCAGACCTTTTGGCTTTCCAGAAGCCCACAAGTTTTCGCAACCCTAAGGGATTCGGCTACGTCACTTTTATGCACATTCAAGCACTGAAGCAGCGGCAGTTTTTAAAAAATGACACTCTTCTAGTACGCTGCTCTGTCATCACACACACAGAAGCAAATAGCCTGCGTAGAGAAGGATTTAATCCACGCAGTTCAGATGGAACACTATGATCGCAGGGCTCCAAAGGAACCTATATTCTTGTAAATGGTGTTATGTTCTCAATTTCTTTTATTCTTTAAAGGGATACTAAGCGCATCAAAACAACTTGAGACTTTGTAAAGCAGCTTTAGTGTATTGATCATGCCCGCAAAGTCCCCACTGTTCAAATCTCTGCCATTTCGAAGTTAAGTCACTTTTGTTTCTGTTTATGCATCCTCCCCTGGCTGTGACTGACACAGCCCACATGAGAAAAATGGTTTCGTTTACAATCAGATGTTAACTTACTTTAGACTGTAAACTATATTTTACTTGCACACAGAGGGCCCCTGCAGGTTCTAGAAGGCTATTAACAGAAGATAAAAGATTTTAGATTAAACAAACCGTGCAATACAGGAACCTAAAATACATCTGTGCCTTTTTAAGGAAGTGTTTAGGAAGGCTGTATGGTCACATGCAGAGAGGTGTGAACAAAATGACTTCCTCCTAAATGGTAGAGAACATAATAGGAGATGTAGTCAAAAGCATTTGTACAAGTTATGATGTTCAGACTATAGTATAAAACTTAAATAAAATTTGCATTTATTATTCAATTCATATATTTTTGCACCAAAAGTAGGATGGCTGTATTGTCCTAAAGGTTGTTCATTTTATATTCAGTTCACTGCTTGATGAATAATCCACCTAGAGTTCCTTTGATGCATACTGAAATTCTACCTTAAAGGGAAAAAAAACACATGCACCAGATCCATTATTGCACACCGTGGGTGTGGAAATTTAAAAACATCTACTTGTCCAGGCAACTACAGTAGCCCAATCCAATTGTCAGTCATGAAAATCTATTTGTCCTGACACAAAATTAAAATTTAGAAAGTTTGGGGATCCTTCTTAGACCTAGAAATTAGCAGGCTTATTCACTAAACTATGAATTTTCCCAGATTAAAACTGAATGGTAAAACTGAGGCCAAAATAGCTGATCTGGAAAAATACGCTAATCCCGCTATAGTCTATTTTAATTTGCAAAAATTGGAAATTTAGGGTCTCATCTGTGTGTGCATAGCGTGCTGACTGTACGTAATGTGTCTGGTATATGTTTACGGTTTGTGATGTGTCCTGGCTTTACGTTTTGTGTGCTGAATGTGTGGTTTTGTATTTCTGGTGTGCGGATAGAGGACATACAATTAGAGTTGCAAAGGTTAAAAAAATATCTGTAAGTATTACTTTACTGAGAAGGTAGTGGATGCATGGAATACCCTTACAGCTGAAGTGGTATAGATTAACACAGTGAGAGAGTTTAGGCATAAGACTATCCTAGATATAAGATCAGGCCAGGGACTAATGAAAGTATTTTTAAAAAAATATTGGGCAGACTAGATGGGCCGACTGGTTCTCGTCTGCTGTCACATTCTATGTTGATGGGGTGGGGGATAATGCGTCACACTGAAGCAAAGTTTGGGATCACTTCAAGTGCCTCCGAGAATGGTCGACTTGCAAAATACAAATTCTGCAGTAAGGAAGTGAGCATGGATAGGGCGAGTAAAGGGCCATCTCAAGTGCTGGTATGAAGTAACATCTGTAAAGATACCACAATTCTGCATTAGTGAGCAAAGAAGCAGAACAAGAAAGTACCGGGGCAGGCAGCTGGTCTACTCTTATTGTATTTGATTGTGCGCAGATGTCACAATCTACAGCTAGCGCTACCACCCCCACC
The DNA here is from genome assembly GCA_933207985.1 of Pelobates cultripes. NCBI lineage: Eukaryota > Metazoa > Chordata > Amphibia > Anura > Pelobatidae > Pelobates > Pelobates cultripes. Next base: position 102,602,951 of record OW240923.1, read on the forward strand.
ACTACCACCATCCGTAGGCAGGACAGGAGGGATGGTGAGGTTAGTGCCCGTAGTCGACAGGGAGGTTGTACACTTTGATTCACTGATTGAGGATTGTTTTACTGATTTTGTAATTTTACTGTTTTCTAGTAAGTGACTGATTAGATATGCAATTTGCTTCAGTGCCATTCCTTCTGCTTTGAAAATTGCAACTCCTTCCCTTAGTAATACACAGTGTGTGGCTGCAATTTACTGCACAAGTGAACACCCCCTACACTGAGTGTGGCAGTAGTTGTGTTACAGACAAGGTATTATTGAAGATAAAGAATGCGTTTTTAAAGCCTTTTATTTTTTGTACAGTGCTTTCTATTAAAGGGCTAGTTGTTGACAAGAGACAGTTGGACTCCTCATCATGCTAGGGAAGTGTCCACCAGCCCACTCTCCAACATTTTGTTGGATTACATTCCAAGGCCGTGTCAAAATATGGATGTGTCAAAACAGCAACCTAACAAAATCACTCACCTGATTGCCCAGGTGGGTGATTTTGTTAGGCTGCTGTTTTGAGTACTCCCACTGGCCAGTATACCTTTCTTGGTGATAGCCCACGGTGCCTTGGTATGGTAGTTTTGGAGGTCCAACCTTGCTGCAAATCATATTTGAGAGTTTTATGATTACTGAGCATTTCCCCTGTCAAGACGCTCTAAATCATGAGGTAGAAGCAAGAATAAGAGGGCTTCCCACATTCTACGACAGGATATCCGTACACGGTGGAATTCTACTGTAGACATGGCATAAAGAATTTTGGAACGGCAGAATGCAATCCATAGTCTATCTTCCCACTTCATTGGCATTGACTGAGGTATGAGAATTGCACAATAATAGGGCAGCTACTGTCAGCTATATTTTCCATTTAGAGATGTGACAGAAACTGTAGTAATGCCTATTTTGGGCAGGTCATAAAAAATAAAACGTAAATTACTCTTTCTGCTAATCCCTCCGCAGACACAGTTGGGATAAGCTTTTTTTATTTTTTTTTCCTCTCTCCACACTGCAGTGACTATGGTCACTGATGTCAGAGACTGTGTGGGAAAGATTTGTCGTTGGTCAATTACCCACTAACGGTTTCCTTTTATTTGGATAAATCCCCTATTTTGAACATGAAATGACTACTACTCCTCATTTTTCATTAATACAAGATGCCAAAAGGAAAATAATTACAATCCATCATTCTAAAAATGAGTTCTCTATATGGAGTTCTTCCTAATTTTTCTTTTAATCTAGATCTATAATAACTTTAGTTTGGCATTTTAAAATTCGTATAATTTCGTAACCATTAGGCTACGAAATGATACGAATGTTGCATGTCAACACAGTCATAGGAAGCATTTTTCATGCTTGTTTAGCTGTTTGAATAGCAATCGCGATTTTTATTTTGTACGAAATCCAGCCAAGCTGAACTGCAGCACAAACTTATTTTTGCCGGATTTAAATTTTTCCTCCCACAGTGCACAAGTTTAAATATTAATCCGCTTGCAGAAAGGCACTTACTCTTTTGAGTTTTCAACTCCTGCAAACTCTACAATTGTCTGCAGGGGGCAGCAAATCCCAGAGAACAAAAGATGAAATGTAGTATAATAAAAAAAATAAAAAAAAATGTGGTGGTGGTGATGATGGTGAAAGGGTGCTGGGGGAGTTTTATTCACTCACAGTGTCATGTATTACCGTTTGTGTTGCTCTGGTACTGATGCAGAATTCGTTTTACAAAATTACTCTCACTCCAAAGCCACAGAGCATGTGCCTTAATTTCTGACTTGAGTTGTGCACTGATCAGCCCTGCCGAGTCAGAACCAATTTTGAGTTACTGGAGTCAGTGTAAATATACACTCAGATTAAATGCTCAGGATATGGAGGGATATAAATCGACCTCGATAAATTGGAGAATTAGATGTTTTATAGGTTTAGGCCTATTCAGTGGTGTACATAGAATATGGCAGGTAGGGCACATGCACTAAAGTATTTTTTAGAATACCAGAAAAGTTTACATTATGAGAAAGATAATTTAAAGGGATAGTATAGTGTAGGAGTACAAAGCCGTATATCTTACACTATAACTCCCTCCGAGCTCCCCCCCACATACCCACACTCACAGCCAGTGGTGTATCCTGGTTTTGTGCTGCCCTAGGCAGGACAAAAGTCAGGCGCCCCCCCAACCCTTCCCCCCCGCCCCGCCTTCTAAATACACACACATTCACTGACATACGCATACACTCACTAACAGAAACACACACTCACAGGCAAACACACTCACACTAACAGACGCACACACACACAGTCAGACACACACACTCACTAGCAGACACACACACTCACTGACACAAAGTCAGACACACACTAACAGACAAACAGTCAGACACACGCTAACAGACACACGCTAACAGACACACACACAAACTCACACTAACAAACACACACATTAACAGACACTCACAGGCAAACATACTCACACTAACAGACACACTCACTGACACACACACTCACTAGCAGACACACACACACTCACTGACACAGTCAGATACACACTAACAAACACTCACTAGCAGACACACACAAACTCACACACACTCACTGACACACTCACAGGCAAACACTCACACTAACAGACACACACACACACTCTCACAGGCAAACACACACTAACAAACACACTCACTAGCAGACACACACACACACACTAACAAAACACACACACATTAACAGACACACACTCACTCACATTAACACATTTTTTTTTATCCCCCCTCCCCCCCTCCAACCTCCTTACCTTTGGGGTTCATTACCTCCCTGGTGGTCCGGTGGTTGCCGGGCTGGGCGGGCGGCTGGCGAGGGAACACTTCCCCTGAGCAGTCTGCTCAGCTCCCTCGCGCGCCGCAGAGTGAGGCTGGGAGCCGGAAGATGACGTCATATTCCGGCTCCCAGCCTCATTCTGCGGCGCGCGAGGGAGCTGAGCAGACCGTTCAGAGGAAGAGCTCCCTCGCCAGCCGCCCGCCCAGCATGTCTGTTAGCCGCCAGGCCAACAAGGCATTTGCCCTGGGCATTTGGGAGGCGGCATTTTTTGCCGCCCCCTGAAAACTGACGCCCGCGGCTAAAACGCCCCTGCTCACAGCGCATGTGGATTGGCTCCCCTGGTGGGTGACGTCAGATGCTTTGATGTCACCCGATGAGGGAGCCAATCTGCATGCGCAGCGAGTCCGCAAGCGTATTATGCGCTCTCCATAGGAAAGCATTGCTGCAATGCTTTTCTATGGGGATTTAACAGACACTGGATGTCCTCCGGCAGAGTGTGAGGGCATACAGCATCAGTAGACAAAAAGTCGCTTAGCAAGCAGGAAGTGCCTCTTGTGGTTGTCTGACAGCTACTAGAGGCAGTCTTAGCATTGCAATAAAAACATCCATCTAAAACTATGATTTCTATTGCAGGACTAATGGGGACAGAGACATTGCACCCACACTACTTCAATGAGCTGAAGTAGGTCTGGTTTGCTAAAGTGTTCCATTAATGCAGAATGTAATGCAACAATGCAAAAAATACAGAAAACTTTGATAAGGTGAAGAAAACCGTGGTAAAGTGTATTCCATAACTGTTCACCATGTCTGCCCATAGTGACTCAGGAAACATTTTGATGATACACAACTGAATAGGAGTCCTACTATTAACTCTGATACATGGAAATGGGAGCTGTCTCACACTAGCGCCTTATTGGTTCCATTTTGTCATAATAACAACTGATTTGATCTCAGAACAATCAGTCTCATTGGTCAGTTTTGAGTTAATGAAATCCACTTCATGTTTTAAAAGGCAGTTGTGTTCAGTAAATTTGTTTCATTGCATTCTGCATACAGTTATCTTTCTAGTGATATGTAATTCATCAGCCATCAGTTGTTAGAAATATATAACTTTAACAAAAGGTTTCCACATTTTTGGCTACTAGTGTAATAATGTAAGAAGCCAGAACCGAAGGTTTTGTACACTGATTTAGCAACACCGGCATTGATCAGTCAGTTCCTTTTTAAAAAAAACTGTAATACAGAATCCATGCAAGGAAGTCCGAGGAGACCATATCTCCAGAAGGATATTGATACTTTGGAAAGCGTTCAGAGAAGGGCTACTAAGCTGGTTCATGGATTGCGGGATAAAACTTACCAGGAAAGGTTAAAGGATCTTAACATGTATAGCTTGGAGGAAAGACGAGACAGGGGGGATATGATAGAAACATTTAAATACATAAAGGGAATCAACACAGTAAAGGAGGAGACTATATTTAAAAGAAGAAAAACTACCACAAGAAGAGGATATAGTCTTAAATAAGAGGGGCAAAGGTTTAAAAATAATATCAGGAAGTATTACTTTACTGAGAGGGTAGTGGATGCATGGAATAGCCTTCCAGCTGAAGTGGTAGAGGTTAACACAGTAAAGGAGTTTAAGCATGCGTGGGATATGCATAAGGATATCCTAGCTATAAGATAAGGCCAGGGACTAATGAAAGTATTTGGAAAATTGGGCAGACTAGATGGGCCGAATGGTTCTTATCTGCCATCACACTCTATATTTCTATGTAATACCATATTGGATACATATTCCCTGGTTTCATGTGCTTGCTGAATGTATGGTGAGTATCTAGTAACAGGTTAAATGAGTAACATACTCTAATGCCAATGCTAGCTGAATCTGTGCCATTGGGGGGAAAGAAATCTTTCAATTTCAGGACAACTGTTTGTTATTGTTAAAAGTGCAGCTTTTAAATGTAGCCCAAAATTGCAGAGTTGGGAATTAGCTGTATTTAGAATTTTTCCAATGTGGCTAGCAGGGCCTAGGACAGGGGTAGGCAACCTTTTAGCAGCACTGTGCCGAAATATGATTGTGATGTCCCATAGCGTGTTGGTCATATTTCTTTAAATTGAGGTGTGCATGTTGCCGTATTCTGCTTGTGTTATTTATACTGCAGTTGCTTTGTATCGTTGTATTTGTGCATATATGAGCTATTATATTGTATATGTTAATTAATAGTTAGTGGTATTGTGTATAATACCTATGAATTGGGGCTGCTTGTGGAATTGTGTGTGGATGGATATGTCACATTGTGTGTTTGGTAGTGTGTGTATGTGTGGGGCTGTTTGGGGTATTGCATGTGAGAGGCTGCATGTGGGGATGTGTGCATGCATGTGGATTGTTGGTGGTGTTTGTGCGGACTGTGTGTGTGTTTGTATTATTTGTATGAGAGGAGGGTTATTCTGCAGCTCTGTGTATATCTAGCAATGTGGGAGGCTTCCCTGGGTTTTAGTGGGGACCAGGCTGGCCAGGTACAGCTCAAGGACATAAGCTGCAACAGGAAGCTGTGGGCTGCTTTACTCCAGTGTGGATTCCCATTCCCAAGTGCTGGGAGGAAGAGATCTCCAATAACTTCCTCTACGTGCTGCCAGTGGCGTACATACCAGGGTCGCAGGGGTCGCGGCTGCGACCGGGCACGGCCCACCAGGGGGCCCGGCCGCCCCTGCGACCCGGTATATACACACAGGGCCAGCCTCTTCCCCTTGGGGGCCCAGGAGCCGGCCACCCCAGGGCCCCCCGAGGCTGGCCCTGCTGACATCGGGCGGGTGGCCGGTCAGGCAGGCGGGCGCGCGAGGGAGCACTCAGTGCTTCCTCTTCAGCTCCCTCGCGCACCGCACTGATGCCGGAGCCGGAAGATGACGTCATCTTCCGGCGCCGGCATTCCTACGCGGCGCGCGAGGGAGCTGAAGAGGAAGCACTGAGTGCTCCCTCGTGCGCCCGCCTGCCTGACCGGCCACCCGCCCACAGTGACCTGCCGCCCAGGGAATCCCCCCAGCACTCCAAAGGGTAAGGAGGCTGGGGGGATTAAATTTTAAACAAAAAACTAGTGTTAGTGTTTGAGTGTGTGAGTGTTAGAGTGAGTGAGTGTGAGTCTTAGTGTGTGTGAGTGTTAGTGTGTGTGTCTGCTAGTGAGTGTTAGTGTGTGTGAGTGTTAGTGTGTGTGTCTGCTAGTGTGTGAGTGTTAGAGTGAGTGTTAGTGTGTGTCTGCTAGTGAGTTTTAGTGTGAGTGTTAGAGTGAGTGTGAGTGTGTGTGTCTGCTAGTGAGTGTCAGTGAGTGTGTGTGTTAGTGAGTCTGTTTGATGTCTGTTAGTGAGTGTGTGTTTGTCAATGAGAGTCAGTAAATGTGTGTGTCTGTTAGCTAGTGTGTATGCGTCTGTAAGTGTGTGTGTCTTCAGCACTTACCTTTCTCCAGCGCCGGACTCCCTTGGCGCTGGGGATCCCTCAGCCTCTCAGCTCCGAATGCGACCGCGCACGCATTCAAACCGCCCATAGGAAAGCATTACTCAATGCTTTCCTATGGACGTTCAGTGTGCTCCTCTAGCGGCTGTCAGTGAGACAGCCACTAGAGGCTGGATTAACCCTCAGTGAAACATAGCAGTTTCTCTGAAACTGCTATGTTTTCAGCTGCAGGGTTAAAACTAGAGGGACCTGACACCCAGACAACTTCATTGAGCTGATGTGATCTGGGTGTCTGTAGTGGTCCTTTAAAGGACCACTATAGTGCCAGGAAAACATACTCGTTTTCCTGGCACTATAGTGCCCTGAGGGTGCCCCCACCCTCAGGGACCCCCTCCCGCCCAGCTCTGGAAAAGGGTAAACTTACCTTTTTCCAGCGCTGGGCGGAGAGCCTCCTCCTCCGATCCTCCTCTTCTTCCCCGCCGGCTGTATGCGCACGCTGCGCGCAAGCGCGCGATTCAGCCGGTCACATAGGAAAGCATTTACAATGCTTTCCTATGGACGCTGGCGTGCTCTCACTGTGAAAATCACATTGAGAAGCACGCAAGCGCCTCTAGTGGCTGTCAATGAGACAGCCACTAGAGGATTAGGGGGAAGGCTTAACCCATTCATAAACATAGCAGTTTCTCTGAAACTGCTATGTTTATGAAAAAATGGGTTAACCCTAGCTGGACCTGGCACCCAGACCACTTCATTAAGCTGAAGTGGTCTGGGTGCCTAGAGTGGTCCTTTAAGTGTGTGTGCATCTGCATGCACTGGCGTACATACCGCGGTCGCAGCCCTGTAACCCCTGTGACCAGGTGCCCACCGCCATGTGTTGCGGCCCGGCCCGCGCGAGGTGGGGGGCCCACGGATCAATTTTCGCACCGGGGCCCCATGGGTCATGTGTACCCCACTGCGTGCTGCAATGCATAAATTGAAGATTGTCTATCACCACCTTTTCGTATTATAGATATCTGAAGTTTTACTGGGACTCCTGACAGGCCAGAGCCTGTTTGGCTCTTGTAGCCTTGAGTGCCGTGCATGGCACTAGTGCCGTAGGTTTCCTACCCCTGCCCTAGTACATTCAGTTCTCTAATCAATTTCTAGTTTAATGAATAACCATGCTAGACTTTTGGGTTTTTTCACAAAATTAAAAACTGTGAATAAATATAAATTTTATTTCTAAATAGTCAGGCTGGAACAATCGGCTGGCGCTGTCCGTCAATGAGCTGATCCTGCACAGGAAGGTTTCGCTCAGGGGAGCTAACGGATTCTTTGTCCAAGAGCTCCCAGCTCTCAATGGAGGAAGTGACCTGCGCCCAACAGACTCCAGGTTAGTAGTCAAACTGCTAACAAATGGTTTGACAACTTTCAGGTTGAGTGGTGTTCATGGTACCTAATCACAACTGTGCACTTTAGTTTTTATGGTGCCTAGAGTGGGCGTTTAAATCTGATCTGTTACTTTCAGGTGTCTTTGCATATTTCACTAAAAACCCCAAAAGTGACAGATTCAGTGGGGGTCCATGACCGCAGGGTACAGGTGATGGATCTGCTATAATCCCAAATACTGCAAGAGCCCATTTAAACATGCACTCTCTAACAGTCCTAAAGCCATATCTGTGGTGACCGATCTGTGTTGGTGATTAGGACTGACTACACATCGTATGACACATGATAATATTGGATAACTTGACAAGTCTGACAATTAGCTTCTGAAAACAGAATTGTTATAAATGTTTTTCTATTGACATTTAATTTCCCCAGCCACCCCGTGTGTCCCGTTTCCCCAGCCTCCCCGTGTGTCCCGTTTCCCCAGCCTCCCCGTGTGTCCCGTTTCCCCAGCCTCCCCGTGTGTCCCGTTTCCCCAGCCCCCTCGTGTGTCCCGTTTCCCCAGCCCCCTCGTGTGTCCCGTTTCCCCAGCCCCTTCGTGTGTCCCGTTTCCCCAGCCCCCTCGTGTGTCCCGTTTCCCCAGCCCCCTCGTGTGTCCCGTTTCCCCAGCCCCCTCGTGTGTCCCGTTCCCCCAGCCCCAGTATGTTTCAATTTGGTTTTAGTTTAGTTTTAGGTGACTAAATTTCCTAAATTTGAATCAACAAATTTGTTAGTCAACAAAATGAACACTGATTCCCCGCAATTTTCACTTTACGGAATAACCCTGTAAGTGTTCATGTCCAGCTGTTTGCTGCTCAGCCAGCGTTCCAGCTGCCTTGGCATGATGTGAGTATTAAGGCACTATAACTACAAATTTTAATTTATTACTGGGAATGTCAGTTTAATTTCGATATCTATGTGGATACCTGATGGGTTGATATAGAATGCTTGTACCATGAAGGACTCCTTAATTTAAATACAAATTCTTTTTTTTTTTTTTTTCTTTGATGGGTGAGTGCCCCTCCTTAAAGTAAAAATGTTACATACAATTTATAGAACGTATTACCGTCCCCCATACTTACACCTCCTGCCTTATTCTAGTGCAGGGTTTGTATTAAACACTCTCAAACAGGAAGTTTTCTACAATACCACAAGCAAATGCCGAGTTACACGATCAGATAAACAAGCCTTGGATTTCCTTTTACTTTGACGCGTCTCCCGTCTTGCAGAAACAAACCCATTCTATTATTCTGAGTGAGGCCGACTCACTGTGATAATGTGTGAATATCCTTTTCTTTTTTTTTTTTTTTACTATGGTTTATAACTCAAATAATTCTACATTCATTCTGTTGAATCTCATAGGTCCAGGCTGAATAAGTAATACATTTTGTCACGTCAAAGGGACCTGAAGTGTTAAGTCTCATGCTGGCCAAATGGTCTCCCAGGACCCTGCAATGTGTAAGCGAATACAGCATATGATTGATGTAGACAAATGTTCAAGCAGAGATCTAAAATCCAATCTGACCATATATAAAGGCAGTGGTGTAGCATGGTTCAACGTGTAATATGGGTCTGTACAGGGATCAGGGCAAATAAACGCATGTCTTTAGTCTACTCATTGTGCAGCGCGTCAGAATACGTTGGTGCTCTGTAAATCATATCTAACTTGGCATGTGTTAAGCACTGAACAATCTGGCCTTTACTTATGGTTACTCTTATAACTCCTGGCCCCAGCCTGAAGTTTAATGCTGTGATTAGGAAAACCATATATTGTTCTTGTCATCCCCAACCAGCAACAGTCACTAGGTGCCTGCAGAATAGCGTTAAAGGGAAACTACGATGCTAGGAATACAAAGTTGTATTTCTAGCACTACCCCTCTGCCTCACGCCCTCCCATGGTGCACTTACCTGGATCCAGCGTCGATGTCACTCTGCGCTGGTTATGGCTCTGCCTCCGCTTCTTTTCTGCTGCCGTCAGCTGGCCTTGTAGATACTGGTGCAGTTCACTGGGGCAACCTCACATCCAAATCCGGTGTTTCCGGTGTTGTGGTGCCTTTGTAATTCCTCAGATGTATATGCAAAATAGAAGACAGACGGGGGAAAAAAGGAGCTGATTGTGTAGTACAGTGGTAGGCAACCTTTGGCACTCCAGATGTTGAGGATTACAACTCCCATAATACTTGACAAAGCATCATGGGTGGGGGGAGGGTTTGTCCAAAACATCTGGAGTGCCGAAGGTTGCCTATGCCTGGTGCAGTATATCTTAGTATTCTTTTGGAGAGATATAATCAGCAAGATGTACACTTACACTTTTCGGCAGCAGGGGCTGGAGATACTATAACCACTTCAAGGAGATAGATATTTTATAGTGGCAACATTGTCCCTTTAACCCCTTAAGGACACATGACATGTGTGACATGTCATGATTCCCTTTTATTTCAGAAGTTTGGTCCTTAAGGGGTTAAATAGAGCAAATGCTAAACTTTGTTATTCTGAAGGTAATAGCGGAGTCAGGCCCTTACGTACTTATGTAAGTTCTCCTCCTGTTTCCATTCAGAATGATAGACAACCTTCCAGCCAAAAGTCACATTTTATCAAAGATCGATAGATCAGTTATATCTTTACAGGAATTCTTCGATCTGGTGTAAGTCCAGCATGGATTTAAATAAATCCACAGCTAAGAAATATTAGCCACTCTGTATTGTCCTGATAGATTAAAGCTTTAATTCTCTCTGACACCTTATTGGTCTTAATGCAAAGTCAGTGGAAATATCTAGATTAACAATGACCTTAGAAACAATGAAATTAGATCTGTCACCAGCACCTCCTACAGATGATGCCATGGTAGTCAAGATCCAAGTGGACGATGTTAAATGAACATTGTGCTTTTGCTGTGAAAATGGCACAAAACAATTAAATAAGGGAGCATTATAGTCCAAGTCTGGATAACGCACTAGGCATATGCTAATAAATAAAAACAAAATAAGCTATTCATATGGTACAGGTTCCCTCTCTAATGGCAAAACTGAGCTAAATCAGAATAGCTATTAAGGGGAACTCTTACATCACAGAATATTTAATATTGTGTCTACAAGTCCTCTATCTATAGCAAATATGTGTTTTGAGAGGTCTGAAAATATTAAAATTATACGTAGAAATCCACCCCTCCATATTTACTCTATCCTGGATCTGAGTGGCTCCATCTTGTTTCCGTATCAGTCATTGTTACAGGTTCTACACATTTTTTCCCTTAAAGGACCACTATAGGCACCCAGACCACTTCAGCTCAATGAAGTGGTCTGAGTGCCAGATCCATCTAGGGTTAACCCTGCAGCTGTAAACAGAGAAACTGCTATGTTTACATTAGGGTTAATCCAGCCTCTAGTTGCTGTCTCATTGACAGCCGCTAGAGGCGCTTCCGTGCTTCTCACTGTGTTTTTCACAGTGAGAAGACGCTGCCGTCCATAGGAAAGCATTGAGAAATGCTTTCCTATGGACTGATTGAATGCGCGCGAGGGTCTTGCCGCGCATGTGCATTTGGCGGATGATGTCAGAAGAGGGAGGAGAGTCCCCAGAGCTGGAGAGAGGTAAGTGTTTAACCCTTTAACCCCTCTTGAGCCCGGCGGGAGTGGGACCCTGAGGGTTGGGGGGGGACCTATTAACACTATAGTGCCAGGAAACCGAGTTTGTTTTCCTGGCACTATAGTGGTCCTTTAAAGAAACACTCCAAGCACCATAACCACTAGCAGCTGATGTGGCTATTGTACTGGGTGTGCCCTGATACAAAAGGGGGGGAGGGTAAGTAATTCCAAGTCCAAAATTACCTGGGGTAGCCTCTTACTCTGCCACCCAGAAACTCCTTGCACTGAGCTAGAAAGCCCTTACTGGAACGGTATTAGGGGACCTCTGGCACCATAAGAAGTGGATGTGGAGAAACATAATCGATGTTACAATTTCTCCTTCAATACGGTGTGAGCCCTGGCTGTGCCTGAACTGAATTGTGATGTCATTTGCTAGATCTGAACATAACTCTAATATAAATTTAAAAGAAAAAGTTAATAAAAGTAATTTTCAATTAGATGTATTGGCCAAAAAAACACATATCACAGTTTCACTTCCAATTCCCAATCTATGTATTTTTTATTTTTTTTTTAAAAATTCCATAACGTTTAAATTTTTCTTGTCTATTATCTACAATACCCATTTTAGTAAATACACCCTCTTGGTCTGGATTTATTAACCATGAGATGCACAGGAAATCCAGGATTAAGTACAATAAATGAGTCACTATGCAGGAAAGCAGTAAAAATACAATGGTATCTGGCATAAGTGAGAAATCAAGGATCGGACTCAGCAACATGTACTGTAACTGTACACAAATCAATGTTTTCAGATATTCCTGGAGTTACAGGTCAGCCAGTTTGCTCTATTCCACATTCTGACAATGATGGGGTCACATTCTGACAATGATGGGGCCGAGATCCTCTATCCTCCATGTGATGGGTCACGTGCCCTTCCAGTTATGGGGGTCGTATATCCTGACAAGCACTGGGGGCTGCGCTGTCATTCAACTAGATTAAGTTCTACAAACCCAGATTGCAAATAAAAAAGTGCAACAGATGTGGCTGTCAGACCGTTATTACAGAGAAAACATTCTGTGTTTCTGGACTTTCAGGCCCAGGATATTCCAGCTGTTAAGTTCCTTTTAGCTTTTTTTTCATGTGTACTTTGCTTTTGCTTTTTTTAATCCTTTGATGTAGAGATTATAACAATCCTGTGTCTCTGAGCTATATACCCAGCCAGCCTTACTTCTCTCTGAATCATTGCGGCTGAGCACAAACAAACCTCATGCTTGCGAAAATGGGTCTAGGCTCTAACACTTGTAGCAATTCTAATTTAAAGAGAGCCTATAGGCACCCAGATCACTACAGCTCATTGAAGTGGTCTGGGTACAGTGTCCCTGTCCCCTTTAGTCCTGCAAAGTAAAACATGCAGGATTAAGACAGCCTTTAGTGGCTGTCTACCAGACCCCTACTAGAGGCACTTCCTGCAGTTTCACTGAGTTCAACTCTGTGTAGCGACGCTGGACATCCTCACGCTTTACATGAGGGCATCCTGCGTCTTCAAAAATCCCATAGGAAAGCATTGATTCAATGCTTTCATATGGGGAAGGCCTAATGGGCACACACCGCTCGCTGTGGATGCGCATTAGGCCCCCCCCCCTCCCCCCCCTATTTCCAATATCGGAGGAGACAGAGCCAGCGCAGAGAGACCATGGTGCTTTAAAGAAGTAAGTGTTAAAAGGGCTTTTTAACCCCTTAATCACCGCTCACCGTGGATGCACATTAGGCTCCCCCCCCCCCATTGCCGATATCGGAGGAGACAGAGCCAGCGCAGAGAGACCATGGTGCTTTAACCTCTTAAGGACACATGACATGTGTGACATGTCATGATTCCCTTTTATTCCAGAAGTTTGGTCCTTAAGGGGTTAAAGAAGTGTTTAGGGCAGAGGGACCCTACCGCGTTATAAATGCAGTTAGGAATAGTGTTTCTTTAAGAATAGCTCTGTTTAGAGATCATATCCCTATATCAATGGTTAGAAGAAGGGGGGAAATATTAAACATGGGAGGCTATTATGAAAGTGTCACTTTATATAACAAATCTAGGTAATTTATTCTGCTATTGCAGTGAGAAAGACATGTATACTGTAGTCATCAGATCCACGGACAAACAACACACAATTTAATTAATAGAACAGAACTGACCTCCGGATATAATGCGCTGATTTGCCATTCCCCAGTCACTTCCCTACAATTCTCAGTTTATTGATTAAATCCCAACAGTGTTTGCAGAATGTGTTAATGCATATTATACTGCAATTAGAGAATACAAATCACGGTTTAGTATCCATGCCCTCAATAAAAACATGCATCCATTTATTTATGCATTATTTTTAATTTGAGGTATATGTAAAAACATCTCACAAAATCTGCAGATCTCTTGTCTGAAGCCTCTGCAATCCTCCATTAGACTTTCTTCAAAATCAATATGACCCCCCCCCCCCATTACTATAAGGGAGGTTGTAACCTTTGTTTTATCCCCAACTGCTATGTGTCCAGTTGGACTACTAAACACACAAGCTAGTGACTGGACAGTTGCTAGAAAGAACCCATCCCATGGGAATGGGACCTGTAGAATAGCAGTGGGGACATATTCCTCCCATTGCACCTACCTGTGGGTATCTAGTGGGGGACTTTAAGTAATGGGGATGAACTGCTCACCATCCACCCCTCATCCCCATCCATGGCCAGCAGGTGGGGGCTATTGAATAAAAAAATAAAATGGGATAGATATTCTAATTCTATAAGGTACAGATGCACAAAGGACTGATTTAATTCAGACATCAGATATTTCTTGGCCATTGTTGCAGATGCTCGTTAGTTACCTGAATTCTTCCCGAATTTGGGTTTAGTAAATGAGAATTGCAATTTAAGTCAGAATTCGTCCATTTTTATCCAGATAATTAAATGTTAAGGGAATTACCTTGTGTGTGTGTCTGAAATTCCAAATTATTTTTTTATTTTTAGATCAAATTAGCCGAACTGCAGAATGTTTCCAGTTTTAATTTCCTGGCCTAAAATTTTGAAATTCAGTTTGAATTCACTTTAAATAACATATCAGTGCATAACTCTGTAAGCGTTTAAAGTTTATTTACCAAACATTGAATTTAACGATTTGAAAACTCCAAATCCGCAAATAGTCACAACTCAACTATCTTAGCCTGAATTTTGAAGTTCATTTTTTTTCTCATAATTTGCTGTTTAGTGAATACATCCCCGAAACATTATTGGTCTTAACATAAATAGATATAATTTGTTATCAGTGTTCCCTTAAAACACACAGAATAATCTGCATACAGCAATTTGGTTTCACAGAATAAAAACGAACTGCTAATCTTTGTAAACTGATAAATATTTGCAATGACACAACAGTTAGCTGAAAACATAAACAAAAAAACACCCAACAAATGTTTCAATTAAAACTTCTCCAGATTGCAGTGGGAACTAAGTAGCAAGCCGAGCCCTGCAATGACAAGAGTTGTTCTGCATGTCTCTGCACCCCCTAGGGTAATCCATCCCTTGTGCCAGCCTGGCATTCTGTGTGGCTGTCAATTTCAATCTTGTCAAAACCGTTCCTTTCCCTGCCAAATACTAGTCAGCAGAAACAAGGCTTCGTTTGTTTTGCAATAGCAGTTGTTGGACCCAAAATACATGTACGAAAACAATGTGCAGTGTTTATTTAATGCCCAATGAGTTAGTTTGGCAAAACTCCCAATACTATTAAAAGGTGAGAGTAAAAAAAAAAAAAGTTTTAGAAATTAATATCTTTTAAATAAAACAAAATCATTAAGCTGTGCCTTCTAAAAAGGTTTTTGGCACTTTTCACGTCCGGTTGGGTGCATAAATTTGATAAAATTGGGTACATAAAGAAACCCGTCATGTGAGCGCCAGGATAGACTTCAAACATGTTTAAATGCTGCTGATTTCCAGGTGATTTTTTTTAAAAGGGACATTCGAACACACGTCCCAAATTAATTTGGTATTCTTGAAACCCAGGTTAACTATCTTGTGACCTATGTCAGGTCACGGCACAAATAAAGGCCTACATATTCTGCAAGGCTATTCAATAAGTGTACTAACAAACAAGGCAAGTAGGACGTCAAGGAACAGAAGGTGGTGAGGTCCCTGATCAAATGAGCTCACATTTTAAGGGTTTGCAAGGCACATGCTCACAGCATGGATGAATGGCATGCAAATCTCCACACCATAGTGTTTTTGAAAATAAAATCCCGTGCCAAGAATGCGTTCATTGCTAAAATGGAGCCATATGTAAGCTGAACTATGACTACTGGCTTATGCAGGAAGTTCAAAGCATTTCTTTCTCTACTTTTCATATCATAAATATAGTGTCTGAAATTATAACTGTATCAAGAAAATAATAAAACTGAATGGTTCATAGAAGTCAAAGAATTAATTCTATTTAAAGGAAAACTCCAGTGCATCCGTTTTCCTGGCACGGCAGGTACCCTCTCCCTCCCACCTCCCATCCCAGGTAGTTGAAGGGGTGAAAACCCCTTCAGGTCACTTACCTGAGATCACGCCGTTGTCCCTTGGCGGTAGTTTCTGGTCGGCGTCTCTCCTCCCAGTAATCACGTCAGCCGGTGGCGAGACTGAACCCGCCCGCCGCTGAGGAAACCTAATGCGTATGTGCGGCAATGCCGCGCACGCGGATTAGGTCTACCCATAGGAAAGCATTGAAAAAGATTTTCAATGCTTTCCTATGGGGAACTGAGCGACGCTGGAGGTCCTCACACAGCGTGAGGACGTCCAGCGACGCTCTAGCAAAGAAAATCTTTGCTATGAATCAGGAAGTGCCCTCTAGTGGATGTCTAATCGACAGCCACTAGAGGTGGAGTTAACCCTGCAAGGTAATTATTGCAGTTTATAAAAAAAACTGCAATAATTACCTTGCAGGGTTAAGTGTAGTGGGAGTTGGCACCCAAACCACTCCAATGGGCAGAAGTGGTCTGGGTGCCTAGAGTGTCCCTTTAACTCATGAACTAGCAGAGTCTGTTTCCAAAAATGCATTTATTTAAAATGCATAGTGTACTTACCTTGAAAAAGAAAAAAATATATATATATGTATTTATTTATTTATTCACTATTACAAAATGTGTTCTTGGAGCATCCCTTTAAAACACCATCGGAAGGTTTCGTACAGCTACATACAGACAGTATTAAAAGTCTACCGTTTGACGATCTAAGACCAGCTGAAAAAACTGAATGCATTGGTGCATTTTATATAAATAGAACAGATGAGCCGATACATTGTGTCCTCATTTGCATTGCACTTCCCAGAATTCCAATTACTATTATCTGGAACAGGTTGTTTGAACAGAGACATGTGAATGCTCTCATAAAAGTGAGTGTATGAGTTGGTATTAAAGAAACGGCATAAATTAAGGGTGCGCTTTTTCTTTTATAGATCAAAAGAAACGCTTGTTTTTTTATTTATATATATATATATATATATATATATATATATATATATATATATATATAAACAAGGATTGTGCGGTGATCTGTAGAATAATTCTTTGGATTTTTCCAGACACAATTACATTGACAAAAAAAAAAAAAAGGCAATTAACGTCTAGCTATATCAAACAGGGCTGAATCTGCAAATCCAAGGATAGGCTCCGAACCAACCCTGAACAACATAAAAGCACTATCTGAAGTTTATAAAAACACTACGACCGGCTCCAAGCCTTTTAAACCAGTAAGATTATTTAAACAATAAAGCACACGTGAGAGTAACCGAGTAGCACTTAAAGGAGATCTGTCTCTTCACAACATTTTATATATTCTGTTTACTTTTTGCCAATATATAAAAAGTATGTATTTTAAAACAAATTATAAAAAAAGAATTTAAAGTTAGATGTAGAAATTCATATCCGATAATCTCGAACCTTCTTCTTAGCTCCCTGTCAATCATTGTTATAAGCTCTGTCTTTTTGCAATGGTTAGTCAGTGTAGTAGTTCTCAGGAGGAAAGTGGAAAGCGATAAATGTACCTGAAGCACTGGGTCCTTCTTGCTGCAATTATCCAATTGTGTTCCATCTTCAGCCCCTGGCAAATACGCTTCCAGATGGATGCTCTGCCACCGGTGCATGGTGTCTACTGGTGAACGTGCAGGATACTGAAACAAAAATGTTCTATTGCATGCCACGACCTCTTTTATTCTAACTATGACACTGAGAAAAATGGGAATATTTTAAGACTTCCTCGCGCATGTGCATTGAGATGCCCGGAGTATTACTGCACCAATCAAACGAAGCTGGCAGCTAGTGGCAGAAGGAGGGTGGCCTTTGGCCACATTTTGACAAATATCGTCTTCTACATAAACCCAAGAAGTCCCTATTTGCATTTTAATAATTTGATTACGTTAGAATTTCCATGAAATATGCAGTCTGTAAGGTTTTTTTTCTTCTTCTAAAAGTGTCACTTTATGTCTTAAAATGTGTTCAGACTAGGCAATATTTACACAGAACAAATCAGCCGATACTTTACGTTAGAAACAACTTTACAAACAGGACACACATTTTCAAGAAGTAGGAATGAAAACCCAGACAATTCCAAAAATAATTTTACTATACTAGAAACAGAAATATTATAGATCAACTTTCAGTGAGTGTTTAATGGTGAGTTTTCTACAACCTTTGCTTAGTCTGTACAACAAACTTATTTAAAGGGACATTATAGGCACCCAGACCACTTTAGCTTATTGACGTGGTCTGGGTACAGAGTCCCTATTGAAGAGAAACTGCAATGTTTACATTAGAGCACTAAGTCTGCCTCCAGTGGCTGTCTATCAGATAGCCACTGGAGGCACTTCCTGGATCCAAATGCTCTGCATAAGGACATCCAGTGTCAGCTATTTCCCCATAGGAAAGCACTGATTCAATGATTTGCTATGGAGAGGTCTAATGCGCACGCGGCATATGCTGAGCATACGCATTAGCGCCACTCATTGCGGGTTGTCTTTTGAGGGATCAGGTAAGTAAATGAACGGTTTTTGACTCTTTATTCAATGGGGAGGGGGACACGAGGGAGGGGGTGACAGAGGGAGCTATAGTGCCAGTATAACAGCTTTGTATTCCTCTCACTATAGTATCCCTTTAATAAGGGATATCCTAATCAAATCAGCTTTTGTAAAGAACTCTTGTATTGAGTGGACTGTTTCTTAGAAAAAGTACTTTTATTTAAAAAAAAAAAAAAAAATCAATCACATTCACTGTCAGCATTCTTAAAATAAATACATTCTTTATTCATTCATTCATTCAATATGGCTTAATGTTCCTTTTCACCCCAAATCACTTTTAACAACAGCAGGTCCTACAGCACTTATCTGCTGTAAAACAGTAATTTTCAAGATTTCTGTACAAATAATCTTCATGTCTGGAATTATTATAGCAATTCATAAACAATTCCTAGTGAAGCATGCATTGTCCTTTTTTTTTTTTAATATTCGTTTAACTGTACCACATTTTAACAGTATTCCTATTTTTTTTTTTGCAATGCAGACCAACCAATTATTACTTTTAAAACCACTAGTCTCAAAATGTAATAAAATATTTTGACTCCGCTATGAAGCTCAACATTAAAAAAAAAATCTAGCTAAATTCGAATTGCTGGTGAGTTGCGTCAAGTTACAAAAACCATAGGAGGCACCTATTTAGCATGGTAAATAGGTGTCCAAAGTCACAAAGAACCCACTTATGTTTTCTCCCATAGACTTGCATGTCTAAATATTCTCTGAGATGAACAAACATTCTTGCAAGACATCTTGCCCACTGTGAATGAAACTGAAAAGTCCATCAAAGTTTTTAGTGTAAAAAGAACACATAAGAACTGTGTTTTTTTCATAAAGGGAGTCCTTATTTCATCACGTAACTACAATGCATGTTCTGTCACTGTTGTAGAGAGTATGAGGACTCAAATCCAGAACCTTCAAGGAGGGTCCATACCTCTCATAACTCATTTCAGTTCGTTACTTTTTTTTTTTTTTTTTTTGGGAAGCACGGGGTAAGGGTAACGATGAGTCATAGCCAAATCTGCATATGTCCTCTCACTAGCCAACCTTTGCCATCATCCTCATTGAGTTTACTTTGGAGGATGTGATATAATACAGAGGTATTACATGTGCCAAAGTGTATTTTGAGGGCATCTGTGATCCTGCCTACAAGTACAAGCTCAAGGTTGTGTCCTGTCAGTCTCCCTAGTTGTTCCGTCAGCTAGAAGACATGGAATCCTGTTCTGTGTTCTCCTGTAGGGAATCGGACAGCATATCTCCGGGGTCGTCTGCAATGTTTGGTTCACTGTTACACTGTCGTGAGTTGAAGCCAGGCTGCAGTAGGAGACATTGTTCCCCAATTTCAGACTCATCCGACCTTGCTGGATGCATGATGGAGGCCATGGCTAGAAGTTGAATGTCTGTGTGAGCATTGGCCACAGTGTGTCGACGGATGCTGCCACATTTCTCTAGGTAAGTCTCCCCTTCTTGTTCCGTGAGTGGGGACAAGGAGCGCTCAGCAGCAAGTGAGGTGGTAGGGTGGGAAGCTGAGTAAGGCATAGGTTCCGATTTGGCGTGACATCTGGTGAATCGATGTTCTAGTAAAAAACAAGACAAAGCAGAACGGGTAAGAAAGAAATATGTAGGGCTTCACAGCATAAACAAAAAACAAAAAACAATTTCTCTAAAACAAACACATAAAAGTGAAGTTTCTGAAATTGGTCAAATAATCACACTGACAATCCTATGATCATTCTCAGTAAACATTATCTGCACAGCTTGGAAACAGATTTATGATCGCACATTTTATAAAACATACTTGAGACTGCAGACTCGTGTCATATATAATAAAGAAAGTCATCACCAATCAGAACTAGCGCACAATGAAACGGGCAATCTCTCGGATATTTCATATTTAGATTGCGTTATTTTGTGTTCTATTATTTTGTATAAAAAAATTGAAAGAAATTGGGAAGCTGCACTTTAAACATTCTGCTTCCATGGGCCTGGTAAATACAACAAACTGGTTCTATCACATGGCAATAGAATGGGTCAGCACTTAAATACTGGAAGAAAATATCCCAAACATTTCTTTCATGGATATTTTAAACAACGAACTCGAGGTTTTTTTTTTTACTAAACTGCCAATTTCCTTTTCAAAGCTTCACAGTGCTGATGTAGTGAATAAGGGCAAGTTAGCAACATGCTAAATATATTTCTGAAAACCTGGGTTGTCCTCTCCACTCCAGGACCCAAACCTGACCTGTTTGTGCAAGCCGTGCTTTGTTACTAAATTTCCTTTTATTGCCCAGAAAACGTATTAAAATCCTTGCTTATCTGATTGCACTTACATTTATCACGCTTATTTTATTATTTATCTAGCGCCAGCGCTGTACAATGGGATCACTGGTTTCCCTGAATTCATCTAGCCACAGAAGTCCAAAGGCTATTATACAGGACTATAATGATATATATTTCCATTAAAACCTAGACAATCAAAGGCCAGTGAACAATATGGTACATTGTGCTTACTGATGAAACTTAATCCATTCATCTGGATATAAATGTATATGGCAGAAGGAGCCACTTGTTAAGAGGGCTGGGATATGGGGTATAAGAACGGAGTGGGGTATATGGTCCTTCATGCAACACCAGCCTGCGATGGAAGAGTTGGGTGTCATGGTGAAGAAGCAAAGCCATAGTTAGAATGGAGGATTTAAAGGGACATTATAGGCACCCAGACCAATTCAGCTCATTGAAGTGGTCTGGGCACAGTGTGTGTGTCCCACTTAGCCCTGCAATGTAAAACATTGAAGGTTTACAGAAAATGTTTATATTGTAGGGTTAAGACTGCTGTTTACCAGACAGCCACTAGAGGTACTTCCTGAAGTTTCACAGAGTTTGATTCCATCAAATGATGCTGGGAATCCCAGAAAATCCCTATAGGGAATGGGGAACGCCTAATGCACAGGCAGCACTTTCTGCAAATGCACATCACACATGCCAATGGGTTAACTATGTCGGAAGAGGAGTGAAGAGTGCTACTTAGCACCGAGGAAATGGTGCTGAAATAGGGTAGGTGTAAAAGATTTTATTTTTTTCGTGTTTTTTTTAAAACCCTTTATTATTACAGGGAGAGAGGAGGGCAGAACTGTGTTAGGAATACAATTTTGATCTTTTATAACTCAGAAAGCAGCAGGAATGGACAGTAGAACAAAGTATTCCCCTTTTCAACCATCCTGGAGTTCCTACTAAAGGGGTCTTCAACGGTTACCACATTAAGTGAAACAAGATTATATGTGTCGGAGATACAGCCAGAGAGTCCCTTATGCTGGAAAGCTGTAGCTATACATAAGACAAATTGTGGAGTAGGTAGACCATATAAAGTTATATGAGGTCTGAATGGTTGATCAAGGAAAGATTATGAGACAATTAGGCGACCATAGAGTTCATTTTCTCTTATAATTCACATAGAACGCAGACATCAAAGTTTAGAACTATATTGAGGAACCATGAGAATTTGGCTAACGCAGTCCTAAGACATTTTCATTGTCTCCAGCATTTTGTTTGTTCAAGTTTTTACAAAAAATAAAAATGCTTTAAAAAGTGGGTTTGTCTGGTTGAAAGGATAGCAGCAAGTCAACCTTTGCCACCTTACGAGCAGGACTTTGTCTGAACATTGGACCCGACAGGGAGATATGCAAGAAATGTGATTAGTTCAGACTTGTTCTGACACTGTGCTTGGATAAACACTGGGTTTCTGATAGAATGAACTTTCGAACTCAGCATTTAGCCTCTAGGCAACATGTCCAACTATGGGTCTCATGAAAGCACATGGTCCGCCTTGCAATACCTATGAGTGATTATGACATGTTGTGAAGCTTTTAGAAGAAAGACAAAAAAAAAAAGACTAGATAATTTGAAGAACACAATCTTTTAATTACTAGCACAAAAGGCTCTAAGCAAATGGCAGGACATTCCATGTAGTAGAAGTAGTTAAGACAATATCTTCTGAAATGGACAAGCACAAACCCTGTATTTAATATATGTAATATTTATTGAAAGACACACTTGCTAATGAAACAAGGTAAAGAATCAGAAAATATGTAAATATACTGGAGATGATTAAGCACACATTGTGTCCGTTAGACTCTCTTCCGGAGAATACATTTCAGGAATTACCCCAACAAGGTCAATTTTCCTCCTATGTTTGCAGAGAAGTCAAGATGAAATAATTTGACTACTGCTTTATTGTCTGTTAGGCACCAATTAACCTGCCTTGTCCATACCCATTGTTCCTCCAAATTACTGTATAGGGCATGTTTCTCATGTACCTGTAATTAGCTACCTCCTATTGATCTTCTCCCTTGTTTACAACCCAACTGATATTTTTATGGTGTTTATATTCTACTATATAAAACTTCAATTTCTTCTCAGCTACTTTTTTTCTCAACCCCAATTATCTCCTCATCTTACTAAGTACTTTGTATAAAAGTCCTATAAAAGCTAGATTTCAAGTGTATATGGAGTTCTAATCTCATAGATTTTATAAATTCTATAACCCCTTTGAGTGTAATCAGTGATATTTGTGAGACTCCTTCTATTGGAGAAGCTATTTCACAAATTGAGCAAGATGCCCTGAAGACCCTTTTGTCAGAAGTCAACTGATGCATCTAAAATAAAAACCGATGCTCATGATTTCAACTCTAGCACGTACCAACCGAAAGCAAAAGACACCGGGTACTAGATTGCCTGTTTGGAAATTGTAGGCAATTATGTGTGGGCAGAGACTGAATAATTATTTACACAATGATAACAAATATATATTTTTCTGTAATTATGTAATATTGCCTCTAATAATCTAATAATATAAATACTGTTTGATTCCAAGCTGCCTAGGTCACATTCTAGTAAACAAGTGGTCTATAATTATCTACACCAGGGTGATAATACTATGATGGGGAATGTCCATGGAATGTTCTACTGGTCTGGCATTAGAACTCCCTAGAATACTCCCCCCAGATATCACCCATAAATTAAAAAACACCTACTCATACGACTGGAGAACTGACTACATCACATTTCTAGGAATACGTTTTACAAAATCGCACACCGCACTATTCAATGCCAATTATGGCAAACTCAGTATAGAAATAAAAAAACAACTACAAGAATGGAAAACATCATTCATATCCTGGTCGGGTCGCATGGCAGCGATCAAGATGATAATTCTCCCCAAGTTGTTATACCTATTCAGATCACTAATGATTCATATACCTGCCACGTATTTAGCCACAATCCAACGCTGGATAACCAGATTTGTATGGAATGACAAAAAGGCACGTATAGCCCTAAAGGTATTGCAATTACCGCTCAAAGAAGGGGGTATGAATATGCCAAACCTGAGACAATACTATCACGCAACCATACTAAGTAGTATCATTCAAGCACGGCCAGGTACACAAGCACCTCAATGGAAACACTTAGAAGCAGAATGGGCTGATAATGCTAGCACTGATAATTTAGTGTGGATACCAAAACCTAACCGACCGCAACTGCAAGACTGCCTACCAACCACAACACTGTCACTAAAAATATGGGATGGAGCCCGACCCACCCTAACAAATAATTCAACAATCTCTAAAGCCATGCCACTTAAGTCACTAGCGCTCATTATCCCGGATTTTAACTACAGAATATGGGAAAGACATGGTATACAATTCCTACATCAGATAATCACCAACACGGGCCTAACGACCTTTGCCTCATTACAAAACTCCCATAAGCTACCGATAGTAGCACACTATTCATACCGCCAATTAGATTCATGGCTACGCATACAAATCCAGGAGAAAACAATCAATACGCAGACACAAAGGATGACAGCATTCGAGGAAATGTATACTAACCCCACACCACCCCAGAAACTCATATCCTCCATATACGCAACACTACCCACAAAACACAAACTGCATGAACATAAATTTATCAAAGCATGGGAAACAGAGACCCACAAAAAATTTACTGAACAAGAATGGGAATATATGATCCTCACTCCCAAAAACTTTTCTTTATGCTCAAGACATATAGAGTTAGCCAAAAAACTATTATACAGATGGTATCTCACGCCCATACGACTACACAAATACAACCAATCTCTTCCGACACAATGCTGGAGGTGCAAATCAGGCACAGGGACCATGGCACACATATGGTGGACGTGCCCCAGCCTACAACAATACTGGAAAGACATATCCAAACTCATTACAAATAGCACGGGATGCTCCCTGCCTCATAATTTAGAACATTACGTGCTTTTCAATATTCCTAAAGCGCTACCTAAGCCAGACAGGTATCTAATCTTCCATATCAATATAGCAGCCCTGGGTGCCCTAGCACAAAACTGGCTATCACAGACTGTACCCTCTATCTCCATGTGCATGCAGCAAATTAGCCAGGCGGGCCATTTCGAAACCATAATGAGACGGCAAAACACGCCTCCCAACAAACCACATAATAAGCGCCGGAGGCACTGGGAAATAGCATGGGAAAAATGGGAAACATACAAAGGTGGTACAACAGAGAACCTACAAACGTGAGCTGGCCTCACGACGGACCTAAACCTATAAAATAACCCTCAAAGATTAGAATACCCATCAAAGATTATCCCATCATACGAGAAAGTCAGACTAACTGATCACAAGGAGTACGACCACTCCAAACAAAGCTAGAGATAAAAAGGCAAACCTACTTAGTTACCTGACTAAACCCCAGGCAACCCCAAGCAAACATCAGGTCTCCCATGAGGAAGCATGTCAAACACCACTATTGAGACATAAGGTTAGGCTCTGGCTCTCACATCTATCTCAAGGGTAAGGGAAAGGTATATATGCCAGGGCCAAGGTACGAATGTCAACTGTCTGGTACTGCTCAATAACTATTGTATGTAACTTCACAATTGTGCCTAAAGACAATGTCGGTATTTACTACCTTGCACAACCTATTTATGGAATTGCAACCTCCTCTCCCCCCCCCCTACCCCTCCCTTTCTTCATTCTGTACCCTCTACATTCCAAGAAATGACAAAACAATAAAAATTGTCAAATAAAAAAAAAAAAAAAAGAACTCCCTAGAATAGCTAAAACAAATAAAAGTATAGGCATCAGATAATACAGAATCACCAAAAAGCTGGAAAAAATGTTTCACTTCTGTGCAGCTGTTTCAAAACCACTACGGTTCTCTTATAGTGGTAAATATACATCTAATAGCCAGAAAAATAGAACATGCGCAAACCAGGCACTGTCCGTTGAGAAAGGGTTGTCTCCCGTAAGCGATTGTGTTTTTTGGTGTTCTTCATTAAAACTGTAGCCCTTAGGTGCACTCGGTATTCTGGTTTGCGCCTGTTCCTTAGAATTGCTGGCGGAAATTACCCAGAACTTGCCGTGATGTGGAGATGGCATAGGTTGTTACTGGTCCTTAAGTGGTTAAGCAAACTATTTGAGAAATTCTAGCTTAGATGCCCTGAAGGTCCGACATGAATTCAACTGTGACATTGAACGAACAGCTGAGCACACATTAAGATTCCCTCCCTGACCTCCTGTCTTTTTCCCACACACCTTTTCTGTGCCCCTTGTCCTATTTCAGCTCTGGAATCTACGACAAAAGCGAGCACAGCTATTATTTGTTACTAATTAATACCACAATGTTTAATATAATGTGCCTATTTAGCCTGAGGGGCTATGGCTCCAATTCAAATGGGTGACAGTATTCAAAAGTGGTTTGAACTTCGTGAAATCTATTTCTCCAGCTTTTGTCCACAGACGTACATGTTTGGGGTTTAAGATTTTCATTAAAATAGGTAATAGAGCAGTTCTTACCCTAATGCAAAGGGATAAAGACATGGAAAAGGTGCAAAAAGAAAATAACATGAAAATGTTCAAATAAATGCGACTGAGTAAGCCACATTAGAAAATAAATGGTGTGGTCTTGCCTTCCCACCTCCACACACTTTCAAGCAAAAACAGGGTTTGTTCTATACTATTATGGGTAAGGTCTAGAGCCACATTCTCAATGGTTTTGACCAGAATGTTCCATACTGCTTTCCTAGATCATGTTAGACTGGTCTTTTATTTTATTTTTTAATTTAGAAATGGATTAGGACTGTTAACCATATCTTTCACTGTACCCATGCTTCTGACTCTATAGAGACTACACAATTTCCAAGGCATCCAATGTGTAACATGTCATGATTCCCTTTTATTCTAGAAGTTTGGTCCTTAAGGGATTAAGAAACAATGATTTATAAAGTGTGTGATATCTTGTTTTCGGGTTTTGAACTTCAAATAATAGATCGAAAATGCAATTTTGATTGTCTACCAAGGTCAGTTACGTGGGGAAGCAAAGGACGTGAGCAATATGAGAAATAACAGGTGTCAAGATAAGAGTGGAATAAGGGATCACAAAATAAAATACAGTTATTAGTGACGGAACGTTTAAAAACAACACAAATAATTTCTTGTTTCAAGAAGGGAATATAGACTGTGAAACCTTAAAAATGGCAAGGTAAATATAGGGCGACAGAGCTTTTTTTTTTTTTTTTAAAAAGGAAACTGTAAAGGAGATCTTTCAGAGAGCTATTGAAATGTAATTTATAAATTGAGATGTTGAAATCTCTAACATAAGTACACACTTCAAAATGGCTGCACACAATCATACATTGATAAGACCCTAACAGACAATTTAAATGAGGGGGCAACATGGAAGGGGAGGGGAGATTAAAGGAACAGTTAACACATTAAAAAATTTTTAATTGTGTTTCAAAAGATAATATCCAACATTTCAGGATGGAAAAGAACATTATAGGGACAAATGCAGACTAGTGACTGTCACAACACATTATATAGTCTAGTCTTACTGGCTTCTTTTTGCATACATATATTAAAGAGTGGGTTAAATGCTGAACCTAGCTGCCTTGGAAACAGCATTTTTATTGATACTTGTCCACTCTCTCACTGAGTTTCACCACCAAACTGGTGTGCTCAAACAAATCTGCAAAGCAGCTAATCAGTGATACCATATAAGCATGGCCTTACCAAGAAAACAGGAGCCACCACCATTGCTGTAGGTCCTGTCTCCGTATGCTGCCAAGTAAGGGGATACAACCATTTTCACAAGTTCCTCCAGCTTTAGATAACCTTCACTTGGACCAGAAGGTTCATGAACACCCTGTAAGAGAACAAAATGTGACAACTGAAGTCTTCTGCTCTGTTCCAGACGGCATGTTTAGAAGTTCATTGTACTCTACATTATCTCCCTCTCCGAGCCTGAAGCTTGTAGTAAACTTGAAGTTCAACCGGGTATTCCTTTATTATCTAAAGAGAAGCCCTTTACATTGGTTCCCATATACATGACAACATATCAATTTTTACAGAGACTTTTAAAACAAGAAGTGGCACCTTTGAGTTAAACATTTATGGAAGAAGTTGTACAAACGGTTATAGTCTCCAAATACACACGCCATTGTACCTGAAGGACGAGCAGCATTTGAAGAAAGGATGGTGGTATCGGAGAACTGTTGTTCGACAACGTCTTATCCAGACCCACTTTTAACAGGACAGAGTCTCGGAAGCCAAGAAGAGCAATCTGACGGATGGTAAGCTCTTGGCCCTAAAACAATATTCAGCAGATTTTACTATACCTAACAAATTGGGCATTCTTTCATCTCTTTTTCTCATCAATTATTTTTTATTTAGTCAGCCAGATATTTGTTTTTAATTTCCTTACACAACCTCAATTTGATTCGACTTAAAACGTATTTCTTCTAAAAAAATCCTCTGGTGAATCCTCAGGAAAGGTAACCGATAAGTGAAATTTTATTTTCCACATATTTTACATTGGTTAGGTTCTCCAATAAAAAAAAAACAAAAAAAAAACGACTTTATGAGCAACCCATAACACCAGAAGGGTTTAAGTTGCACCCTCACTTCTTAATAAATCACACTAATGAATAAAACATTGAAAACCACCAATAAGTTCTGTTGGCCTTTTTTTCTTCTTAAGATACACAGTTTTCTTTTAAATTTATATTAAATTGAGATCCCAATCCAGTTGGATCCTCTCTCTACGCGCTCTCTGTGTGGTCTGATGGGTGCAAAGGATAGGGCTTATAACAATGACTGACAGGAAGGCAATATGGATGTGCTTAGTTACAGAATAGAGAGTTAATACAGCGCCGAGGTTTCTACACTTAATTTTATTTTTCAAACCTGACAGATACATATTTGTTACATACATAATATTAGAAAATGCTGGTAAGAGATAGTTCCTAGTTAGAGCATGCATTCTCCATGGGCATAAACCACAGAGTGTGAGAAAAACCTGCATAAGTCACCTCACCTACAGTGACTGTGAGCTAGTATAATGGAAGTGGGTTATGAATCATATTTCAAAGAAACATTAAAGTCAATAACAACCTGTTAGGTATGAGTTCTCTTTAAGTAACCGCCCTGCCTTCAAGACAAAATGTAGTCATCTTATCTTAGATGCTAATTTCAACTCCCTGTGTCGTAAGAGGTTTAACACGCCAATTCCATGTGTTGTTCCACTAATGTTTACTACCACTGCAAAATATTCATTCATAACAGGATTTATGCTTCTATTAAACTGAAGCCAAAAGAAGAAAACCTGATTTAACGTTAATTAGGAACCCACGTCGTCACACACAAAGGAATTAATGAGGGCAATTTCAAGCGGTTTGCATTAAAGACTAATTACACATTAACTACATCTTAGAAAATCTGTGTAGGGTAAATGTGTCGCTAGAGACCTCACATTTTCATTTCCAAGATGAAATACCAAGTAAAAGGTCGAACACAAATTCCACAAAATGACCTCCCCCCACATCAGTAAAAACATCAAATATTTAAAAGGTTTTGCCGTGTCTCTCACCTGGACAGGATAAAATATAGCCTGAAGCGTAGGCAAGATTTCAGTAAAGAAATGGTCCCATAGCTCGGATATGATGGCAATTCGGTTTTCACCTAGATCCAGGATAGGGAACACTCTTTAGGAAGCAATTATTTGTCGTCTTTTTAGAAACATTTTTTTAAATCCATCAGGTCTAATATAGCAGATTCCAATTTCTAAAATAGCATTGGGCTGTCACCTTTAGAGCAGGGATGGTGTAAAATAGGGGATTATAGCTTTGTCTTCCTAGTGACTCACCGTATGAATGCGGACTAGATAGTCATGTAACAAACAAAAAAAAATCATCTTCCTGTCAATCACTTTGACGATGCATTATCGATCATACAGCGCTGTGTTATGTGGAGGTGTTATGTAAAAGAACATGACATTAATTCAGTGATCCCTTATAAGAAATGAGGCTCTGAGGATGTTAGATGTTGATAAATGTTATTGATCATGGTGTGTGGGATTTATTCACTAAAATGTGTCTTTTGTGAAACCGACAAGAAAATTGCAATTTTGAGGTCAATACAGCCAAACTAGAGAACGGACTGCAGCTGTTTGCTGTTAGCAGTGCCTCGCAATCTTCACAGCTCTAATCTCAGGGCCAGATTAACGTAGGGGCTGATGGAACTGCAGCTCCAGGCCCATGCCTATGGAATAAGCCCATTGATTTAAAGAAAATCTTTATTTTTTTTTACTACTCCTCACTTGCTCTTGCTAAAGTATGGAAACTTAAGAGGGATGTAGGGGAACAAAATCGGTGTGGACTTGCTGACAATGAAATTAATGTAAAGATGAGTTTGCGCATTATGCAAATGCTCTTGCTGCTTCAGTCTCTCTATCACTGTGGCATGTTCACTTTCTTCTACACTCACTAGATCCACCTTTTCTCTGTCCCAGACTATATTACAGGAGCCCCTGCCTGCTAGTAAGAAGATAGAGGAGAGGATCAGCGAGTGCTATTGAACAGTCCTTAGAAAGCGTAGCGTGAGCGCATCATTAGACGCATTTATGCGAAGCTTAGCATGCTGTCTGCACAGTATGCCCTTGGTTAGTCATCCTGCATGATTGGCAGTCAGCCTGACACACTGGCGGAACCGTCGGGGGGGGGGCAACAGGGGAACTGCCCCCCCCGAGGGTCTCCTCTGCCGGCTAATGCAGGGCTGGCACTGTC
The DNA here is from genome assembly GCA_933207985.1 of Pelobates cultripes. Taxonomy (NCBI): domain Eukaryota; kingdom Metazoa; phylum Chordata; class Amphibia; order Anura; family Pelobatidae; genus Pelobates; species Pelobates cultripes. Next base: position 102,633,397 of record OW240923.1, read on the forward strand.
CAAGCGCCAGCCCTGCAATGTGCCTTCACAGACCGGAAGGCAGATCAGTGATCTCCCTCCCTGGTCCGCAGGCACTGTGCTGGCAGCCGGCAGGGAGGGAGAGAGGACCCGGGAGCTCAGCCTGCAGCTCCTCCAGGTTCTTCTCTCGCAAGCACGGAGCGTTGCCGCGGTTATCATGGCAACGCTCCGGATCTCGCGAGAGTGAACTCTAGCCCTGGAGCTGCAGGCTAGAGTTCACTCTCCCCACTGTGACCACCAGGGATCGAGAAATGTCCCCCTTCCTCCCTCAGTAAAGGTAAGAAGGGAGGGGGGACATATATTTATTTATTTTTATTAAAAACATTTTTTAATAAAAAAGCCTCCCTACCCTGCTCACCACACATTTACACACTACCCCCCCCCCCCACATACACTGCCCACAAACATAAGCTGCTCCCCAAACATACACTGCCTCAACATACACTTCCCCACACACTCACACATATAACCTGCCCCCACATACACACACATAAACTGCCCCCACATACACACACACATACACTGCCCCACATACACACACATACACTGCCTCCACATACACTGCCTCACACACACATGCACTGCCCCCACATACACTGCCCCCACATACACTGCCCACCCATACACACACACAGCCCCCCATACAAACATTGCCCCATACACACATTGCCCCCCCCACACACATACACACATTGCCACACACACACACTTACACACTGCCTCCCCATACACACATTCACACACTACACCCCTCCCACACACACACACTGCCCCCCTCACACATTGCACCACTCACACACTACAGTCCCATATCCCAGCAGACCCCAGGTAAGTTTTCAAACTGTTCTTAAAGGACCACTATAGGCACCCAGACCACTTCAGCTTAATGAAGTGGTCTGAGTGCCAGGTCCAGCTAGGCTTAACCCTTTCTTCTATAAAAATAGCAGTTTCAGAGAAACTGCTATGTTTATAATAGGGTTAATCCAGCCTCCAGTAGCTGTCTCATTGACAGCCGCTAGAGGCGCTTCCACGCTTCTCACAGTGATTTTTACAGTGAGAAGATGCCAGCGTTGAGAATGCTTTCCTATGGACTGGCTGAATGCGTGCTCGGCTCCTTCCGCGCATGTGCATTCAGCCGATGACGGCGATATGGAGGAGGAGAGAAGGAAGAGAGTTCCCTGGAGAAAGAGGTAAATGTTAGCCCTTCCACCCCCTAGAGCCCGGCGGGAAGGGGGCCCTGAGGGTGAGGGCACCCTCAGGGCACTATAGTGCCAGGAAAACGAGTTTAAAGGACCACTACAGTGCCAGGAAAACATACTCGTTTTCCTGGCACTATAGTGCCCTGAGGGTGCCCCCACCCTCAGGGTCCCCCTCCCGCCCGGCTCTGGGGGGGAAAGGGGTAAAAACTTACCTTTTTCCAGCGCTGGGCGGGGAGCTCTCCTCCTCCAATCCTCCTCTGTTCCTCCCATTGGCTGAATGCGCACGCGCGGCAAGAGCTGCGCGCGCATTCAGCCGTCCATAGGAAAGCATTTACAATGCTTTCCTATGGACGCTTGCGCTCTCACTGTGAAAATCACAGTGAGAAGCACGCAAGCGCCTCTAGTGGCTGTCAATGAGACAGCCACTAGAGGATTGGGGGAAGGCTTAACCCATTCATAAACATAGCAGTTTCTCTGAAACTGCTATGTTTATGAAAAAATGGGTTAACCCTAGCTGGACCTGGCACCCAGACCACTTCATTAAGCTGAAGTGGTCTGGGTGCCTAGAGTGGTCCTTTAAGGGGCAGAGCTGTTCTAAAACATTTTAGGTGATGTATTAATAACAATTTATGTAACAAAAATGTAATTTAGAAGAGCAATGTATCTTATTTACACAGACTGATTTCTAAACACACTTATTGTAGTTTATAGACACATTACTGGGAGTATTATTGCTGTGGAGCTCTGTGATACACTGAAATACAACAATATGGAGCTCCTAGAAAACAGGGACATTAGGACTGAAAAGAGCGACAGATGGATTTGGGTCCAAAATTGAGACTGTCCCTCATAAATAGGGACACTTGGGAAGTATGAATCCATAGGTAGAAATGTTTAGCGATCGCTACCCCCTAATTTGTTGGCACTGTGCCTCAAAATGTGCCCCCTAACGGTACCATATGAGAATTGGTAAATAAATAAAATCATGTGGCATATATGTTAAATGGTACTGTTTGAATTCTACTTGTCTGTGGACATATAAGGTCATGTGATGAGGTCACAATTATCTACATATTTATTTTGAATTCAAAAGGACACACATTTGATTTCAATTTCTTGACAACAGTGTACATTACTACAATACAATTTCCTGTGTAAATCCAATGTCTCACCTTCATACAACTTCACCTTCTCTTCCATTAACACAAGACCTTTTGATAGTAACTGATTCTGTAAATAAAAAAATAAAAAAAAGAGTTATGGTGTATCCTAGCCGTCCATTCCATGGACCAAAACCAGCAGTGGCCTGGGGTTCAATGACTCACCCCCTACGGTACCCTTTACTGCCTGACAGGGCCTCAATATCCCAAACTTAGCAACTGGGGAAATAAATTGTGGCGCTTGAAACACCATATATTTCTAGATATATATCACTTCATGGTAACGGACAGTGCTATCCTGCAGTAGACATCATTCATATACTGGAGGAAAGAAATCAGAATCTCTAGAACAGTGATGGCAAACCTTTTTGAGCCCGAGTGCCCAAACCGCAATACATGCCTCAAAGTGCCAACACAGCAATTAAACCTGAATACTGAGGTTTAAGTTTAGAAAAAACAACTCGTACAGTTGTCCGAACTAATTAACAACTTTGTTTTAAAAGAAGAACACAGAGAGTTCAATGATACAAATTTTAAATAATGATATAAATCGATAAAATTAAGCTTATATTTATTAATATCTCCAACAAATGCAATACATACACACACAGACTGCTGAACACATTCACACCCCGGCCGCTAAATACACATACAGACAGACTGCTGAGTACACACAGACTGCTGAGTACTCACACACACACACACACACTGTCTGCTGGGTACACACACACTCTGCTGAGTACACACACACACACACAGTCTGTTGAGTACACACACACACAGTCTGCTGAATACACACACAAACAGTCTGCTGAATACACACACACACAGACTGCTGAATACACACACACAAACTGCTGAATACACACACACACACAGACAGACTGCATTAAGGGGTGCAGTGTATGTGTTTGTGTGTAAGGGTGTGGAGTGCTGTGTGTGTGACGGGTGCTGTGTGTGTGTCTGTCTGAGAGGTGCTGTGTGTGTGTCTGTCTGTCTGAGAGGTGCTGTGTGTGTCTGTCTGTCTGAGAGGTGTTGTGTGTGTGTGTGTGTGTGTGTGTGTGTGTGTGTCTGTCTGAGGGGTGCAGTGTGTGTGTGAGGGGTGATGTGTGTGTCTGAGAGGTGCTGTGTGTGTGTCTGTCTGAGAGGTGCTGTGTGTGTCTGTCCGTCTGAGAGGTGCTGTGTGTGTGTGTGAGGGATGCAGTGTGTGCGGGTGCTGTGTGTGTGCGGGGTAGGGGTGCTGTGTGGGGGGAAGGGGTGCTGTGTGTGGGGGGTAGGGTGATGTGTGTGCGGGGGTAGGGTTCTGTGTGTGGGGGGGTAGTGTGCTATGTGGGGGGGGTAGTGTGCTGTGTGTGGGGGGTAGGGGAACATTAAAAAAAATATATATATATATTTATTAATTCTGTATCCCCCCTCCCTTCCTCTTACCTTTGGTGAAGGAGTGGGGGGACACAAACAGCTATCCTTGGTGGTCCGGTGGTGGTAACTAGGTTTGTGTGAAGCAGCTCTCCTGTCCTCCCACGCGATGCTGTGTGGAGTGTTGCCATGGTAACGTGCGGCAACGCTCCACACAGCATCGCGCGGGAGGACAGGAGAGCTGCTTTCCAGAGCCCTTCCCTTGCCTCCCGACACGGAAGCAGAGTAGGCAGGTGCCTACTCTGCAGACAGTCAGCGGCCCCCTCTCCCGGCGACTTATGGCCGCATGCCCACAGAGAGGGCCCGGCGTGCCACCTGTGGCACGCGTGCCATAGGTTCGCCATCACTGCTCTAGAATGTCCCTTCGATTAGTTAATGGATCACCCAGCAGCATATGAAGTCTACCGGTCAGTACTCTTCATCTGTTGTCTGTCATTAAATTAAATAGAAGTTAAATATGTCCTGGTGGATTTGGAATCATAGTAAAACAACAGCAATGGAAAGGACCAGAGCTGTATTCAGATTGTGAGACTTGAAAGTGTTAAACAACGGTTTAGGAGAAAAATGACTGTATTCTGAGTGGGAGACTTGAAGGAGTTAAAAGGGTAGATTGAGGGGAACTAGACTGAGTGGGAGGCTTGGCTTTCGCTAAAGTATAATGTTTTGGAGAAACCTGTTATGACTGGCTAACCGTTAGTGAAACATTTGGTTATTAAAACTGCAAATTCTGAAATATTCTCAGAAAACCACATATATTTAGTACGAGTATTTAGGGAGGGCTATATAAAAGTTTCACTAGAAAAAAAAAGTACACCTAAAATACACAATACGAAGAGGAGGCAGATACTCAACCTTGTAAAACAAACACTAAAAACAGAAGTGGGAAGGGGAAATGCAAAAATAAATAAATGAATTAAAGGGGAATCCCCAGCACGAATTCATAAATAGGATCATTTGCAAACTACCCACAAATAAGGCACATGTCAGTTTAAAATCAGTGTCAGTTACCATGGAATAAATACAGTGATATTTACTAAAATGTAAAATATTTTAGAAGGAAAAACATCGAAGTGAAAATAATTAGAGATTTTCATTTTTTCCAATTCCGTTACATCGGTCTAAAATGTAAAAAAAAAAATGTTTTGAATTCCTGCCAATTTACACTTTCGTAAATAACCTTGATTGTTTTTCAAAGCTGTAGATTTGTTTAATTTTGTTTGCTCAGCTGAATGAAACGAACGGGTTGTTACTACGCTGTGGTAGGAAAAAATCTACATTTTAATCTTTTTTTTTTTTTTTGTATAGGGAAGAAAGTTAAAGACAGGATAAATTTTCCCAGAAATTAACCAAACTCGCCTAGTTTGGGAATATCAGGCAGGGGTACTAGATCCATCCTTTTCCCCTTGTCACACATCATGTCTTCAGGGTGATGTGCAGCACAGGAAAAGTGTAGGTAGACAGAAATCATATCAAGGATGGGTCGCAAGACAACGATCTAGATTAGTTAAAGCTGAACTGTCAGTTCTCTGAAAATTACACCAAAAAATATCATATGGAAAATCACTTGTAACTTGTGTTATCCTCTTCACCTAATGTTCTAAATTCTATTAAAATGTCCATTAAAGACTCAGCAGGTAACATCCCAAGTTCAGTCAAGGCACAGCCAGGGCACACAATTCAATTAACGAGAACAGAAACATTGTTCCAATTTCTCCTCTTACTCCCCTCTTCTCAAATGTTGAAAAAAAATCTCTCTTTAGTTCACGATTGCAGGTGACCACTTCTATTTGTGAATTGCTTCTCTGCTTGTTGGTTTGCCTCAAAAGAAAAATGTTATCCTATTGTATCCTTGTCACGCACATAGAGTTACCACATCCACCGTGTTTTTCTTGGGTTTTCAATTCTATATGTGTAAAGCGTTTATATACTTTAAAAAGGAAACTTACCATTACCAGACCACGTCTGATGAATTTTACAATTTTACAAACTGTTGGGTAGCACTCTTCATGTACTGCCCAACAGCATGAAAACAATTTAGAACCTACATAGGTCTGGGAGCCAAACGCAAACATATTCTGTAGATAACCGAGCTCTAGTAATAATTATTATGCAACAATTACATCCCCCGCCAACGATACAGTATCCTATAACACACCACATCTAATACTCAAATAAATAAAAATTAAATAGCGAAAACATCAAACTGTGCCTTTAAGGGTTTGATAACATCCAGAATTCAGCTATTGCAAGAATCCACAGGTGTTAATATTGATGTAACAGGTCTTCCAGCATTTAAATCATAATTGCTAAACCGCGCGTCTCGGAACCAAGAAAATGAGACGACAGCTTATCACGAGAAATTACAGGTCACAAACCACATCTAAATGCATTTCAGCACTTAATGCAAACAGCAGACTTTGCATTTTCTTTAGCAACATACAACAATTAAATGTTTTTGTTAAATTTTATTTACCTGAAAATATTCCGTGATAAAGGATCCAAGTTCACTTTTTAGTAAATGTCTAAAAGAAAAAAAAATATATATATATAACAGGGTAGTTCGTAAAATAAAATATGCATGCGTAAAGATTCCTTTGAGGTACGCCACAGTATCCAAATAATGTACAGTGCATGTTTATAGAAAATGCGTGGTACAGGGCTGTCCCACAAGGTGCATATTGTTTAACAGCCACTAACTTAAAGAAAAATAAGTGCTTTTCAAGGTGCTCTATTTCCGTGCTTCTAACAAGGAAATTTTGTTTTACATTGTAATGAGAATAACATGAAATGAAAGTCTTTTAAAAAAAAAAAACAAAAAAAAAAAACTGTGTCCTACAGTGATTTCCACAATCATGTTCAGTGTGCCAGTCACCTCTTTCCTTTGCTGGTTATACAGAAAAGCTATCCAAATCTAAAAAATTGGAATGACGTCCAGACTCTCTTGTAGTGGTTATGGTGCTTAAAGTGCCCACTGCCTATTTAATTAATCAAGAATATATTCCAAAGGAATCGCCTTGGCTAATTAATTGGTTTCCTTAATGTTGCAAATGGCGGAAGAATGAGGTAGAATGTATGCAATAAAAAAAAAATAAACACTTTTTTTTAAAAAGAATCACCTTTGTAGTTATTTACTAAATCAACTGTATGGAGATCCGACGAAGGTAGGACAAAAGAGCCAATTTGGAAAAGTTCTCCAACTTACCTACGCTTCCAGTCATTGCATTAGGAAGCGCACCCAGAGAACAATATCTAAACTTAACTATAAAAATTTCATATTTTATACTTGTGTGTTGTGTCCAGATATATATAGTAATAGTCGCAATTTGTTTCTACAAAATAAATCAAGCTTACACAAATGCACACAAAAGTGTCCACCTAAACAAAGGACGGGGGATAAGTTGGCTCTGCATTACAGTATTATAAACTAGTTATTATTAAAATACATCATTTTTATAGTTTTTACTTGGCGGCATCAGTAATAGTATAATAGCATATATAACAGTATAGTAAATAGAATAACAATCATATAATTAATAATAATACAAAACTTGTGTTTACTATAATTATTATTCCTTGTGTGTGTAATAAAACTACAAACATATGAATTTGAAACATATACATAACTTGTTTATTTTATTTGTGTAGAAGTTATACCTTGTATGTTTGATGGTAGATGTTCCTTTTTATTATACTTATTATAGTCAGTACAATTTTGGAGGGCTGCCCTGTTTATATCAGCACTCGGGTGTGCAGGGGCACAACCCTTGCACATGTTTATGCTTCCAGTTCTACAAATTTGGACTAATATTAGAAGCCTTTGTCATTTTGTCATTTCTCCACAATGCCAGATTTAGGGAACAAAATAAACTGAAATAAATCAATAGAAACACAGATACTTGTCAAAAGAACCAAACATTATTGACTAATGAGATTTACTAAACTGGAAGAAAAAGATAAATAGCCGGCACACATGAGGTTTCTTCTAAAAGCCAGTCTTTTATTAGGAGCAAAAAAGTGGAGACGTTTCGGCTCTTCTGTGAGCCTTTATCAAGTCTCAGAGATTTACTAAACTGGCATAACAATACTGGCTTCCTAGTCTAGAGTAGGAGGTATTTAAAAGGAATGAGGATTATTTACAATTTGGATCACGATTCCCCGTTACATAAAATAAAAACGATGACATTCCCCAATTCAGCTTGCGCACAACATTCCATACCTGACGCTTTCGTTCAAAGAGTACAGTTCATTTGACTGGAGCCCGCCACCTTTAAACACATTTATTACGGCCGACTGGACACTGAGAAAGAAAAACAGAATATGGTTAGCCAGTCACATCTCTCATTGCAGTAGCCAACTAGTCAGTCAATGTATCACACACACTATACGTGTATAGAGCACAAGAATCATATACAGAAAAACAGTAAAACAAACAAGAAGTTAATTTGAATGTAGGACTGCAAAACAAACAAAAAAATCACCTTTTTTCCCGTAGTTCAGCTATTTAAACCCAAAATATTATTTTGTTAATTCTTCCACAATTCAATTAAGTGAATACAAACAAATTGATACAATTCAATACAAACGCATTTGCTTAAAAAAACAACAACAACTGAGTTATATGTATATTGTGGTTATAAACATGTTTTCTGTTTGTAACCGTGTGTCGATGTAGGCAGATAGGTTGCAAAGAGCGAGCTGCAGAGGCCTGTGCATGGTCTATTGCACAAACATTTTATCGCAATGCTTTCCCAGGGTGCTTTGCATAAAGTGTGCCTGTTGTGTGGGCATGCAGAGAAATGACAGTTTCTGGGTCACCTTCACACACACAACATGACAAGGCAGCCGGGGAGGGTCTGATCATCCAGAATATGCGTAAACGCCTGATTCCACCATCAACAGGGAGATATGATGGGATGGAGACGGGAGATACTGCAGGACTCTGGGCAACAATTCATAAGCAACTGCTGATGTTAGTGACGTGCTACATAATTAAAATGTATGCCTATATATAATACTTCCCTTACCTTTTGTGTCACTTTATCCCTCTTGCATGTAAGCTCATTGAGCAGGGCCCTCAGCCCCTCTGTTCCTGTGCGTCAAACTTGTCTGGTTACAATTGCATGTTTGTTAGCCTACCCATTGCACAGCGCTACGGAATTTGTTGGTGCTATATAATTATAATAATATTAATAATCATCATATATAAATTATATCACAAAGCTGGCCTGGGAATTAGTAAAGATGTCCGGAGAATAAGTATTAATCCCATCAAAGCGTGATGAGTGTACAACATGAACAGGGGGCAGTATTTAGAGAAACCAAATCCCAGGGTGACATTCTAGAATGCACACCTCTCTCCCTTATCAAATTCCAAAGTTTTATAATTCCCCTTCTTGACCTCCCAATGTTTACTCTCAGTCATCCAGTGCCGTCCAGGTGTGTGTGTTTGTTTGTGTGTTTTGTGCATTTTGTCCCCCTCCTGCTTACCTGGGTAGAGAGAGGGTAAAATTCCTGGTGTTTCTGTGGAAGCTGACCTATATGGGTGGAGCATTTGGGCTGCACTTTCTGAATGACCCATTCAGTGAGTGCTAGGGTCAATAGAGCAGCAATCTCCATTTGCAGGAGGAGCAGACCACTGGCTCCATTGTTATAGAGAGGAAGGCACAGTGCTTGTCATGGACATTTTTTTTACCTCCCTACCGGTGCATGAACACCGGTAGCACTCCATGCAGCCTGGTTTGCCCCACGCTAGAAATGGCTTGCATCAATAGAAACCATGAAAACAGCAGGAGAAGGACAGAAGGGGTATGTGCCCATCATTGATTTTACTTGGCACAAACATATTTCATAGCATGTTAGAGCTGCAAATGTTGGGGACTTATATTCTTGTTTTCCTATAAAATCCAGGGTGTCAGGACAGATCAGGAGTGTCTGATTAGATCAGAGAAGTTAGGTGATACAGAGAGTTCTAAGCAAACAATAGAAGCCATGACCAATACAATACTACTCCTTCCTTTTAAAATGTATGTTTGGTTCAATGTTATCCCATCTCTTACCTGTTCCACACAGTGCTGGAGTTCAGCTGTGCAGTCTGTCTGTTGGCATAGAAGCGTGGCAAGTCACTAAGGGCAGGAGAACTCATAAACCGTGGCCTAGGGCGGCGGAACGAACCCATCTTATTGAACTGGACCGCAATGTACGGCAGCAGAGTCTGACTCCTAGTCATACGGAAAGCAGGATGGAAGCCCCAGTGGACAGGGTCCTGTAAACAAAACAGTAAAATATTTTTTTTCAGAAAAAACAAACAAAAAAAAACTAAATATGGGGAAAAACCGAGGAAGGAGAAACAGCCATTTTCTTTTACAATTGTAAGAAGACACACACACACACACACACACTGTTAAAACAAAACAAAAACCTCATAAATATTGTTTAAGAGACAGTCATCAGTGAAAGGATAAGAGCTTTTACTAGCTTGCCCTTTGCTGAACAAGACTCAAATGTCGTAGAAGCAATTGAAGACATTCATCTCGACATCCCATAAGCCTCGTCATAGACAGGATCCAGAACCCTCTCTCCCGAGCAGATCTTCTCGATTATTTTGCAGCAGATGTCAATATTAAAAATTCTGTTCACTCACACACAAAGCACATTACTGTGAGTTTTATTGCTGTGGAGCTCTGTGACACAAAGATACACAAAGCACATTACTGTGAGTTTTATTGCTGTGGAGCTCTGTGGCACAAAGATACACAAAGCACATTGCTGTGAGTTTTATTGCTGTGGAGCTCTGTGGCACAAAGATACACAAAGCACATTGCTGTGAGTTTTATTGCTGTGGAGCTCTGTGGCACAAAGATACACAAAGCATTTTGCTGTGAGTTTTATTGCTGTGGAGCTCTGTGGCACAAAGATACACAAAGCACATTGCTGTGAATTTTATCTCCTCCAATAGGTCTTACAGAACATACAGCATCATAGCACAGAGTACACCAAAAACAGTCCTCCTCGGCATTATATGGTAACAATGTGGCAGGTACCGGGATTCGCCTACGACTCCGCAACTATTGAAAACTCAACAGATATAGGAAAAAAAAAAAATCTTCAAATTTCTTTCCCAGTTCTATAAATAAAAAGTGATGCATTGGTTGCAAAATCATTTAATAATATTATTTGTCATGAATTACATCAGTTTGAGGTGTCTTTTTCCAATTTTCCCTATTGTCTTTAAGTTTGAAGCACAACACGTAAATTAAGAGCAGGAGTAACCATAAGTCAACCTTTGGTGGACGCCTTGGATCCGGGCGTTAGACAGGAGCCCTGGAATTATGGATTTCTTTAGGGGTGTCGGGGGGGTAACTCGTAACCTCTCTAGAGCCCCGTACGCTTAATTAATCATACTCTGCATAAACTCATTACAAGTCTGTATTTAGTGAATAAACCCAGCCCCATACGCTCAATTAATCAAGTGAATAAGCCCCTAAGGGTTTAAAGTGTCTTTTTTTTATGTTTACCAACAAAGGTCTGTGTCCCGGAGGTTCCAGGAACAGAGTATTGCAAACTTTATTTTGGGGAACTAAAACCCAGCCTTTGCCACTAGCCCAGCACTTCCTCAGTCACACATTCAAAGTGTGACATTAACACCTTCCATGAAGCTATGCAGGCTCATTGCAATCTTGACGTTTCTTCACTATTCCTAATTTAGTGGATAACCTCCATGTTAAAGCATCGTTTTTTATTTGTGCTTTACGATTCTAAAACTTTTACCACTCACAGCTAAAAAATGTAACAAACAGGATAACAATTACACAGAAATGTCTTAGGGTGTCCACCTTCTTTGCAAAAAAAAAATACCTGCCGTACTAATTTGCATAATTAATTGTGTGTTACATCACCAGATGTTACATAAAATCTCAAGAAGTAACATAAGAGAATTTTTTTTAGATAGAGTAAATCCCTTAATCAATAAAAAACACTACTTACTTTGTGTGTACTATGTGTGATTGCACATGTATTATGTATGCATAGCGGTGTGTGTATACTGATTCAGAGTGTGTGGCAGTGTGTATACTGTGTCAGAGTGTGTATACTATGTATAGCCGTGTGTGTCTTTTTGTGTATGCTATCTAAATGAGTGTGTGTGTACAGCAGTGTGTGGTTTTATATAGCAGCATGTTATTCTGTGTATATGGTGTCCAAGTGTACATACAGTAGTGTGGGCATACTGTGTCTGAGTTTGTGTGTCATTGTGTGTGCAGGGCCAGCACTAACATAAGGCGGCACAGGAGGCCGCCTTAGGGCGCTCCGGCCCGGGGGGGTGCGCAAATATCCAGTTGGCCATCAGGAGAGAAGTGTACAGCACTTATATTCTGATAGTCATTTCCTGTAGCGTGGCAGAGCACCATTACCTGTTCCAGATCCGAATTTCCTATATATCTCCCTCGCGCGCCCTGTAGAGGTCCTGGGAGTCGGAATGTGACGTCATATTCCAAATCCTAGGCACCACTGCGGGGCGCACGAGGGAGCTATACAGGAAATGCGGATCTGGGTCAGAGCTGCCTCAGAGGAGCACTGCGGCAGCCCACTGAACCCCAGGCTGGGGATCGACTCCAGGTTTCCAAAGGGTAGGAAGACTGGGTCGATTGAAAAAAGTGAGAGAGAGAGAGAGTGTGTGTGTTTGTGTGTGTGTTTATTTTCCTCAATACTGTCCCTCCCTCCCACCATTGCCGCAGTCCCACATACTGCTGCCCTGCTTCTTCAATACAGTTAAGCAAGAGCAGTGAGGGGCCAAAATTAAAGTATAGTAAAGGTTAATAAATTAAGTTTGGACGCACATGTCGTTAGCACAAGAACAGATTTTATACCAAACACATTTAAATTAGAACATTGTGTCAGATACATCTTATTTGAAACCTCCCAAGAGAATCCGACAGACAAAACTACAATTGTGACATCTGTGTACACACTCACTTTTATGCAGCACAAGTTATTTGTGGGAAAGTTCACGATTTACTAACTCTTTTTAGCCACCAAGAGAGACAAGATAGCACATAGTCAGCAGAATGCCACTAGTTAATTTCATCGCTAACCCTGACATCCAAAAGTTATAAAAGGTTATGCAACTTGGGATATGTGGTTCAGAAACATCTAGACTGCCAAGGTTAGCCACTACTTTCAAAGATTCCAGAACACAAAACAAATGCCTTCCTTATGCTCAGCAGTGTATTTGCCACTAAAGACATGTTCGAGATTATACAGGGAATGCATCAAGTGCCTGAAGTGGGATATTAGAGAAATAAATAGCATGCCTGACCCAGGTCTAATACTGGGACTGTTACGGAATGAGGAAGTGATAATCCAAATGCTGTCCACATGGTGTTAATACAATTATTGACATGTCAATTTCCTCCCACTGGAGCTAGACAGAGGTGACCCTCTTAACCTCTACCGGCTTGCTTTCAGCATATGTCTGGATATCCTGCCATGATGCTTGCCCTGAATAGGGATCTTAATAGGCAATTCTGTCTAGGTCCCTTAAGGAGGAGCTGCCACTTCTTCGGAAATTGCACCATTGAGTAAAACATAGATATGCATATAAGATTTGTGTTAACTTTTTGATGAGATAATGGGTTTTCTTTTAAAAGATTTTGCAGATTACCGGAGCAAGATAAAGAGTTGTAAAGTATAAAACTAAATGAGTTGAAAGAGCATCTTAGAAATATATATGTAGGGGTAAAATACATATAATTTTTATAATTCTGGTGAGTAACATTTCCCCTTTAAATCATCAGTTTCTGTTGGTTGGTTTGATTAATAAATAACTAGTAGGAGTCTTCTTAAAAGAGAGAATCCAGCAGCAACGTACAGGTCAGCTAACGCAGGTGTCCACGTGGGTTTTAATCACTAAAACTTAAATTATGGAGAAATGACAAGGAGTGAAAGGGCAGGCTATCAGATGTTGTGGACTGCATCTCCCATAATGCTGGCAAAACGTCAGGCGAGATGTAGTCAACAACATATGTAGTGCCGAAAGTTACCTAGGCCAACAACAGCAACAGTGGAAAATGATTCCAGTTTTCTTATCTTGGACTGCTATTTGAATTCCCTTGACAATTCTCCACGAGTATTCAGTTTAGTGTAGAATGTCTTTTGACCTGGATAACGTTGGAAATTTACAAAAATTTAGTAAGTTTGATCATCAAATTTATAGCTGAAGAAAAAGGATTTTGCAAATACACATACCAGACTTGTCGACATGCCAATAAAACCAAGTGTGCTATTGCAGAATACAACTTCCTCTCTGTACAGGCTTTATAACAGTTTAGTACATTTCCCATATTGTGAAACAAAGAGGAATTTGAGAATCCGTGTGCGTGCTTGCATGTTGCACATCAGGTCAAAGGACCTGGGTATTAAATGTATACAATGCTGTTATTACATCTTTTAAAAGAATTCTAAGTTACAGTTTAGCTCTCATATCATTTAATCATTAACTCTACGAGGTGACAATCGGAACACAAAAGGTTGTTTTGGCCAGAATGACAATAGGACTAGAATTTGTGCTGAGTTGGAGGTCAATAGAGGGGAATCATTTACTGTGGAGACAAATCTACAAAGCAGAATTCACTCAAGCCATTGAACATACGGAGTAGGTCAGTTAGTAAGGGTACCAACTAAACCCTCGATTTAATGCTTTAACTCATTTGTTAGAAGGTTTCTCAAATTATTTAGCTAGAGAAGTTACCATTAAAGTCTAAGGAATTTGTTTTGTATGAATCACAGTATTTTGTTAGTCCCGAATCATTTGGAATCATCAAACTGACCCTTAGTGATTTCATTTGTAAAGTGTGAATTATTAGAAATTCAAAGACAACTCAGACTTCACAACTTTATGCAAAAATAGCCAAACTGGAATAATTCATCAGGTCAGCTATGTTTTAGTTCGGCTATATGTCGGCAATGTACACTTTTTACATATTTCAAAATATGCCACAGTCTGATTTTTTTTCCCAGGCATAGCCAGGGCATAGGATTGACATTTATTTTATGTTTCCCCTCCTAACTCTCCCTAGAATCCTTGTCTTTGTCTAAACCCCATACCTTGCTGCTCTCACATTTATGCCCCTTCCTTAAAGGTACACTATAGACACCAGAACCACTACAGCTGAATGTAGTGGTTCATGCACCAATAAACTGCACCGCATTTTGAGCATTATAAATGCTAACTTTTTTTAGAAACCCCAGTGTTTACATTGCTCAAGTGGCTGTCACTCCGAGAGTCACTAAAGAGACTTGGGCTTCCTGGATTCCATCCTGCAAAGATTGCAGGACCAAGACCATTGTTCAACATCTCTACGCTCAGCATGGAGACACTGAATGCTCCCCATAGAGATGCATTGATTGGATGATTGGCACAGTATGTCGATTTACAGAGCATGTGCATTACTTTGTGCAAAAACAGAATTTGATTAACAAGAAACTAAAATTGTCATGCTTATCAATGGGATATGGGTCATTACCACACTTTAATACAATCCATCACATACAAGTGGTATATATTGGTAATACAGATTACAATTTAAAAGGACACTCTGGGCACATAACCACTTTATCTCACTGAAGTGGTTATGGTACCTGGAGTCCCCTAGTGCTATTTTCAAATGGTTTAACACTGCAGTCCCTGGTTGTCTACAGCCCTGCCACTTACTCCTGCTCAGGATAATGCTCATTAGTCTGGGCAGCAATGGGCTGCAGTGATTTGCCAAGAGTTTCACTGCTCTCCATTGATGATGTGAGTGGTATGCCTATGGCAAATTGTAAATTAACCTTAGCTATACCTCCAGTGTGGGCTGTGCTGCCGGCTGCTGGTAACCCTCATTAAATTTTAAACTTTTGAAAAAATGGTTTAACACTGAGCCATAAACCAGCCGCAGGGGATTCCAGGCACCATATTCACTTCAATGATATGAAGTGGTTATGGTGCCAACAGTGTCCTCTTAACAGTAAATAAAATTAGTAGAGATGTGATAATTCTACTTTATGTGTGTCTGTGTGGTTCACACTTCATCCTTTTACTGATGTGGTGAAGATTGTTTGCATATCTTGTATTAAATAACTAAGGTGTAGGAAAAAATGACTGGCGAACATTAGAAAGAAAGTTTAAGAGAAAGGCACACAGCGTAGGAAAGGAGGACAGGAAAAGTAAAAAAATAATTTTAAAAATAGACATATAGAACATAGGAAATATAAACTGTGCAAATAGCCAGACAAATAGCAAGACCTATTTTTTTGAAAACTGTAATTGCTAAAAAAACAAAACACAAAAAGACAAAAAAAAAAACCACAACAACTCTCTGATTTGATATTTTATGCATAACTAGCAGTATAAAGGATTAAATGCCGCCAGAGAGATAAGATCCTGGGAAACCACCTCAGGGGTGATTAAAACACAATTCGATTGTCTCTTTTATTTCGTTCAGCGATAGCTGCTCTGTGTGCCTTGCACCATTCGGCACAGCATGTACAATGAGACCACGTTCACAAACATTGTGATCTTCCCAAGTGACAGAGAAAACTCGCATACAAAATGTAGACGGTGATTGTACTGCAATATGTCGCAGCAATTTCGCGACCGTGTGAACGGGTTCTGAATGATTCAACGAACACCATTTTGTACAATTCGTCTCAAGGATGATGCACACAGTGTGAATTAAAAGATAACACAGCGACTAATTACCATACAAGACAGGGCCGCAGTTTGTATCAAAGTGATCGCTGTATTGAAATATATAACGGTAACTTAACCGTTTATTGTAAAGTGCTCCGTTAATATTTATACTCAAGTGTAGATGGATCATCAAACCAGGAAGCTGAAATCCAAAAGGTTTACATTTTAGCTAAAACACCCAAACAATGGCTAGAGTTGGGAATTTTTCCAAATCCTTTAGTTTTGCCTAAGACTTGCAGGTCGCTTTTCAATTTCAATTTCATTTTTACTGAATAAATCAGAGACATTTCTTTTCTGAATACAGGATTAGATGCACACAAGGAGAGATTGGCAAATTGAACAAAGATCTAAATACTTTGAGTTTGAAACTAACAAGTAAGGGTTACTGTGTATATTTTATATAAATTGGCTTTGATCTATGATTATTTTGAAGGGTTTTCATTACATAAAATGTATTAATTGATGCCGTAACCGCTATATGTTAATATTTTGTGTGACAGAACAAAAAGCTTCCTGTCTGCTGTAATTGTGCCATTTCAGTTATAAACTAGAAAGTGGCTTGATACAAAGTGGCATCACTGTCCCCACACAAACCCCCCTTTATACTATACGCTGCTAGTTTCCTATCTGAGAAATCCTTCTAAACCCATTCATTCTCTCTTACCATGTAAACACACTAGATACCCCTAACCATTCTTTATTACCGCCAATCACACTGCGAATATTTATGAGATCAACCAAAACATGATTGACAGGGACACTCAGCGGAGGGACCTGCCATCTTAATTCTCACCCCTGGGGGCCCATACTGATCCCAAAAGTACTAACAAACAGCTTTCTGCTTCATACTGGAAATGTTTAAAATGTCACACAAGACATATTTCACTCCATTTTTATGTTCCAAAGTGGCTTATCCCAAGATCAGGGCAAGATTTACTTATGCACAAGTGCGGATGGATCATCAAACCATGGAGATAAAATCCAAATTGTTTAAGGTCACCCTAGGTAGCTACCTACAGCTCAGGGATCAGACAGGGGCCCCGGAACTATGAATGTCCATGGCCCCATTAACCATCCCTATGTAAAGAATGAAGGGGGGTCCATAAACCGGTAACCTGCCTGGGGCCTCACAGGCTCTTAATCCTTATTTTGCCAAATACAGTAATTGTTTTAAATGAACTCAGATCTATTAGAATGCCTTGGGCAATGCCCGGTAGTAACCCTTACGGGCAAGTTACATTCCATTAGTAAAGAGGTTCTTAAAGGGGAACGGTCAGTCCCAGGATTTTTAATATTATCCTTACATTTAACAAATATGTACTTGGGGTGAGGGGTGAAAATAATATACAAAACTGTCACACCTCTTAATTCTGTAAATGCATGCCACCATTTTAGCTCCCTGTCCATCATTGCTATAAATTCTGCGACTAGCATATACAATGAGTTTAAAGGGTACTCTGATTGTTAACAGAGCGCTGAATCATTTTTGGGTTTTTGGATTATTGTTATAAACTCTGTCCTTTGGACTTGACAGGCGGCATAGCGAAAGCATACAGGGAAGACAAAAAATTAAACCGTGTTCCATTCCTCATTTGCAATGTTTGCCTTGGTTCTGCCTTATCTGAACAAGATAATGATGTGATTTGCTAAGTCTTTAATATACATTTGTATAATAATCAAGCATTTCATAAAACTAAGTTAAACAACTTATAGATGGTTTTCAATGTTTTAATTAATGGTGTAAATCCCAGAGATAAGGACGCACCTTTAGCATCGACTTAACCGTTTATTGTAAAGTGCTCCGTTAAAATTTATACTCAAGTGTAGATGGATCATCAAACCAGGAAGCTGAAATCCAAAAGGTTTACATTTTAGCTAAAACACCCGAACAATGGCTAGAGTTGGGAATTTTTCCAAATCCTTTAGTTTTGCCTAAGACTTGCAGGTCGCTTTTCAATTTCAATTTCATTTTTACTGAATAAATCAGAGACATTTCTTTTCTGAATACAGGATTAGATGCACACAAGGAGAGATTGGCAAATTGAACAAAGATCTAAATACTTTGAGTTTGAAACTAACAAGTAAGGGTTACTGTGTATATTTTATATAAATTGGCTTTGATCTATGATTATTTTGAAGGGTTTTCATTACATAAAATGTATTAATTGATGCCGTAACCGCTATATGTTAATATTTTGTGTGACAGAACAAAAAGCTTCCTGTCTGCTGTAATTGTGCCATTTCAGTTATAAACTAGAAAGTGGCTTGATACAAAGTGGCATCACTGTCCCCACACAAACCCCCCTTTATACTATACGCTGCTAGTTTCCTATCTGAGAAATCCTTCTAAACCCATTAATTCTCTCTTACCATGTAAACACACTAGATACCCCTAACCATTCTTTATTACCGCCAATCACACTGCGAATATTTATGAGATCAACCAAAACATGATTGACAGGGACACTCAGCGGAGGGACCTGCCATCTTAATTCTCACCCCTGGGGGCCCATACTGATCCCAAAAGTACTAACAAACAGCTTTCTGCTTCATACTGGAAATGTTTAAAATGTCACACAAGACATATTTCACTCCATTTTTATGTTCCAAAGTGGCTTATCCCAAGATCAGGGCAAGATTTACTTATGCACAAGTGCGGATGGATCATCAAACCATGGAGATAAAATCCAAATTGTTTAAGGTCACCCTAGGTAGCTACCTACAGCTCAGGGATCAGACAGGGGCCCCGGAACTATGAATGTCCATGGCCCCATTAACCATCCCTATGTAAAGAATGAAGGGGGGTCCATAAACCGGTAACCTGCCTGGGGCCTCACAGGCTCTTAATCCTTATTTTGCCAAATACAGTAATTGTTTTAAATGAACTCAGATCTATTAGAATGCCTTGGGCAATGCCCGGTAGTAACCCTTACGGGCAAGTTACATTCCATTAGTAAAGAGGTTCTTAAAGGGGAACGGTCAGTCCCAGGATTTTTAATATTATCCTTACATTTAACAAATATGTACTTGGGGTGAGGGGTGAAAATAATATACAAAACTGTCACACCTCTTAATTCTGTAAATGCATGCCACCATTTTAGCTCCCTGTCCATCATTGCTATAAATTCTGCGACTAGCATATACAATGAGTTTAAAGGGTACTCTGATTGTTAACAGAGCGCTGAATCATTTTTGGGTTTTTGGATTATTGTTATAAACTCTGTCCTTTGGACTTGACAGGCGGCATAGCGAAAGCATACAGGGAAGACAAAAAATTAAACCGTGTTCCATTCCTCATTTGCAATGTTTGCCTTGGTTCTGCCTTATCTGAACAAGATAATGATGTGATTTGCTAAGTCTTTAATATACATTTGTATAATAATCAAGCATTTCATAAAACTAAGTTAAACAACTTATAGATGGTTTTCAATGTTTTAATTAATGGTGTAAATCCCAGAGATAAGGACGCACCTTTAGCATCGACTTTATTTAAATCGTCTGAATTGGCAATATTTGGTATTATTACTGAAACCAAATCAATCTGGTTGTTGTAAAGGTCAAAAAGCAGGTAAGTCATCGTAGCAAAACTGAATTAATTCAGAACCACCTTCTTTCTCTGCTATAGATTTCAGTTTCTTTCCTAAACTGTACTGACCTTCATATATCGTTGGAAGCCCAAATTGAGGGGCGTAACCCAATAATCGCAAGGCACGGTCTGCCCAAATTGATCTAATCTTGAGTGAGATACCAACATCTGAGTCATAATATCCGTTATATTTTGAATAATGCAATTATACGATTTTTTTAGCAATACCCTCATATACCTAATATAGCTATACCCTAATATTTCTCTAGATCTGAGATGTCATGACACAGTTTCTTATAATAGTTTCTTGGAGAGAGACATTTTATCACACTAAATGCACACTTTTGCATTTTCCTTTTTAGAGAAGCAAGCGGAAAAAAAAGTTATGTGTCTCTCTAAGCTTGCAAATACAGTGGTTTTATTCTCTAAACAGCAAGTTGTAGTACATAAAAAAATGAAAATCTCCAACGCACCTACAGACACAGCCTGGACAATATTTTACAATTCTGTTCTCAAATCGCTATAATGCCATAACTCCAAACATGTCAATGGATATAGAGGAACTCTTTAATTCTAGGGGTGTGGCTGTTCTGTGAAATGTTTGGTGATTAACTGATAAGAATTCATACAACTAAAATGTAATTTAAAACAGGAACAATGTATCTTATTTACACAGACTGATTTCTAAACTCAGTTATTGTAGTTTAAAGACACATTAATGGGAGTTGTATTGCTGCGGAGCTCTGTTATACACTCAGACACACCAACAATATGGAGCTCCTAGAAAAGAGGAACATTAAGACTGAGAAAATGGACAGAGGCATTTGGGCCCTAAATGGGGACTGTCCCTCCTTAATAGGGACACTTGGGAGGTATATAATTCATGGAATAAACTCTCAACAGCAACGGTTTACTGTATATGATATTCATAGCTCACTCACCAGCATACTTTCTGTAGATTACGGACGAATGAGCACATTAAACACTAGGAGTGTGCGGAATCAGATTAAATGTGTATTCTGACAACTGGGTCAGGATACATACACTTAGGGCAATGGGTGCGCTGTGAGGGGGAGGCTATAAAAAGGAAGGGAATAATGAGAACAGATGAGCAGGATTGAGCGAGACTGCTGAGGAAGGGGTCACATGGGGTCAGGGAAGGGGGGTTAATTATGGAGAGTCCAGGAATGCAGCAGTGCCTAGGTGGGATTTTAGTTTGTAAGTAAAGTGTAAACCAGAATTGAAAGACGTTGGGTGAGATTTATAAGAGTGCTGGAAAGAGATTAGTGGGCTAAAGTTTAAAAGTAGAGAAACATATGTAACTATGGATTCTAATGGTATCCATGATAAATGTTTCACTTTGACATTTTTTAATTTATTGTTTAAGCATGCAGTTTGTTTTTGGTAATGTTTGGTATTGATACTGTGACAGTGAGATAATTTGCTACATTATTATTATTATTATTATTTTATTATTTATATAGCGTCATCAGATTCTGAGAAAGCAATATTCTGAGAAAGCAACAACATTTGTGAGGAAGGCTGAAATTGATGGACGCAAGTCTCTTTTCAGCTATGTAACTATGTAACTATGTAATGTCATAAACCACTCACAAATGGCTTGGTCAAAAATGTATACCTCTCACAATTGGGAGACAGGCAGGAGGAGGGGCGGCTTTCTGGAGATGTGCTTGTAATACGGTTTGTAGTCCAATCTCTGAATTTTGGGGATATATGAAAAACTTGTGGGGTGGGACTAGGCCTGACCTTCATGGTGGCAGGGCACGCTTTGCCAAAACTCCTCGCTTAGCCACCAGCTTGCCTGGTTTATGTGCCTCTTGGGGAACTTGTCTGACTCAGGTTGAATCCTGATGCTCTGCTGCCGTATTCGGTTGCTTATGGCAACTTGAAAATTAAGATCACATGTGTAATCTATGGAGGTCAAGGTGAGGCCTAGTGCGGTTGCCAGACGGGAGAAGCGGCAACCGCACTCCCGGATCACCTGCTGCTGGACTCAAGTGGATCCCTCCTGCTCACCAGTAGGGGTGATCCTAGTCCACACCTTCGGATGCCCTATTACTTCTCTTAAGGGCCCTGCAGCTTGCGCTACACCAAGCTGTTGAATGCAGCGTCCCATTCAGACTCCAGTGACGAAGGAGCTACAACCCTCGATACACTCAACCACATATTTGCAGACTTCTGGACCAGGCTGCACCAGCGAATGCGTTCTCCCAAGCACCTCCAGCTGCCAGATAGTTCATCCCAGCCAACACTGCCTGAGCTCATCGCAAAGCGGACAGAAGCAACTTCTGTGGGAGCCCGACCTAAGCAACAGACACCATCACTCTCCCTCACAGCTGGAGCTGAATCCAGAAATTACTTCGGCATGAGCCCTGGAGGACCATACCTGGGTCATTCCTTGGGGGTGGGAGGGTTGTGCTGGCAAGGTACCCCTGGGCATTATGGCTTTTTATCCTTTACTCACAAGCTACATCGCCAAAGACACAACTCGGTCAGGGTATAAGAATGTGTTTTTTACTCAAACATGACTGTACAATACCGTGGGAGGGTATAGGCTGAGCTGAACCATCTTGAGTTGGCCTTAAGCTGCAGAGGGCCTTTTGTTATTTTTCTTTCATCCTTTATTTTATTTGTTATGCTTTTAATGCTCATTTGACTTGACTCCTGGTGTTCTGTTAGTCACTAGCCTATCACCAAACCTAAGAGTGGCCTCCTGGGTGGGCACAAGTGCAACCATGCTACCCAGTTTGATTCATCTCCTATGCTTCTCTAACAATGTCTTTGGCATTTTTTGGTTTATCGAAGATTGTTGTCCCCTACTCATTATGCAGTCGGACATATTGTTTATCTTGCTTATACCACATCTTGTATAACATAAAAAAAGTGTGTTGCCTATAGGACGTAGTTGTATAAGCATTTCTATTCTTATTTACTCCTGGTACTGTCTATATTACTCTGTATGATAACCTTTGCACTGCAAAAATAAAGAATTACAAAAAAAAACTAAAAAAAACTGTGGGATTGCACCGATAAACTCTACAATAACCCGTTGTGATTACGGTGTTTAGAATGTCCCTTTAAATTCAAACCACTGCTTGTTATTGACCAAGGTATGGAGCATTCTCATAAGAATATTAGCAAGCGCCCACATTATGGAGGCTGAAATAGTGAAGGCAGAGCATCCTTTAGATGGTAAGCTCATGGGCTATCTAGCTAAGAACTTCGTATTAAAGAGCTTCAAAGGCTAGATCTCAGCTTACAGACAGGGCCATCTCTACCTTTTGCATTTGTCTGTGTATATTGTGTACAGCGCTGTGGAATATGTTGGTGCTTTATAAATACCAGTAATAAATAAATAAATACTGCGCATGTTACATTAAAAACAAAATAGAAAAACTTTGCACACGGATGAAGTCTTGTTCTGGGGATTAAACGTGCGTGCACAATGAATTTCGTATATTATGCAAAGTCTCTTCACCGAGACTAATAAACAAGTTCAAAGTGGCACTAATTACATCAGGTAATCACACACAAAAGAAAATGTATTTCATTATTCTACATTCACAGCCCTATAATTATTTGAATAGGATGATTTTTTTTTTTAGAAACTTTCACCTTTGTTTGATACATCTTAGTAAGTTGGTGTACATATTATTAACCCTGTCAGTGACTTCAGGGGAACAGAGGAGAATTTGCAACGGAATGGCTAGTCTTAGGCCAAAAAAGCTCAATGGATGGAGACTTTCCCAGTTAAATTTTCCACAATTACTGGTTTAGCGAATTACCCTGGAGCCTTCAAGATGGATAAAGCAAAAGGGACACATATTTTATTTGCCAGTACAAACAGAAAAAAAACAAGTTATTTTACTGTTTGTGTTGATTTTTGTGTTTTTGTTTTGTATGTTATTCCTTTTTGCAATATATTGATATGTTGTTAAAAACATTCAAATGTGGTTGTTCGGAGTCCGGTAGCCGAGGGGTTAATGGGTGACACTGGCTACCTTGTGTAATAGGAGTAAACAAACAGCTATGAACTTTATGCAGATATTAACAGATAGAACTGCGTGATCGCAAAAAAAAAGCATCCTATGGGGGTGGGGGAAGCAGAATGTGTGCTAAATAGGAAGCGTTAGGGTCAATTTTAGATGACCTAAGGATCACCCATCCTCCCACCCAAAAACCTGCCAAAAGGACAATGGTATGCAAAAAGAAAGTGATATATATCTGACAAAATGTTTGGGCTTGTTACTTAAATCTGTAACATTGTCATGTGTTTAAATATTTGCAATATATTCAGCAGTGCTATCAAGCAGACATAACAGACAACAAAAACACAGGTAATCTTAGAGTTGCCGGATCCCCCATTTATTTACATTACTTTTCCTTAGGACAATGCATGAAAAGTGCTACCGTGTAACATGTAGAATTTATACGGTACAGAAAAAAATTGATTAATCAATGCAGCCTGTTACGCCTTGCTGAATGAATTGACTGAAATTCTGCAGCATAATGATGTTACATACTGCAAGATGCCACTTTCCAGGACCAGCCAACAGCATGTACACTAACAAGGTTATTTACCAACGTGAGAATTAAAATGAATTTCAAATTTAAGGTTGAAAAAAGCCGCACTGGAAAAATTCTCTAACTCAGCTATGTTTCCAGATCGGATACTCTGGCCTTAAATTTGAAATCTACTTTTGAATTCTAACTTTAGTAAATAACTCTGCTATTTGTTGTAAATCAAAAAAACCACAACTGGACATTCAAGGCCAAAGTAATCAACTCGATTTTTTTTTTTGCCACATCAACTATTTTACCCTGTATTTTGTCATCAAAAATATAATCCTCTACAATTTGGACTTTAGTTAATAAATCTGTGTATTTACTTGACATCTCCCAATCTTTGGAGCACACTAGAACACACACACACACACACAAAAATTAATTGAAAAACATGGTGATAACAGATTTGAAACCAGTTTGAAAATATTATTTTTTCAAAGAGGTTGCACATCAATAAAAGTAGGTCATATGTGAAAACTCCATAGTATGCATTTTCTGCAAACTAGTTTGTCAATTTCTAAGAGAATGATAAATGAGCACCGACTGGTTCTTATTTAAATCAAAAGTTATTAAATAGTTTTGGGGAAAATTGGCTTCACTCGTAAGTATAAAACCACACATCTTTCCAGTGGGGGAAACCCTTCAATACTGGTGTCTTGTTTCTCCACGGAAAAAATGACACAAACATCTGTCTACATAACACATGTAGCGAGAAATATTTAGGTTTGAGTTACAGTGTCCTGCTCAGCAAAAAGATGTAGTCGAGTCACAGTTACCGGGATGTCATGATGTCATATAAGGTCAAGATGACATCACTATAGTACCGAAAAGTTTTAGGCATGACAAACAAAACAGCTGGACAGATTAAATATGCTGGGGGGGGGCGCTTAAGATTTTCATGCAATGCAAATACCATTGTACATTTCAATTTTAAAGGATTTAACATTCCATTAATAATACACAAGGCATTTAATACACACTACTTAAAACAAAGACTTAACAGGTATTAAGTGTGTTTAATCCTTGTTTTAAATCCCAAGGACATAGATTTATTTTATTGTATTTAATTTTATTTCATTAGCTGTAAATCTACAAATCATTTTAGAAGTTTATTCACTGAATTGAATTGTAGCAAAGTAAAATTGAAATGGCAGAATTGAAACAAAAATGATTATGATTAGAATCTATATGGCGCCAACATAATTTGTAGTGCTGTACAATTATGGAATGGTGATATTAGACAGCAAGTAACTGACATACAGAACAAGAGGTGACGAAGGCCCAGTTTAAATGAGCCATCAATCTATGAGGATTTGAGGAAGGCGGATTTACACAGGTAGGTGTTTTGACAGGGACACTTACTGGTGAGGCGGACTGACCAGGATTCGAACGTCATAGCATTGTAGTTTGAGCCTGAATTCTGGTTAGTGAATAAACTCTTAATTATAGCACATTGAAAGCCGAATGTTAGCCGAATGGGTTTATTTACTAAAAGCTGAATTGTAGCAATTTAAAATATAAAAGGCACAATTTAGAAAAAAGTTGCTAATCTGGAAAAAAAAAAGCCACAACTCAGCTCTAATCACAAACTGACTATTTTTTACCAGATTTTATTTCTCTATAATTCGGACTTTAATAAATACACTCCCCCCAAAAATCTTCAAATTTATTTCGCAGATAAGAACGAACGAGGCGAGAATATCAGACTACCATAAGCACCGAACACTCACATGTGGCCCAAATGTGTTAAAGTCATTTCAGGTCTCAATGCGAAAAACAATTGTATACTATATAAAATAATGACTTTTAATAGAAATAGAGAAAACAGGACAAGCATCAGTCATTAAGTCTATACATGTACAGATTCTACTTTTAAATAGTAGCTATTATGTGACATTGATGTTTTAATTACCCCAATGTAATGAAGGCTAAATGTATACACACCACTAGATTTGTTAATAATATAAATATAAAGCTATAAGCAAACATTATAAATCACACTGTATCAAATCCTAAAAATAGTCAGCACAGGTCTGACAGAGGAATGTCAACACGAGACTTGCACCAAATTCCCCTTTTACCAGGGAGATCACCCTGATGGAGTGCAGGGGTGGTCCAGTGGCAGACCCCCAGCTGTTGTTTCCCATGATGCTTTGCGAGCCTGAGGTCCAGAATATGTCTATCAAAGTTACCATGTGCACTTCCATCAAAGTTCAGGCAGTGCTATAGAAACCATACGATAACAGAAAGCATGTGAAACTGTGTATCTCTAATCAGATCACAAGACCTTCAAGCAGTTCATTGTAAACCCATATACAGTGCAACCTCATCAGACACCCCAAGTTTATCCATGCACCCCAAACTCACCCAGGCACCCCAGGGCTCCCCCAGACACTTTAAAAGTTGGAACCAAATAGAAATAGCAATAAATCCAATTGCTGTATCCAATTGCAATCATAAAATAACTAAGAGTTTAACAGCAAGTTTATATATAATGCCAGAGCTGCCTTTACCATAACCCCTGAATGCTGAGCATTGGGGGGAGAGGAAGGGTAACTGAGAAAGGTGTATGCATATCCCTCTGATATTTAACCCTCTGTGTGCCGGAGGGTTGTGCAATCTACTACATACAGTCTGACATTAAAACATTAGGAGCCAGCAATACATCAGATCTTTTGGGGTGTGTGGGGTTTGTATCATGTCCTCAGACAGTGATACTGTTTGTTTCATTGTATCTATAGAACACTCACCTTGTCTTGAAGGGTAGGTAGGTGATGGCACAGCCTGCAGCCCAGAGACCCCCTTTGCCCTGAGTGCTGAGGGGTCTGCACTTTGTATCAGCCTGCTGCAGATCCCAGCTCCTTAGCTAGTGATCTCCTCCCATCTGAATCAGCTCTCCACCCCCTGTGTGTATGTATCTACTCCCTGCCTCTCATCTGCTCACTCACAGCTATCTGAGGAAGTTTACATTCTCTGACCTTTGCAGAACTAGATCAGGCTGATGTGTGCCCAGGATGGCTACCCTCTTCTGCAATGAATGCTGCCATCTGCTCTCTGATTGGGGCACTGCCCA
Source organism: Pelobates cultripes (assembly GCA_933207985.1). Classification (NCBI taxonomy): domain Eukaryota; kingdom Metazoa; phylum Chordata; class Amphibia; order Anura; family Pelobatidae; genus Pelobates; species Pelobates cultripes. Next base: position 102,661,163 of record OW240923.1, read on the forward strand.
GGGCAGGGAGTCACATCATATAACCAGGCATTCCTTCAGAGCCACTCTACAAGCACTGCATCCAATAGTGTGCCTTATTGTCAACCTCTGGATCTCTAAGATCTCTCAGAAATCTTTGCCAGCCAGAAGTAAACACAGAATGTGTGATGATGATGATGGGAATTGTAGTCCTCAATCATTGATGTAATATAGAGAATCATAACGCAATCTACAAGCTGGTTTTATAAGCTGGTCTGAGCATAGTCCAACTCTTGCCTCTGGCTCTGCTCACCATAACATGTTTTGTTATAATTTTTTATTTTTTTATTTTACTTTCTATAACACTAAAGAATAAGTTGCTAGAAACATGGTGATTATAATACTATAAAACTCTAAAGCTTGCAAGCTGATGATTGCGTTAATTATAGTACAGAGGATTGCAGCTGGGTCAGCCTAGTGACTGGGAATTTCAACACATTTTAAAAACTGGGGTAATCAAACGCAGACACTACAATTAACATAATCCACCTATTAAAATAGCCCTGCAGTATGTATTTTCAAGAACCTTGGCAAGACCTCCCAGCTGTCCCGTATTCCACTGGTTATGACATCTTCTCTAATCAAACAGTATAAAATAGTTTATTTATATAGCTCCAACATATTCCAAAGCGCTGCATAATAAGTGGTTGTCGCTGGTTTTAACCCCTTCAGGACGGAGTCAATAGTGCACGTTCTGATCAAAACAAAGCGTAAACAAAAACTGGAATTTGTGCTATATATCTGTTCAACCGTAATTCACCGCTGTCACATTAAGTGCACCCACACTTATTATATATCATTTTGTTCAACAGAAACAGGGCTTTAATTTATCATTAACTATTAATATATGGAACATAATTTATTAAGAATAAAATTTTAAAAAAATGTTTTTTTAAATTTGTATTTCTGTCTGACATTTTTGCTGTGAATGTCATAATACTGCTAGGTTTTACTGAAAAAAAATGCACATATTTGTAATCAGCAATGTCTCACAAGTACAATAGTACCCCCCATTAACAGGTTTTATGGTGTTTTGGAAAGTTACAGGGTCAAATATAGAACGTTCCATTTTCAAATTAAAATTTGCCAGATTAGTAATGTTACCTTTGAGACGGTGTGGAAGCCCAGGAATGAGAATTACCTCCGTAATGGCATACCATTTGAAAAAGTAGACAACCCAAGGTATTGAAAGTGGGGTATGTTTAGTCTTTTTTAGTAGCCACTTAGTCACAAACACTGGCCAAAGTTAGCGTTCATATTTGTTTTTGTGTGAAAAAAGCAAAAAAACTAATATTTGGCCAGTGTATGTGACTAAGTGGCTACTAAGAAAGACTGGACGTACCCCACTTGCAATACCCTGGGTTGTCTACTTTAGCAAATGGTATGCCATCATGGGGGTAGTTCTCATTCCTGGGCTACCATACGCTCTCAAAGGCAACATAACCAATCTGGCAAATTTAAATGTCAAAAAAATGAAATGCAAGCCTTATATGTGACTCTCTAACTTTCCAAAACACCATAAAACCTGTACATGGGGGGTACTGTTATTCTCGGGAGACTTCACTAAACACAAATATTAGTGTTTTAAAACAGTAAAACATATTACAACAATAATATAGTCCATAAAAGTGCAGTTCGTTTGTAAAAAATGCAAAAAACGTCACTTTTACTTACAATATCATCGTTGTAATACAATTTACCAGTTTGAAACACTAATATTTGAGTTCAGCGAAGTCTCCTGAGTAAAACAGTACCCCCTATGTACAGGTTTTTTCGTGTCTTGGAGAGTTACAGGGTCAAATATAGTGCTTGCAAATTAAATTCTTTGCACTTTTTCCCTGTGTTGTCAGGCATGTCAATCAAATTTTATTTAATCAAATCACATAATTATGTTAAAAGATTACTTAAATATACACGTAGAATTTTAATATATATGCATTTATAGGTATTTAAATTCAACGTGTATACTAATGTAATCTTTTATGTAATTATATGTATTTATCTATATATATATATTTGCGGTTATTTGTATTTTATATATAGATAGATATATATAGAATGTCATTCTAAGTGTATTTTGTTACCAATATATATATATTAATAACAAAATACAGTTAGAATGAAATTACATATCAATATATAATTTATATTAAATTTTGTTTCAATATTTTATTTATTAATTTTATTATTTTATTTATTTATTATTGTAATTATACGTATATATATATATATATATATATATATATATATAATGTATGTGTATATATCTATTATATATATAATATATATATATACATATTATATATATGTAACGTCATTCTAAGTGTATTTTAATACTAATATATGTGCTTATATTAATATTAAAATACACTATGTATGACGTTACATATATATAATATGTATATATATTATTTATATAATATATATACATATATTATATATTTATAAATATATTTAATTTATTTTAAAACATGTTTAATTATTTATTTTTTTACTTTCCCACCAGCAGGGGGACTGACTGAAATTTCAAACAGTCCCCCTGCTGGCAGATCCACAGCCAGCTATAGGGGACCATGTGATCGCTCTTTGAGAGCGATCACATGGCCCCCGGCGGCTTCTTTTGCCGGGGGAGGGCTGCCTGGGCTGTGATGCAGTCCTCCCGAAGCTGAGTGCCGGGTAGGTAAGTATCCCGGGCGCTCCAGGGCTCAAAGCCGTTATGGCGTTCTATGCCGCCGCAACCGCTTTAAAGCCCACTTAATGCGGGACGGCATAGAACGCTGTAACGGCGTTAAGGGGTTAAACTAGTGTTTTCACTCTAGACCAGGGGTAGACAACCTTTGTCACTCAAACTGTTGTGGACTACATCTCTCATAATGCTCTTACAGCCATAATGGTGGCAAAGCATCATGGGAGATGTAGTTCACATCTGGAGTGACAAAGGTTGCCTACCCCTGGTCTAGACTGTCCATTGAAGCCGCATCTCTTCTACCTGTCATTCGAGATTTAGATAATGCTTTGCAGAATGTGTCTAATTCGTATTAATCATGGTCTGATAATTTTACATTGCATTATCTCCCCTGGCCAGATACATGTGGCTGCGACATTATGGTTTCTGTACACACCATGTTGTACTTAACAAACACCACTTCTTCACATTGATGGTCAGTACATGAAAAGTGCTGCCCTGCAGTGTGAGGGAATGATATGCCGCAAGATTCCCATTCATTGCTTGATTTCACAAATATGTCCCGTTGATTAATGGGTTTATTTGAAATTCAAAGTGAATTTAGAATTTTAGACCAACATTGATAAATAGCCTCCAATGTGAAATTCACTTTGTGTCTGTAATTATTACACTTTATTGAGTAACCCTGTGAGCTATATCTATTCAGGAAACCCATGTGTATGTGTGATTGTGTAATACTATGCCTGCCTTATAGTAAAATGTTCCTGAAATCAATTTTCAAAAGTACGTTCCCTAAATTATCATATATTCTATTTATTATGCATTTTTGTTAGTTTTTTTCCTTTTGGATCCCATGGAAAACTGCTTTGGCAGAATGTACCCTCACACTGAGCATCTAATATGTATTTATACCAAGTAGTAAACAGGCATCCAGACATAGTCTGAATTGGGAATCTCTCCCAGCATCTCCGTCATTTGATGCACCTCTATTTAATTGGGTGAAACCGTCGAGGTTGGTTAGTGAATTCCTGAGTAGGTCCAGAATGCTTCTGTAATTTAAACAAGCATTCAATATCCCAAGTGAATCCTTTCTGGGACAATGCCAACCTGTAGTCTGAATATCCCCCAGCCTCCCTCTCTGTCATACCCAGCCTTCCTCTCCTAAACACTCCCAGCCTCCCTCTACTTGATACCCAGCCTTCCTCTCCTGAACAGACCCAGCCTCCCTCTCATTCATACACAGCCTCCCTCTCCTGACCACTCCCAGCCTCAATCTATTTCATACCCAGCCTCTATCTCCTTCATACCTAGCCTCCTTCTGTTTGATACTCAGCCTCCATCTCCTTCATATCCAGAAGTCCTCTCCTGAATACAATCAGCCTCCCTCTCCTTCATACCCAACCTTTCTCTCCTGAACGCTCCTAGCCTCCTCTCTGTCATACCCACCCTCCCTCTCCTGACCACTCTCAGCCTCAATCTATTTCATACCCAGCCTCTATCTCCTTTGTACTCAGCCTCCCTTTCTGAACACTGCCAGCCTCTCTCTCCTTCATACCTAGCCTCCTTCTGTTTGATACTCAGCCTCCATCTCCTTCATATCCAGCATCCCTCTCCTGAATACTCCCAGTCTCCCTCTCCTTCATACCCAACCTTCCTCTCCTGAACGCTCCTAGCCTCCTCTCTGTCATACCCAGCCTAACTCTCCTGAACACCCCCAGCCTTTCTCTCTTGGACACCCCAAGCCACTCTCTGCTTCAGACCCTATCTGCCTTTCCCATATGTCCCAAGTGTCTCTTTTTAGGAGGGACAAATCACTATTCTGGGCCAAAATCACTCTGTCCCTCTTTTCTAGGAACTCCATATTATTGGTGTGTCTGAGTGTATCACAGAGCTCCACAGCAATAATACTCCCAGTAATGTATCTTTAAACTACAATAAATGTGTTGAGAAATCAGTCTGTGTAAATAAGATATATCGGTCTTCTAAATTTCATTTTTGTTAAATAAATTATTAATAAAACACCTAAACTTTCTCAGAACAGCCCACTCCCGTCCACAGCCAGACCCCTAAAATGAAAGTGTCCTTCTTTGCCCACATGTATCTAATTTCCAGACACACAGATAGACCCTATGCACAGCATATTGTTGCCTCCCAATCTAACATTTCAGCCTGTGCGCCCTCTGACCATGTCACAGTGCATTGCGCCCTGAATACATAGACTTTTATTCTCATTTAGGACAGTCCGAGACGTAGAACGCTTGTAAAAAAGTTGCCCAGTCTAATAAACAAACAAAGAAACACGTGGCTTAAATCCTTCCAATATTATGAGCAACTGTATCCACTATGTACCTACAATATGCATTCTGTAAATAAACTGACAATAAGTACACAATCTAGTGGTTTTAATGCAAATAGACTGTCCTTGCAGTCTCTCCTTTTCTGTGTTTACATTTGGCCCTAAGGACACTTCTAGCGGCTGTGGATGAAACACATGGAGGGCCCCAGGGAAATTTTCACACCGGTCCCAGTTGTTTCTAGTTACGTATCTGCACACACACAGGGCTTGAGTCCTGCAGGAACGTGTGGGAACGGTGTTCCTGCACTTTTTCCACAGCAGGAACGCTGTTCCCGTTAGTAGTCCTACAGGCTTTGATCGAGCCCCCTGCCTTGAGCCAGCTGTAACAAACTCCCTGGTGGTCCAGTGTGCTGCTAGTGAACTTCCTGGTGGTCCAGTGTGCTGCTGGGGCTGCTGCAGTCCCATGTTGTTCCGGTGCACTGTGAGTGTCAGAGCACAGGCGCTGGGTTCCCAGCCTGTGCTCTGACATCATCCACTGGACCACCATGAAATTAATTATTGCTTCCCCTGTCTGCACAGAAGGTAAGCAGGATGGGGGCAAAGCAAAATATATTAAATGTATTTTAAGACTGTGTTTTCCCCTCACTCTGTCACACTAACCCTCTAACCCCCTAACCCTGTCTCACTAGCCCCCCTAACCCTGTCTTACTAACCCCCTAAGCCTGTCTTACTAGCCCCCTAACTCTGTCTCTCTAAACCCCTATCCCAGTCTTACTAGCATAGGCATGCGCAGTCTCCCGGACCCTTTTTTCACACTGGCCACATCGGCGTAGTGTGTTTCAGCGTCCATTCCCCCCCCTATATTTCATGTACACCCGCCATTTCATGTCCATTCCCCCATATTTCATATCCTCCCCATATTTCATGTCTTCCCCCACCCCGTTTCATGTCTGTTCCCCAATTTCATGTCCACCCCCCCACTACTGACTCACTGAGAAGAAGGGGGGTGAAATCTTTATCATGGAATCACTAGTAGTCTCCATCCCTTCTACATCTCTCGCCCATTCATGTCTTCCTCCCTTCTATATCTCTTCCCTATCCATCCATGTCTCTCTCCCTTCTATATCTCTCCCCTATCCATGTCTCCCTCCCTTCTATATCTCTCCCCCATTTCCATCCATGATTCCCCCCATCCATACCTCCCTTTGGGGGGGTGGAGGGTGGATCTTGGGTGAGTTCCCACACTTGACCCCTGCACACACTCACGTACATATATACACAGATGGGCTAAAAGGCAGAGCCCCTTACGGCTTGCAAAGCATCAGGGGTATTGTAGTTTTACAAGAGCTGGTTATCTATCTTTGGCCTGTGCTGGAGAAGATCGTGCAAAAACATCTTGCCTATCAAGATTACTCATGGCTGATATAGATTATCAATAAGAACAAAATGCTGTGTCACACACTCTATGTCACCATTTCACACCCTTTTTATGGCTTTGTTTAGTAATATTTATCATATTGTTGTGAATGGTTTTGCATGACTGAAGCTACGTGTCATCGTTTTTAGCTTTTCTTCTTAAATTCCACGAACAATATTGGGCTGTCCTTTCAGCTATGAATTTGATGTGGCGGTCATGACTCAGGACATTCCAGTTTGTTCGATTCATTGTAGATACTAAAACCAAATTAAAGAAAAAAAACACCAAACTGTGAATGATTCAGTCTGATTGCATCACCGGTATTGGGAATAAATAGCCATTTAAATAAATAGACCATCTGTCTATAGGAGCTGCTAGAGTGAACTCATGATTGGTAAATAAAGAACAGCGAGGATAACCCCTAAATAGCCAACAGCTCCCCCGTCTTCATTCCATGAATGAGGGTCAGTGGTTAATAAAACAATAAATAAATAATAAAAAGGCACTGGTTATGGGGGTACAGAGAGGAAATTGGTACCCTGTCTCCCTCTAGATTGTGAGGAGGGGTCTTGGAATCCCACTAGAATTTAATTAATTAATTATTCACATTTGCCACTTAAAGGATTTCTTGAGATGAATCTCTTTATTACATTTTTACAAACGTATTCATAACATTATAATATTGGACTATCTTTTAGGGTCCCCGGGCCCCTCTTTGTGTAGAAACAATGTGATTAAACTTATCCTTTCTCCCTTGCCACATCGGTCTCGTGGCAGCTGACCCCGCTTCCATGGCTGAGATCATCTGTCTTGATGATCTCAGCCAACCTAATGCCTATGGCATCTCATGCAAATCCAATGCTTTCCCATAGGCAACACAGTGCGCCGTGCCAATCAGCATCTCCTAATAGAGATGCATTGAATCAATGCATTACTATGGGGAGCGTTCAGCATCATAGCACACAGGTGCTTCACACTGGACCTCTACTGACCGTCTGAGTGACTGTCACTGGAGATGATACTAGAGGTCACTAGAGGTGTCCCTCTGAAAAAACAGCATTTACATTAAAAAAAAAGCCTTCAGGGACAGGCTGTAGACACCAGAACATTAAACAGTAGTGGTTCTGGTGACTATAGTGACTATAGTGTACCTTTTAACCTTTAATGTTTGACAATTCAGTTCAACATATCGACTTCCACTCCTGACTTTGCCTCACTTGATAATGACATTTTTAGGGTTTAGCCAGATCACCTCTCTCCCGGTCCTGCAGTCATATCTCGGAATGTCATTGCTATGAGTTTGATTGATAAAATACTAAGTTGGGCCAAAATGGACAAAGATCAGATGTTTATGGGATCATTCCAAAAATTATCACTTCAGAGATTCACTAGAAACCCTTGGATACAACTTGGCATAACTTTAAGATTAAACTCAGCCAAGAATTCATAAAGACGGCACAGGGCTGAGATTAAACTTTAGGTGACGGCATTCAAATCCACTCCAAGCAATGTCCTTCATTTTTTCCCACCGATTTTACTAAGGGCAGTTTTGAATACACTAAAGCACCATTATTCTGCCTCTGTGTACCCTCTCTGTGAAAAGATATCTTGTATTTTCTTTTATCAATATATTTGCTGGTTAGAGCAATGGTAATGTCACCAACAAGTCAAGGGTAAGACACCTAACGACATATATCAGCCGACCTCAAATCCTTATAGATTGTAAACTCATATGAGTTTTCTTCAACTCTGTCCCCTTTGTATCATTGTAAAGGGGAATATGTTGGTGTTGTATAATGATGGTATTAATAAAAAAACATATCAAGTCCAGTATAAACGACATAACTAGTAATTATCTTAGAAGAACACCTCAAATTATCCTTTATTTAAGTGAATGAACCCCTGGGAGTATGTGGTACTGTGTAGTAAGAAAACTAAGCACCATACATGGTTATTCATTACATTGAGAAATTAAAGTGAATTTCACCTTTAAGATCAAAATAGCCAAACCACAAAATTTCTACAACTCAGGTCTGCGTCCAGGTCACCTACTTTGGCCTTAAATTTGAAATTCACTTTGAATTTTCTCACCTTAGTTAATAGTCTAAAAGAGATATATTGAGATTTGATTTCCTACACTGTTAAGCTGTTTGTTTGTTTTTCCCATTCAACAGTGACCTGTGGTAAATCTACACCTGAATGAAATAATATAAATTGCTGGACTGTTTTTTTCCAATATGGCTGACATTTCACAGCAGTTTACTGATCACTTTTGGTTTTAGTACATTGAATACTCCAAAAGAATAATACAAATTAGTTCTCACCTCTCAACTTATTGGATTGCATTTCCAAAAATTATCTGCCAGACAAATTTGTAAAATTGGCATGCACATCACGCGGAGTATGAACTGTAACACACTAGCACCTTATTTATAGTATGCTCAGATAGTTTGGAGGAAAACATCAATGGCAGAGTTCTGTAAAAGTTCTAGAGTTCTGGAATTCTAAGAGTCTGCAGCCTGTTAAGGTGCAATAAGGGTTTTATCAATTACTCCATTTTTTTTCTAAATGTTTTCAAATTGGGACCACCAAGGCACCCATCTGTAGTAGATGTAATAATGCGAATGTTGAGGTACCTCATCATCCAGCCATAATATTTGTACAGGTAACATGATTCAGGCAAGCTAACTCTTCTCCACTGAATTGAGACTAGTTCTCTGTGTCACACGAGGTGTGCTGGAAGTTGAGTCCAAAAATGAACATTTGGTTGTCCTGTCGATGGATTGGGTGCAAAGTGGCCTTGGGTTTAATGAGAAGTCAAATTCCAATCAATAGCTGATCATTAATACGTCTAATAGCAGTAACACAAAGGGGATTCTCGTCTCAGTACAAACAATGGCAATTCTCAGGGACTTCTTGTCTAGGTACATACAATGGCCATTAGAAGGATCTCTTCTCCCCCACGTTAGTGGTATCCTTAGACGCGGAAAAGGCGTTCGACAGAGTTCGATGGCAATTTCTTTTCCCAGTTCTGAAGTGCATGGGCTTCCCAGAGGAATACTTAACTACAACGAAAGCAATGTATGATAACGTGCGGGCACAAGTACAGATATCGGGTGCCCCATTACACCCATTTCGGCTATACAATGGCACGAGACAGGGTTGCCCGCTCTCGCCCCTCCTTTTCGTCTTGGCATTGGAGCCTCTACTTCACGCGATACGTCAACATCCAAACATTAAGGGTGTAAGAGTGGGGGATAAAGACTTCAAGGTATCAGCCTATGCGGACGACGTTCTCTTAACCATCACGACCCCGCTAGAATCAATGACCGCACTTAAGGGAGTCATTCTAGAATACGGTGGACTATCCGGTTATAAAGCAAACATCCAAAAGTCCAGTGCGCTCCCGATATGCCTGTCACAAGATGAAACAGCTAGGTTGCGGGAGGTATACCAAATCCGTATGGAAACAGACTCCCTAAGGTACCTAGGGATCAACATAACGGCTGACCCAGAACGTTTATATGCAACTAACTATGCCCCTATGCTTAGAGTGCTGACGGAGGACCTAGACAAATGGGCGGATAAACCCATTTCCTGGATCGGTAGGATACATACCGTAAAAATGAACATCCTCCCGCGCTTACTGTTCCTTTTTCAGGCGCTACCCATCCGAGTCACGAAGACACAATTGCTTCCCTTGCAAAGGTCAATAGGGAATTTTATATGGCAGAACAAGAGACATAGAATTTCCAAACAGGTACTGTATAGACGCAAAGATAGAGGGGGCCTGGGCCTCCCGAACCTCTTCTTTTATTACCTTGCGGCACAACTAACGCAGATAGCCATGTGGCACTCCGCTCCTGAGGAGAGGCGGTGGGTGGATATAGAATCTATGATGGTGGGGGTGGACGTCCCCCAATTTACAATGTGGGTCCCCAGGGAATACAGACCGGAGATACGGATAACATGCCCAGCGATTCTCAATTCGATACGCATATGGGACATGTGTAACACCAAATATAGGCTGGCATCATCCCCTTCTCCCATGACCCCACTTCTTAGGAACAGAGAATTCCCCCCTGGTATGACCCCCAGGGATTTTCGCAACATCGAACGTGCTGGATTGCAACGGTTGCATCAGCTGTTTCATAATGGAGAGGTCGTTCAGTTTGCGGACCTTCAATTGGGTAATCACCTGACTCCAGCGGATTTTTTTCGGTACATCCAAATACGAGACTTCGCTTAAAAACCAACCATTAAAAAGGCTGCAATGGAGACGCACACCTTCTACGAGAGAATATGTTCGGACGGGGTAACCCCCAAGGGGCTGATCACATTATTGTACGCACACCTCAGTGAAGAAAATGGAGAATGGGGAAGACTGTCCAATGGGAGAATGACCTCGGTGAGACCTTGGAGGGGCTGGAGTGGCAAGAGATTTGGGAGGCAAATTCTAAGGTTTCAATGTGCGTCACCCTACAGGAGCAGGCGTGGAAAACTACGTTCCGATGGTATACCACCCCAATTCAATTACATAGGATGCACAAACTAGACACGGACGATTGCTGGAGGGGTTGCGGAGACCAAGGGACATATTTACACATGTGGTGGCAATGCTCAAAGATACGCGGATTCTGGAAGTCTGTGGAGGATTTGTTGAAGCAGATATTTGATAAGCCTCTGAGGTTAGACCCCTGGACCTACTTATTAAATAGATCTGTGGACGGATGGACCGCTCGGGAACAGAAATTAATACACAAGATTACTTTGTGCGCGCGTCGAGCGATAGCGACAGCATGGCTCACTTCAGAGGGCCCGGATTTCGCAGGGGTTATCTCCAGAATTAAAGAATGTAGAATTATGGATTATTTGACAGCAAGGGTGAGAGGGACCGTCTTAACATTCCAAAAACTCTGGGAACCATGGGACAATAGCATATTTGGATCAAGTGGAGATTGAAGGCATACCCCAGCGGGTGCTGTCCACAACGATATACCGCAGGATAGGGTGCCGCTGCCAGCGGAGAGATGGTAGGCCCGCCGTTTCCCCCCCAGTCCCCTTTTTTTCCTTTTCAGCCTTGACTATGCACTTCTCACTTTTTCTCTAAGCCTTTTTTACTTCCTCTTTTTCTCCCTTTTTCTCTCTTCTTTCTTCGTTTCATGTGATTTGATTTTCAGGCTAGATCAAACGGTTGGAGGAACAAGGTAACACACTTAGGAGGTTGATCAGCATATATGATGGCTACTTAACTTTTGCTGATTAGCTTGTACCTTTATCTACCATAAGATTCCCCGACAAACGGAGAGAGCCAAAACTAAGTTACAATATAGGCAAGCGATAATTACAACGACTACCGTTCCCTTATATTAATTTGTAACTTAATAGGCCTTTAAATTAGCCCGAAAGTGACTGCATAATTGTTGAATTGCCTGATCAATGATGTATATCATAGAAGGGGGTAATAAAAATTTAAAAACACCTCGATAGACAGCAGGTGCCAGTGGATTCTGTAAATGACGGAGCACATATTGGTATGTTTTTTTTGGTTGTTTTTTTCCTTGGCAAACTTCGCAATGTTCCCAAAATGCTGAACATGTTGGTTTCTGCGTAAGCCTGAAAGTTGATGTACACTTGCTGATTCTATTGAGTAAAAATAAAGAATTTAAAAAAAAAAAAAAAAAGAAGGATCTCTTCTTTTAAATTTGTTTAGGATCAAAAGTGTCAAGTTAATGTTGACAAATCAAAAATTCCAAGGTGCTCCTGAATAGGAACTATATAGCTGCAAACATGTCGTAGAAAATGGTCTTATAATTTAGCTCAGAGACTGACCAATAGGTAGATCCGCATATGTTGGAGAACTGCAACTCCTTGGAGTTTTGCAAACTTTTAGAATGTCTCTCTCTCTCTTTTTTTTTTTTTAATAATAAAAAAAGGTTTTCATTTTAACACCTGGGTCTGACTGTGTGTGTGTGTCTGGCTGTGTGTGTGTGTGTGTGTGTGTGACTGTGTTTGTGTGTCTGACTGTGTGTGTGTGTGTGTGTGTGTGTGTCTGACTGTGTGTGTGTCTGACTGTGTGTGTGTGTGTGTCTGACTGTGTGTGTGTCTGACTGTATGTGTGTGTGTTTGTGTCTGACTGTGTGTGTGTGTCTGACTGTGTGTGTGTCTGACTGTGTGTGTGTGTCTGACAGTGTGTGTGTGTGTGTTTGTGTCTGACTGTGTGTGTGTGTCTGACTTTGTGTGTGTGTCTGACTGTGTATGTCTGTGTGTGTGTGTCTGACTGTTTGTGTGTGTGTGTGTGTATTTAGAAGGTGGGGTGGGGGGGAAGGGTTGGGTGGGGGTGGTGCGGGGGGAGGGGGTACCTGAGTTTTGTCCTGCCTAGGGCAGCACAAAACCAGGATACACCACTGGGTGTTAGGCAACCTGCAGCACTCCAGAACCTTTGGACTACTTTTTCCATGATGCCCTTCTAGCAATAATGGTGGCAAAACATCACGGGAAATGTAGTCTAAAGGTTGCCTACCCCTGCTCTAATAAATACCAATGGTGCCCAAATCAGTAATTGCAAGAGCTGTGTCTCTCCTGTACGCGCGAGCACGGATTTTTAAATCCACCCAAGACATATGTCATTTTACAACAATTAAAAGTACAGACAGACAATCTGTGATTTCATGGATATGTTTTTATTCTAACCCTAGTGTACTTAACTGTTAATTCTTTTGAAAACCGCTATATTATAACATGTATCATTAAGCAAGCTTAGTGCAGTCAAGATTACAGACTCTCCTTTAAAAGGAATTCCTCCGGTTGGTGCTACAATTAACACATCATTCACAGGAATTCAGCACTGAGACCTCAGTAACATCTGGGGCAGTTTTCAAAAAAGGTTTGTGTACATGTTCTAAAGCACCCGGGCTTTGTGCCCGAAGACTCAAACCTCTGTCATGGAAAAATGTATCACTTGTAAATGGTTTTAATATTAACGTTCAGTAGACCGCTAGAATCCTCTGCAAAAATCTACATAGTATTGTTTCAATATGCCATTTAAGATGACCTGTGGGTGTATGGAACAGTGGTTACAGCTTTGGGTGGATTTAAAATATGACAGATTCCTAAATCATCCATTAACTGAATATAAGCAAGCAATGGACATGAGTCCTTAACAGAAAATTGGAAGAATTACTCACTAACGTGTGAATTGGCAGAAATGTAAAAAGAATTCAAACAGGGTTATTCACTACAGTGATAATTCAAAGTAAATTTCACATTTCAGATCAAAGTAGCCAGTTGTGTTCTCAGTTCAGCTTCTCTCACCTTAAATTTGATTAAGCAAGACATACTTACACAGACATATACACTGACACATACACACACAGACAAACATACTGACACACATATATTCACTGACAGATATACTGACACACACAGACATACTGACACACACTGACAGACATAAGGACAAACACTGAGACACATACCCTGACAGACAGGCTGACACACACACATATACTGACAGACATACTGACACACACGTACACAGACACTGACAGACATAATGACAGACACACACACACTGACAGACAGGTGGACACCTACTGACAGACATACTGACACACACACACACTGACAGACATGCTGGCACACACACACACACACACTAACAGACATAATGATACATACACACACACACACTGACAGGCATACTGACACACACAGACACATCCACTGACAGACATACTGACACACACACAGACATACAATGATAGCTATACTTACACATACACAGACACTGACAAACATACTGACACACAAAGACACATACACTGACAGACATATTGACACACACACACTAGACAGACATACTGACACACTTTCACACACATGGACAATTTACACTTTTAAATCTACCTCCCGTTTCCAATCTTGAAGGGTGCCTTCCCTGGTGTCCAGAGTGGTGGCTGAGGCTGTTGGGAGTTAGGGACTGGCTCTCCCAGCCAAGCCCCCCCTCCTCACTGCCTCCTTGGTCTCTCCTGTGCGGCTCTGTGTTTTCGCTAGGAGAAAGTGACGTGCGACAGTAACTTCCTCCCAGGCTGCTGAAAAGCAAGAGGCCTGGTTGTGCTATTAAAGGGACAAAGCACACGACCGGGCTCCTGTTTACAAATACCACCTGGTGGGCCTTCTTAGTGTGCGGGCCATCAGCTGCACTGGGGTGCCCATGGGGGACAAAATAAATACTTGAGGGCAGCAGGACCCCCCCACCCCCCTCAGAGTAACTGGGCCTGGGGAAGCTGCCACATTTGCCCCACGTTAAAGACGGCCCTGGTAATTAACAATTAAAGTGAATTTAACATTTTAAGCCAAAATGGACAAACAGGATATTCTAGCTGATATATCTTTCAACTATAGTATTTTGGTTTCAAGTTTTAAATTCATTTTTCATTTCGGATATCTCACACATTAGTGAATTAGTGAATTACAATAAACAGTGACAGAGTTATTCACTAGAGAGTGAAATATTTGGAAATTAGTTAATTTCAAGGTTTAGACTAAAAATGCTAAACTGATAACCTAGCCTTTCCCTGTAAATTTAGAATAAGCAATGTGTGTTAATTAGCCCCAATTACTCACATTTGAGCAATCCACTCCCATCACATTACCCTTAAAGGGACACCATAGGCACCAAAACAGCTTTAGCTTAATGAAGCAGTTTTGGTGTATAAATCATACCCCTGCAGTCTCACTGGTCAATTCTCTTCCATTTAAAAGTTGAATCACTTTGTTTATACAGCCCAAGCCACACCTCTCTCCATGTGACTTGCACAGCCTTCCAAAGCACTTCCTGTGAAGGAGCCTAGATATTCTATGTTACATTATTGCACAGTCTGTTTAATGTAGAATGTATTATCTCCTGCTTTGTTAATAACCTACTAGATCATACAGGAGCCTCCTGTGTGTGATTAAAGTTCAATTTACAGAGCTGGAGTTAAAAACTTCTAAAGCAAAAAAACATCTGATTGAAAAAGAATAATTTGTTTCATGCAGGCTGTGTCAGTCACAGTCAGGAGAGGCGTGGCTAGGGCTGCATAAACAGAAACAAAAGTGATTTAACTCCTAAATGGCATTGAATTGAGCAGTGAGACTGCAGGGTCATGATCTATACACCCAAACTGCTTCATTAAGCTAAAGTTGTTTTGGTGACTATAGTGTCCAAGAGTATCAATTACCTTATAAAAAATAATATTATATTCTACCTTTAGATTGTGTTTGGACCTGGTGTCTTTACCTATTGTTCCATATATGTCATAAATGTTTTGTTATAATGAAATGTTTGCCTTGTCTACCTGTTGTACAACACTGTGGAATATGTTGGTGCTATATAAATAATTGTAATTGCAGTAGCAATAATTGTCACCTTTTCTTGCACAGTTTGACAGAATACATCCTCCGCACCCGCACTGACATCTTAATTACACTAAATCTGTATGACGTATTCTGTTCTTCCACTCTAAGGGGATTAAAAGAATCTTTAATCAGAGTGGCGCGTCAGCCATCACATAACAAGGACAAAGAATCACGTCACCTTTTACAGGAGGAGATATTGGGCTTTATTTATTTAACATTGAATGGCAGTTTAAAGTATACTAAATATCAGGCACCAGTGAACGGAAATCCAAATTGTCAAAGTTAAACTACAATAGCCAAGCTCTGACTATACCGGAGTTGGAGGCTTTACCAAATCATCTGTTTTTGACTAAATTTTGTGATTTGGTTTTTAATTGACTACAATTCACTGTTTAGTGAATAAGCTGTAACAAACCCAGACAAAACAAATGAGAAAAAAGGAACGATAGAAAAAAAATGCATATTATTATTATTATTATTGCCATTTATATAGCGCCAACAGATTATGTAGCGCATTACAATATTATTAGGGGGGGGGAGATTTAACTATAAATAGGACAATTACAAGACAACTTACAGGAATGATAGGTTGAAGAGGACCCTGCTCAAACGATCTTACAGTCTATAGGATATTACATAAACATAATAAAGTCCTGATCAGCCTAAATCATACTGGACTACTATAAGTAACCCAAGGTCCCTGAGTTTTTTGGAGGGAGCCTGGAGGATGGTGGAGTCCTGACGTCAGCCTTTTGATTACCTGAAATTGTAGGGAGGACAATATGTATGAATGTGGTCATTTTACTAACCATCCTTCAATAAGAGATCTCTGTGCTGCCGCATGTAATTTGTGATTCCTTATTAGCAGTTGTTATATTACAATATTACAGTTTTGTAATGTTTTCTAAGCATCCATGGGGTTTACTCATTAAACACTGAATTCTAAGGGAAAATACAGACCTCTAAAGGACTTCAACTTGCTAAAGTGTTTTATGAGGGAAGAATGTGTGATCTGTTTTCATTTTGCAAAATGTGCAGATTTTAATAGAAATGTGGTACATCCCCTACCTGTCAATCACACAGTCGGTCCTGTTACTTCCTGGTTTGTTTAGCTCAGTGAAGCTAATCTCAAGAAGCAGCAATAGTCCAGAGCACCTGCCTTGAAAATACTTCTCATTGAGCTGCATTGGGAAGTCTGTGATTGGACAGCCACAGAAAGCCTGGGCGGGGTTAGAGAGGAAGGGGGACAAAGGCTGCAGACAAGAGATTTGCAGCTTTTGCAAGGGTTTTTTAGATATACCCAAATTAAAAAAATCCATAATTAAATGTTTTATCTAGGGGTATATCTACTAAATAGTGCTTTTTATTTCTCTCTTTTTTTTTTTTTTTTTTTTAGTCAGTGGGGGGTAACTTTAATCAAGTGAAAACCAAATTGCTAAACTAAGGCTAAAATAGCCATGCTGTAACTGAAGTGATCAGCTATTTTAGTCTAAGCATTGCAGTTAAAAAGTTTTAAGGGGGAGATTTATCAAATTGTTCTGTTCTAAAAAAGTGGTCTAAAATACTAAACATATGGAAATAACCATGGGAACCAGCAGGTGCATTCTATCGATAAGGTCTTTTTTCTCCAGTTTCAAACCATTGTGTGCCGTTGTTGTGCCAGGACTGAACTGACATCGGCTGCTGAAAAAGAAATTGAAGGAAGTAACAAAACAAGATGATTTCCAATAGTCTCTTCAAGGGGTAACTGGCCGCTCCTTTTTACGCAATCAGTTAAAATCCCACAACCCCCATAACCAATGACAGAGAGGTAGGAAGTGGACTGAACATTCACCGGGTAGGCTACGTGTCCCTCTGCTTAGTGACCTCCTGCCTCAAATAACACTAACATTGCCACACTTATTTCTTCTTTAAGCTAATTTTAAAAAGCATTTAATAGCTGCCAACCTGAAACTATTGGAAACATTTTAAAAATGCACTTAGCGCAGACTAATGGCCTTCATTTAGCAACATTACTTTATTGCCAGAGTTCACAGAACTATTACATGTGTCAAGAATTTTTCATAGCGCTGATCTGGTCAAGAGGTATTTCATAAATAGATTACATCTTTTTTCTTAATATTATTTTTTCCTTTGTACTTTGATTTTATCTTGGATCCAAAAGGAACTGAGGTAAAGACTACAGATATGGTGCCTGTGAGTGTCTGGTATAACGCCACAAACACAATGGTGTATTACCCACAAGGCTAACAAGACATTTGCCTTGGGCAGCACTTTTAGGAGGGCAGAAAAAAAGGCTGACCCCCAAGCACTCTGGCAGATGCCCTGTTAGCCTCTTTCATGGGGGGCCTAAGAGCTGGCCGGCTGGCCACCTCAGGGCCTCCCAGAGGCTTTCAAATTACAACTTCCTTGCTGCCACAACTGTGCGCCTGCCTGCCCGCATGCCCTGCCGCCCAGCCAGCCTAGCAGCTGCAACCTAGCCAGCCCACCACCAGCAAGCCCAGCCAGCCCCCTGGGCCCAAGGGAAGAATTCACTCCAGCTCTCCCACAGGCTGGGTGAATTAAAATTAAAATTTTAAAAATTATATATACTTTGTGTAAGACAATGTGTGTGAATATGTCAGTATCAGGGTGTCTGTGAGTGAATGTGTGTGTCTGTCAGTGTATGTCTGTCAGTGAGTGCATCTGTCAGTGAATGTGTGTGTCTGTAAGTGTGTCAGTCAGTGAATGTATATCACTATATGTGTATCTGAGAATGTGTTACTTTGTGTCTGTCAGTCAAACTGCGTGTTCACCTCAAACAGGTAGGAGCGGGGTACATTTACATGGGGTGGGGGAGGGGTGTCCGAGTTTTGTCATACCTAGGGCAGCACATATCCAATATACATCACTGCCCAAACATTGCAGAGGCATCCCACAATTCATTCGCTGTTAAAGAATAAACCCCCAGCTTTTTGGAAGTAAGAGCTGGTTGATACTGAAGTATTGAAAAGTCCATGCATATTTCTAAGTCTCTTCTTTTCTCTTGAATGATGGTTTTGAAAAGTAATCTCAAAGCCCAGGTGTCCTGGAAACTGATTTTGGGATTAACAGAACAGCTTGTTCGTACAGCCTTTGCTAAATATAGCATCCCTGAGAACCTTAGCAGAGATACTTTCTCGTTATCCCATTATACACAAGGCACTCTCCATAGGCTCCCAGTAACCCTGAGAAAAAAGGGGCCTCATTTAAATGGTCTCTCATCTATTCTGCTCAATAGCTGGCCAAAAACTATACTTTTTAAAGACTGTGATCAGCCTTCAGTGAGTAATCCATATGATAATTACATCTGATGTAATCGTACTCGATAAAACTTGGTAATTCTCCAATTTTAAACAGCCACATTAGGCCGCCCTTGGCTTGAAATAGCATGACATCTTTGTCTTGAATTTTTTAAAATGTTAATAATTTTATGTAACACAATCAGACTGCAATTTTGTTTATGAGCAAGCGGAACAAATTGAAAGTGGAATCACCTTTTTTAATGTCTCATATTTATCTTTAAAGAGACACTCCACTGCCCAAATACAAAATAAATAAATATCAGGGCCAAGAGCATCTGAAAGAGGCTGACAGGTGCTATTGTCAGCCTTTTTCATGGGCATCTGCCTTGGGCAGCACTTTCAGTGGGGTAGCAAAAAACGCTGCCCGCCCAGGCAGAAGCCGTCAGCCTTGTTCATGGGGAGCCCAAGAGCTGGCCTGCAAGCCCGCTTGGCCCCCCCCCAACTCCAAAGCAGACGGCTACTAATATTGTGGATGATGCTGGAGCCGGGATATGACATCACTCCAGCTCCCGGCATCACAAAGCGGCGCAAGGGAGCTGAGCAGGAAGATCACAGCTCCCTCGTCGCCCACATTGACCGGATGCCTGCCTGCCCACCCACTGAGTAGCACAGCCGCCATCCAGCCCAGCACCTACACTGGATCCCAGGCACATCAGCCCCTCTGGATCTCCGGTAAAGAATCCATTTCAGCTCTCCCAAAGGTAGGTAGGCTGGGTGGATTTTAATTTAAAAAAATAACAATTTGTGAGTGTGTCAGTATCAGGGTGTGTATCAGTGTGTGTCTGTCAGTGAATGTGTGTGTGTCTGTCAGTATATGTCTGTGAGTGTGTTTGCCTGCTGGTGTGTGTCTGTCAGTGAATGCGTTTATCTGTCAGTGTATGTGTATTTGTCTGTCAGTGAATGCACGTGTCTGTCAGTGTATGTCTGTGAGTATGTGTGTCTGTCAGTGCATGTCTATGAGTATGTGTGTCTGTCAGTGGAGGAGTATGTGTGTCTGTCAGTGAATGTGTGTGAGTATATATGAGTGAGTTTGTCTGTTAGTGTGCGTGTTTCTATAAGTGTATGTCTGGGAGTGTCTGTTAGTATGTGCGTGTGTCTGTCAGCGAGTGCATGTGTCTGTTAGTGTGTGTCTGAGTGATTGTATGTTTGCCAGTGTGTCAAATCAGTGCGTGTGTATGTATGTCAGTGTTTGTATATGTGAGAGGGTGTGCATGTCACTGAGTGGTTGTGTCAGTTTGTGTCTGTCAGTCAAAGTGTGTTTTGGTCCCAAACAGACAGGAGTCAGGCAAATTTATATTGGGGGTTGCCTGAGTTTCGACATACACCACTGCTCTGGGCTATTGCTGCCCCTTGAGTTCAGTGCAAATAAGCAAACTGAACCTGGAAGTAACAGGACCTGTTGTCTGTTTGAAACACCAGGGGGACTCAAAAATGTCAATTTGTACTATTTCCAAAATGAAAATATAGGACACACTCTTCACATATAAAGCTTTTCAGCAAGCTAAAATGCTTTAGGGGTCTGTCACTTATCCCGATACTAGTGACTAGTGATACTAGTTTACTTATCCCTAAACTAGTGACTAGTGATACCAGTTTACTTGTCCCGATACTAATGACTAGTGATACTAGTTTACTTATCCCAATATTAGTTACTAGTGATACTAGTTAATTTATCCCGATACTAGTGACTAGTGATACTAGCTAATTTATCCCGATACTAGTGACTAGTGATACTAGCTAATTTATCCCGATACTAGTGACTAGTGATACTAGTTTACTTATCCTGATACTAATGACTAGTGATACTAGTTTACTTATCCCAATATTAGTTACTAGTGATACTAGTTAATTTATCCCGATACTAGTGACTAGTGATACTAGTTTACTTATCCCGATACTAATGACTAGTGATACTAGTTTACTTATCCCAATATTAGTTACTAGTGATACTAGTTAATTTATCCCGATACTAGTGACTAGTGATACAAGTTT
Source organism: Pelobates cultripes (assembly GCA_933207985.1). Taxonomy (NCBI): domain Eukaryota; kingdom Metazoa; phylum Chordata; class Amphibia; order Anura; family Pelobatidae; genus Pelobates; species Pelobates cultripes. The sequence goes on from OW240923.1 coordinate 102,682,297, forward strand.
ACTTATCCCAATACTAGTGACTAGGTTACCTTTCCCAATACTAGTGACTAGTGGTGCTAGTTTACTTTTCCCGATACTAGCTTCCATCTTAGCCCTCTGTAGTGCAGTTTTTGCCCTTACTTTGTCACTTCAGAAATCGATTAAGATGGAATTTGCTAAACGACAACCGGTCTCCAAAATGAATATTTCATATAGATAGAATCTTTAGGAAATACTCATACTAACTGTGTTGGAATTTCACTGAAAACCCAACCTAGTCAAAAGATATACTGAGACAAATTAGGGGCTACTTAGTCTCAGAATTATTCCTATATCTGACAAAGCTTGATACTAGGCTGAGCTGCCGCCATTAAGCACTTTCTATGGAGGATTCTGGAGTACAGCGCAAGTAAATCTCACCTTTCCCTGCGCTCCCGGCCACGGGGCTGCCTGTGGCAATGTTATCGTTGGGGGTTCTTGTCAAAATATGCAAAGACCATAGTTGCTAACAGAGTCACTTTAATATAAATTGGAAAAAAATTATGAGAAAGGTTAACAAAAGTTCTGGGTCATTCTTAAAATCTTATTCAGCAGTAGAATATTCTCTGCACTATAATGGTTGCAATGATGCAAGGTTGTTATGGTGGTTTGCGCAGTTAGAGAGACCCTCTTATCTGCATACTCAATCAGCAGTGAATACAATGTACCCCAAAAAAGAAAGCAAGTCACATTTATTCCATTGTAAATGATCATTTTTAAAAGTTGACTAAAACTGGTGCTTAGTGAATCTTGGGAAATATAGTTCACAAATATGAGCAGCCATGTTAATCATCACTAGCCGCTTGTAATTTTTCCTCTATTTCCCTTTCTTGCGTTAAAGATAAACTGGCCATAAAACAGTTAATCTGTAAATATAGCATTGATTTAAAAGTCCGCAAGTTAAATCTATAACCATATCATTTAGAAATAGAACACTAAATTAAAGGTTAACCAATGTGTTTACAGGCGATGTTTTACAATATAATATATTAGGGATTACAAGGGGTTCCTGGACAACATCAACTTCTCTTTTAATTCAATAAATCAGTTCAGCCTTAATAACAATGTGGCTTTTAAAGGGACACTCCAAGTAGCATAACCAATACAGCATGTTGAAGTGGCTGTAAAGATTTTTGGTGCGTACTGTACTAAGCCAATGATTGTTTGAAGACTGTAAGTACATATTTGGGGTTAGGAGGTAGTGAGCCTGGCCATTTGTAATGTCTATCTATATTTTTAACGGTTTTGGCCCCCTCCAGAATGGTTCCCAGCCTGGCCCACTCCACACAATGGTTTGTATTGGCCCCAAATATATTTGTATAATATTTTCATATCCTCTCTCAGGCAATGTTTTTCTAAACTAAAGAGATTTAAATTTGTTAACCTTTCTTCATAGCTGATATGTTCCTTTTATTAATTTTGTAGCCCGCCTCTGCACTTTTTCTAGTGCCATAATATCCTTCTTTAGAACAAGTGCCAAAAATTGCACAGCATATTCAGTATGGGGTCTTACCAGTGATTTATAAAGAGGCAAAATGATATTCTCATCCCGTGAATGAATGCCCCTTTTCATGCACGACAATACCTTACTGGCCTTAGACACTGCTGATTGACATTGTACATTGTTGCATAGTTTGTTGTCTATAACAATTCCCAAGTCCTTTTCGTGTGTTGTTATCCCTAATTCGCTTCCATTAAGGGTATACGTTGCTTGTGCATTCTTTACGCCAAAGTGCATAACTTTGCATTTTTTAACATTAAATTGCATCTGCCATTTGAGTGCCCAGTCCCTTTTAAATTATCTTTTTTGGGGGGGATGAGGGGTGGGAGGTGGGGGGGCGAACTCCTGAATCAAACAAACATGCTCGTCCATTGAGCGAGTTGTTTGGTTATACGTAAATATGTTGCTTTGGAGTTACGGAATATGGATGACCAGCCGGGCGGACGAAATTTGGACCAATTGCAAGTAAGCTGAAGACGAATGCACAAGTATAACTTGCATTTGTCAGAATGGCTTTATTCACTAAACAGCAAATGGTAGAGAACGAAACAGTTGCACAGGGTAATGTGGAATATCTAATGAAATAGATTCTTCCAAGGCATCCCTGGCCATTTAAATGTAGGTTTCTGTAAAAGGCTGTCCAGAAAACATTAATGGCAGTTTAGCCTCTTAACTTGAAAAGGGGCAATCCCCTCTTATGATCCAAAGGGACTGATTCCTGACCTGTCTCTTAATTTATTTCCATACAGGAAGGAAACTTTGTCCTCCATGTGTTCATGACATGACCGACGGCTCTTACTAAATGCCAAATCCTGTCCTCCTGCCGTCTACATCCCCTTTATGGAAGGGAAGTAAAAGACTGTAAAAGGATGAATCTGCAAAGAGCGCGACTCTCTGAGAAAGCGCTTGAGGAGGGCAATAGCCAAGCAGATGTTTCCTAAACTCATCCTCTATCACAATATCCCCTTTCCTTCCAGAGACAACAATTTATCTGTCAATAAATGTGTTACCAAAGCAAGTGAACAAATTATTTAAACAAAAACAAAAAAGAAATTGTAATTACGTGAGTTCAACTTCCTAGATGTATAAATACTTTGTTCGTTCTAGTTTTGCACAATTAACTTTACAGAAATGAACATTTTTATAGAGACGCTGTTATATTATATTCATTCATAACAGAGTATGCCACTATAGATTATTTTAATGGCATGCTTCATCCCTTTCCCCTAATCTACAATCCCCTAATCGAAAACCAAGCTGCAACATTTAAAAAGTGCCGAAGACACTGCACATTTTACATGTGACATATTGACAATGTTTAGACAGGTAAGCAATGTTTGACACCCCTCCAGACCTCTAAAGCAGGGATATTGAATTCTGGCCCTCCAGATGTCAATGGCCTACAAGTCCCAGAATTCTTGGAATGCAAAAGATGACCAGAGAATCATGGGAGTTGTAGTTTGGCAACAACTGAAAAGGCACAAAATGAGACGCCTTTTCTAAAATGTTGAACAACAGTGTGACATAACAACCTCAAACGTCTTAGCAATGTAATGACTAACTCTACCCTATGACATTCAAATAGATGTTTGTAGTATGCTCTGATGCCTCCCAGTGGACATCTGGTGCAATCGTCCCCACTATTAATTTAGATATTTTCAATCCCCCAGTGCGGACTGAAATCCCCCATTTTTTTTCAGAAGAAAAAAAATAAATGCAATACATAAATATAAGATACACACAATTGTTTGCTACGAAACAGAAGACTCTACAGAGACAAGGACCATGAATTGAGTTTTCTGATCCTCCCTTTATTTTCTCCAGGAAGCTGTGCACAATTTTGTTCCTGAAAAAAAAAAGACAAAAATGAAACTACATGCCAAGCAAAAACAAGCTTACCCAAAGGCTTTGTTTGTGATTGAAACTACTAACGGCTCTTCAAATGCTGTACAAGTAATCTAATGGAACGTTATGACAGAATGGCACTTCCATGAGTGATGCACACAGAGCATGAAGGAGCCATTGATGAGAGCTATACATATCACGGGAGAGATTAATGGAGACCACATGCCCTCCGATGGAGTGTGATCTATCAGTCTATAGATTTTAAAGTCATTGTGGTAATGAGCAGTGAAGAACTTACAGGGTTATTCACGAAAGTTAGAATTGCCAGTAATTCAGATTGAATTTGAAATGTAAGGCCAGAATGGATGAACTGGGAACATTCTCCAAGCCAGCTAGGCTTTCCATTCAGCTATTCAGGCCTTACAGGAACACTATAGCGTTAGAATACAGACATGTGACGGGAAAAATTACAATGTTGTATATTGCAGGGTCAAAACTACAGCGCCACTGCCCCCATGCTAACTCATTCACTTTGAATTCCCAGAGATTCTCACCTTAGTGAATAGCCCTATTAACCCCTTAAGGACACATGACGTGTGACATGTCATGATTCCCTTTTATTCCAGAAGTTTGGTCCTTAAGGGGTTAATCTTTGACATCGATATTGTATTCTTCTATGTGGAAAAGCCTGAATTCTTTATGGAAATTAATAACACTCTAATACCAAAACTAATCATGGGTTTGGTACTGCTAGATATAAATTCTACCAATATATGTCAGAGCACTTTAGAAAGGACTGTATATCTAAATACGGCATCGAGTGTGCGTGCTGTGAGTGTGTGCGCTGTGAGTGTGCATGTCAATCATGTCAAACTCGCGGGCCAAGTGCCGCATGCGACCCACAATGAATATCTTTGCGGCCCGGCGAGCCTCGCGTTTGAGACATGCTTACTAAGGCAGAGTAGGCACCTGCTAAAATGTATCCTGCCCAGTCTACCTGCTCCCTCGCGCACGCCCTCTGTAGTGATGCCCGGCATCACTAAACTGCGTGCGTGAGGGAGCAGGAAGATTGAGCTCCGGTAGCCCATGGAGCAACGCAGTGTGGGGAGTGGGCCTTGACAGAGCCAGGGAGTGGGCATGGGCTTAGGATTGTGGGCCGGGTTTAGGGAGTGAAGTTTTGGGGGGTGGAGAGTAGGAGTATAAGAAGCAGCCATATTAGAATAGGGGCCATTATAACTGGAGCCTCTCTTACCTGTAGATTGTTGCAGGTCAGCGAGGTTCCTTTTTTCTTTGTCTCTCTGCAGGTCGATGGCGGCGCTGGGGGAGCTCCTGGAGGGAGTTCGGGCGGCGGTGAGGGACCGTGGCCTCGAATGGCTGCATCAACAGCTGGGGGCCGCCGGGCCCCCCCAGCGGTACCGGCGCGCCGACCGGCCCGGAGGACGAGGCCGCCGCAGCGGCTGAGCCCGGGCGCAGGGCCCGCGGCGAGACGCCGAAGAAGCCCTTCAGCGGGAGGAGGAGCGTCCACGGGGGCAGGAGAGGTCCCGGTCGTGGAGCCGGGAAGGAGCACGGCTCGGGCTGACGGGCGCGGCAGCCGTCTGGCGAGGACGGCCGTAAAGCACCCGGCGGCCGGACGCCGCACGCCGCACGGGTCTGTGACAGGCAGGGGAGATGGAGCGGCGGCTTCCAATGATGCGGCCGGGCCGGCGGCCAGGGCAGAGGACGGCCACGTGAGCGGGAGTGTGGGGCCTGAACGTCCCGGTGAGTCAGCCACTGTTGGCACCGCTGTGGGGCAGGAAAATGTTACTATTGGGGGAGTGGGGACAAGAACAGCCCCCCATGTGTCTGGGGGAGGCTGGGACGGCGAGGTCAGCGCAGGGACGGCCCAGGCAGGGGCCAGGAGGGAGGATGGCGGTGGTGGCTTTAGTGCACAGGAGACGGCTGGATCAGGGCGCACGGCGATCAGCCAGGGAATGGGTTCATTGACAGGAAGGGCGGCTGGAGGGAAGCCAGGCGCAGCAGTAGCGGGAGACAGGCGAAGAGCCACCCTGGTGGGAGGTGACAGGGGTGGTGGCAGCAGACGGGAGGGTCCTTCTGGCTGCTCCCTGGGTCAGCATACGGACGGGGAGGACGCAAGGAGTGAGAGGAGAACAGAGCGGCGCTGTGCGAGCGTCAGGCACAGCAGCACGAGGAGCAGAGCAGGGAGCCAAGGAAGCGGTGAGAGGTCACCAGCGCGGAGCAGATGCAGCGCAGCTAGGTCCTGTTGCAGGGAAAGCTGCAGGAGGTCCACGTCTAGGGATAGAAGGCAGAGGAGTCGACGTAGCACGTCTGAGTCGCCAGACAGGAGATTACAGGTTCAATCGAGGGGAGCTGATTACAGGGGGAGTCGTTTTGCGAGGCAAATGGAACGTGGGGAGGAAGGGCGGGTAGACCCTACGCTGAACAGACTACCCAGGATTTCTTCTCCCTACAGGTCACGGAGCAATACCCCTACGGTCTTGAGGCGGGCCAGGCGGATGGGAGTCGGCGACAAAAGACGCTCCGGTACCTGGAAAGGTGGACGGAAGGACGGCGCCCCCGCGGCCAGCTGCGGCCAGGGGCTTGAGCGGTGAGTCCACACATGCACGACACTCTGGACAGTTATTAAGTGATTTGAAAACATTTTTGGATGCTTGGTCGGACAAGGATGGGTCGCCCCTGGAATTCGGGCGGGTATGGTCGCGGGAAGGTAGTCGGGACAAGGCGGTGGAGCGCGCGGGGGCGTTACCGGCGGGGTCATGTGGAGGCGAGGCCGGCGATGCGGCGGGGTCGTCGGGGATGGCCGACGGTGGGGGGGAGCACACGGAAGGGGGTAGCGATATCCCGGATGCGGCGCGGCAAAACGTGCACGTGTCCTTCGCGGGCCCCCTGGGGTGCCACTTAAAAGCAGACGTAAAAGATAAGATTTGGAAAGGTGAGTTTGTAGAGATCTTTTCCCTTCTTCCCCTCGAGGAATTCTTGGACTTGAAAGAGGAGGATAAAAAAGATGCCAAGAAAGAGGAGGAGGAAAAAAGGCGGAGGTATCGCAAGATACCGAAAACTTTTGGGAATTGGCTACAGGCCTTCTGTATTCTGGCAAGCGTTATAGGGGAAAAGAACCCGGGGTGTTGTTCGGAACTTTTTTGCTACTTGGATGGGATAGGTGATGCATATCGAACCTACGGTGGATTGGCGTGGTGGAGGTATGATGAGCAATTTCGCCAACGGCTAGCGGTGAATACGAGCATGTGATGGGATCAAATGGATCTGCCGTTATGGATGCGCCTTATGATGGCGCAAAAGGCTGCGCCTTTTCTTGGGACAGCCGGCACGACCGCAGGGGGTGCTGTGTCGGCTGGGCAAAAGAAAGGCTTCTGCTGGATGTACAACGAGGGACACTGCAAGTGGGGGAATTCCTGCAGGTTCAGAGAAAGGTAAGCTTGGCGGGGGAGGGGGGTCCGGGGGGGCAGCGCTACAGCGCAGCTGCTACAGCTGGGGGCGTCCCCAGTGAAAATAGACGTGATGTTACCTTGGCTAATAGGGCGGATGCGGCCTTTCTGTGGCAGGGATTTAGAGAGGGGTTTGTTATTCCCTTCGTGGTTAGGGGACCGGGTACGATGTGTGGTAATCTCAAGTCAGTTCGGGAGCACCCAGGGGTAGCGCGGGATAAGTTGAGCAAGGAAGTGCAGCTGGGGAGGATGGCGGGCCCATTCTTGGAGCCGCCGTTGGCCGATCTACGGATATCCCCACTCGGCGTGGTTCCCAAGAAGGAAGCGGGTAAGTTTAGGCTGATACATCATTTATCGTACCCAAAAGGGGCATCGGTAAATGATGACATTGACGCGGCCCTCAGCTCCGTCTCTTATACGTCATTCGACAAGGCTGTCGAGTTGGTCCGGAGACTGGGGCATGGTGCGCTGATGGCGAAGGTGGATGTGGAAGCAGCCTTCCGGCTGCTCCCTATACACCCCAAATGCCATCATTTGCTCGGGTGCTGTCTCGATGGGGATTATTTCGTGGATCTGTGTTTACCAATGGGTTGTTCCATATCGTGCGCCTATTTTGAAAAATTTTGCACGTTTTTGGAATGGGTGGTACGGAAGGAATCGGCGGGGGGCGCGGTGGTGCACTATCTTGACGACTTCCTCTGCGTCGGCCCGCGGGGAACGGGCCGGTGTAGACAGGTATTGGAAGTGTTTCAATGGGTTGCACACTCTTTCGGGGTTCCCTTGGCGGGAGACAAGACGGTTGGGCCCACGACGTGCCTTAGTTTTTTGGGTTTGGAAATCGATTCCGAGAGAGGGGAATGTCGGTTACCTTTAGACAAACTAGTGGATCTGAAGGAGCGGGTGGCCACGGTAGGGAGGGCTAAGAAGGTGACACTGCGGGGGCTTCAATCATTGGTGGGGAGCCTTAACTTTGCGTGCCGGGTTATACCAATGGTGAGGGTTTTTTGTAGGCGGCTGGCACGAGCGACAAGCGGGGTGCGTAGGCCGTCACACTACATCAGGGTTTCGGCGGATATGAAGGCGGACTTAAGGGCGCTTCGGGCAGTGTCGGTTTTGGGGCTTATCTGGCGGGTAATTGGTGTGCTGAGGAGTGGCCTGCAGCGTGGAAAGAAAGCCCGCTAATAAGAAATTTGGCGTTTCTGGAATTATTTCCGGTCGTTGTGGCGGTGGGATTATGGGGGCCGGCGTTAGCAAACAGGCAAATCGTGTTCCACTCGGATAACATGGCGGTGGTGCAGGCGATCAACAGTTTGTCTGCATCTTCCCCCCCGGTCTTATGTTTGTTGCGGTGGTTTGTACTTCTCTGCATGTCCTTCAATTTGGTATTTAGGGCTAAGCACATCCCTGGTTTGTTGAATGTGGTGGCTGATGCGCTTTCTCGTTTTCAGTGGGAACGATTCCGGGAAGCGGCGCCGGATGCCCAGGAGATGGGGCAGGCTTGCCCGGACGAGATGTGGCGGCTCGGGACGTCATGCTTGGGGAGTATATAAGGAACTCGTTAGCGCCAAGCACGTGGTCGTCTTACGTTAAGGTTTGGAAGGAATGGGAGGAGACTGTTCAACAGGTAGGAGGCGTTTTTTCGGCGGGTCAGCGGGTGGATGTGCTGCTGTGGCTGCTGTGTCGCTTGTTCTCGAGGCAGGCTTCACCGGCCATGGTAGACAGGTATATGTCGGCCCTGGCCTTTTTATTTAAGTTCAGTGGTTGGGAGGACATCACGAAGAATTTCATGATACGGCAGGCGATACGAGGTTTTCGGAAGGGTAAGAAGTTTGGGGACACGAGAAGACCGGTGTCGTTCTCGGTGTTGCAGGGGTTGTTAGGAACGTTGGCTGGGTTGTGTCATTCTTCTTTTGAGGTGGCGCTATTTTCGGGAGCGTTTGTATGGGCGTTCTTCGGAGCCTTCCGAATTGGTGAGCTGGTTAGCACCAACAAGAAGGGGGTCGGCGGATTGCTGCTCGAGGACGTGGACTTATGCAACGAAAGGGTGCAGATCAGGTTGCGCCGCTGTAAAACGGACGTGTTCGGTAAAGGGTGCTCGGTGGTGTTGTATGAGTTACCGGGTTCAAGGGCATGCCCGGTGGCTTGCGGTGCGCGGTACTTGGATGTCCGTCCCGGGATCGCTGGTTGTTTTTTCCTGCACGCTGATGGCAAGGCTTTGTCCCGTTTCCAATTTCTACGGGTTTTTCGCGCGGGCTTACAGAGGCTGGGCTTGGAGCCCAAGCAATTTGGGACGCACTCGTTCCGCATAGGCGCGGCGACGGAGGCAGCACGTTTAGGTTTGGGGGACGAGCGGATTAAGCGGATCGGGAGGTGGGAATCCATGCGGTTCCGCACGTATGTAAGGCCTGACAGGCTGGTGTGAGTAAGCGTTGTGTAGGAACTTGGGAAAGGGGGGCAGTTGTCTCCTTTGCAACTAATTTTGTTTCTTTTCAGGTTTGAAAGTTTGGTTGATGGGACACTCGTATGTGTACTGGGCACAGAAGAGAGCCGCAGTTCGAAGATGCGGATCGCAGCTGGGCTTTCCTTTGGAACGGGTGGAGTTATCATGGCTTGGTTTGAGGGGCGCTAGCTGGCAGGGTCTCTGCAGCGCGTTATTTAGAAAGTTGTCTGGGGGGGCGGTCCCAGACGTGGTATTGTTCCACGGAGGTGGGAACGATTTGGGCTTGATTCCCCAAAGATTGCTGGTTCGGAAGATGAAGAGGGATATGGATCGGCTGAGGGAGTGTGGGGATATTTATGGGATAATAATAGTAACAGTGAGAATTGCCCACTAATTCAATTCTCAGATCCCAAAGAACGTTTATCGTGTTAAGTGGAATGTATTTCATATAATTAATATCACAATGTATAAAAATAGATTTTATTTATATGACAAATTAATAATAATAATATTATATGTAACATGCATAACAATAATCAATGAATATTCAGTACAAAATTATATGCAATACAAAGAAATGGGTATTACGTTACAATGGCTAAATAGCATTTCCTGTCAAGAATTATTTATGACTATCTTTAACACAGGCTGAAAGTGAAACTTTTCACAGCGAAGAACAGAATTCCTCAGAGTGCAGCGTAAGGTCGTAAAGTTTAGCCGACAGTTAGAATAACCCTTTCAATGCTGGCTAGATCTCCTAGGTAGTTAAGATCTATTCTGATGTAATTTTTAAATAAAATAACATTTAAACCAGTTCATTAGCCATTTCCTGAAAACAATCCAATAAGAGAATCTACATATTATATAAGCAGATTTTTAATTTGTCTAAAAGATATCTATCTTAATTTAGAGCAAATCAATACACCTGGATAAAACAGCGGTATGCTAACACGTGATAATATCACATCAATATATAATTATTCTTAATTCCACCTGCAGAATGGAATGTTTATAACTATATATTCTTAGTTAACTAAGATTTCTTAATATGGAAATCTGACCGTGCTTTATCCAGTCATATATAATGCTATTAATACATTTTAATTAATTTAATTTAATTAAATGAAACCAGTATAATTACCAGTTGAGTAGATATTTCATCCGATTGGTAGTCTCTCTGCATGGAGGTGTTGGTTAGAAAGTCAGTAAATTCTAAGTGTTAGAGTTTTAGGAGTAGAGTGTTAGCCTCAGATGTTGTCCGAGTTGGAGTCCCCAAACTTCCAATTCCTCTCTCCTCTCCTTTGCATATCTTGCATCTGCCTCCTCTCTCGTATCTCTATCTTCCCTTTGTCTTAACTTTTAAAGGGCCATACTCTCTGTACGTCATCAGTTGATAACCCAATAGAAGCACTAGAGGTGTGGTTATCTTCCAGATCACAAATTAGTTATTTGGTCTATAGAGGGCAGTCTTGTCCCACTAAACATACCTATCCAGGAAAGAGTTAACTTTTCCTGGTGGCTATTTTGACGACATTTTGGCCTATCTAGATAGTGGCTATAACTTACGTATCCTTCAAAGATCAAAGGGGTTCTTACATTTTGTCCAGACTATGTGTCTGCAAATCTGCTATAATTTCTGATATGACAGATCATGAACTAAGTTTACCCTTTTCCATACAATGGTACCTTATATATATAGACAGTTAAATATTAAATTATTTAATCTTCTCTGTCACCATTGTCTGGGTTTAGATTTGATTATATTCCATTAGCATTAGACAGTCTGTCCAACCCCCTTCCTTATCACTTGTCTTGTATATACTATGCATTCCTCAGCTCTGGGAAAGTGGTTAGCTTACAGATAGAAATACTGTGTCTCTTTGTTAACTTGAAATAACAAAATGGAGTCTGGTCTGTTCAGAGTGACTCAGAATATACACTTTTAGTTTCTATCATAGCACAAAATGTGTGCCGATATAAATACTCTGACAGGAGCTGGTCCCCGGCGTGGTCGTAATTTGGTTTGAGATGGTGCCTCGCTTTACGTGGAAGCACGCCAGGGATCCAGCGGCAATAGCTCGATCTAGGGGTAAGGTCAACAAGATTATGGCAGTCTTTATTAGACGGTCGGGGGGCGTGGTGGTGAGGCATAGGGAATTAGAGGGTATGTTGCCGGGATATTTTAGGAGGGATGGTATACACCTATCAGACGTGGGGAATGATTTGCTAAACCTGGGTTTTTAGGATGGTGTAGCACAGGCCCTGTTTAGATGTGGTGGGGGTCGCACATTAGCTTAAGGGGGTCAAGCCATGTGCTGTGGCGGAACAGGGCGGTGTAAATATTGGAATTTGGCGTGGAATTTGAACTGGACAGGCCGAGGTTTAGGCCGGATGGAGTTAAGGATTGGTTGGTTCTAGCTCTTCGGTGGCTACGAACCTGGGGGTGTAGGGGTGTCCGAGGTATACCCCTACAGTTAACTGGATGATATGGGGCCTCTTTGGTAGGCCATGTGTTTCAAGTTATATGTTATTTGTTGTTATTTATTGTTTAACTGGTAGGGTCATTGTCAGGGGTACTGTGTGGGGGTATAGTAACATAATGTCTAGTAGGACAATGACCCTAAATTATGTTAATTTATTATAATTAATTAATAAAGCTGTGGACTTTGTACTCCAACAGAATTATCAGTGTCAGTGTCTTATTTAAGTATAAGGGGTAGCACATGCCGAATAACGACTGTGCAAATGTCAGGTAGCCCATGGAGCAACGCAGTGTGGGGAGTGGGCCTTGACAGAGCCAGGGAGTGGGCATGGGCTTAGGATTGTGGGCCGGGTTTAGGGAGTGAAGTTTTGGGGGGTGGAGAGTAGGAGTATATGAAGCAGCCATATTAGAATAGGGGCCATTTTAACTGGAGACTCTCTTACCTGTAGATTGTCCCACCCACCCTCCCTAGTTTAGCAGTTCCGTTTGGTCACAGCGGCGGAACAGGGCGGTGTAAATATTGGAATTTGGCGTGGAATTTGAACTGGACAGGCCGAGGTTTAGGCCGGATGGAGTTAAGGATTGGTTGGTTCTAGCTCTTCGGTGGCTACGAACCTGGGGGTGTAGGGGTGTCCGAGGTATACCCCTACAGTTAACTGGATGATATGGGGCCTCTTTGGTAGGCCGTGTGTTTCAAGTTATATGTTATTTGTTGTTATTTATTGTTTAACTGGTAGGGTCATTGTCAGGGGTACTGTGTGGGGGTATAGTAACATAATGTCTAGTAGGACAATGACCCTAAATTATGTTAATTTATTATAATTAATTAATAAAGCTGTGGACTTTGTACTCCAACAGAATTATCGGTGTCAGTGTCTTATTTAAGTATAAGGGGTAGCACATGCCGAATAACGACTGTGCAAATGTCATGAGAGAAGATCCCCACTGGACCCCAGGGGGAGGCCCCACACCAGCTCCCAAAGGTAGGGAGCAATAAAGAAAAGGATGTTAGTGTGTGCAAGAATGTGGAAATGTGTGCGTGTCTGTTAGTGAGTGCGTGTCTGTCAGTGAGTGTGTCTGCCTGTCAGTCAGTGAGTGTGTCAGTCAGTGTGTGTGCCTGTCTGTCAGAGTGTGTGTGCGTCTGTCAGAGAGTGTGTGTGTGTGTGTCTGTCAGAGAGTTAGTGTGTGTCTGTCAGAGAGTGTGTATGTCAGAGAGTGAGTAAGTGTGTGTCTGTCAGTGTGTGTGTGTGTGTCTGTCAGTGTGTATCTGTCAGAGAGTGAATGTGTGTCTGTCAGAGAGTGAGTGCGTGTGTCTGTCAGTGAGTCTGTCTGTTAGTGTGTGTGTGTCTGTCAGTGTGTCTGGTCAGTGTTGTGATGGCAGCGGCTGGACAGTGGAGGACCTGAAGGTGCACGGAGGCACGCAACATCACGTCACGTTTTGACGTGATGTCAACGTGCTCCACCTTCACAGGTTTTCAAGGAGTAGCAGGAGGATCCTCTTTGCCACGGGGTGCGTACGGCGCCATTGGGGGTATACCAGAGGCTGGACTCCAGAGTCGCATACTGGCATCGGCAATATGAGTGGAGTCTGCTTGTTGGCTAATATTGTTTTTTTTTAAACAAAGGTCAGGGTTTAGTAGAAGGGGTGCTGGGATTTATTAAAGGGGTGGGGGGCTGGGGTTTAGTAGAGGGGGAACTGGGATTTAGTACAAGGGGGGAGTGAGATTTAGTACAGGGGGGGACTGGGGTTTAGTAGAGCAGGGGCTGGGGTTTAGTAGAGGGAGATGCTGTTTTTTTTTTATATACTGTACTTTTCAAAACAAACCTAAGTTTCTATGAAAATGTAAGGTTTTGTTTTTTTTTGTGGCCCACATAAACTTAATCCTTGTTTATTTGGCCCGTGCTAGCCTTTGAGTTTGACATGTGTGGTGTACGCTGTGAGTTTGCACAGACTTGTTTTTCCTTGGGGGATACTGGACATGTCCCTGATGAGGACTGACGGAAAGAGCATGGCAGGGATCGGTTTAACTACGATTACGGAGCACTAAGACTTAAGCCATACATTATTTTTATTACTTTATTATTTATATAGCGCCAGTAAACTCCGTAGCGCTGTACAATGGGAGTTCTAAAGCTGTGCTTGGGATATGGCCAGTATTCCACCCTGGCGCACATGCACCCTTTTTTACAGGGGTGTTGTGCATGAAACTAATTGCGCCCTTTGCCATGGCCCCACCCATCTGGTATCCGACTGGCAAAGCTGGCAGGTTTTTGGCACATCATATATTGTCTGCATGTTGATGGGTAGTGCATGAAAAGAGCTGCCCTTTAGTATCACTCTCATACAGAAAGAAATCCATTAACAAATCAAGGCAGTTTCTTTGATAAATGAGTGAATTTCCTGACTGCAGCATATGAATTCTACACACACATCTCTCAGTATTTTCATGTACTGCAGCCATAAATAATATGTACCAAGAAAACCCAGGTCGGTCTGGGAACCCTGCTGGCTGGCACTCCAGTTGCTTGCTGGCTACAGGTACCCATGTGACTCTAACTCTCAGCCAGGAGACTTCAGAAGCCAGTAGAATTGGGATTTGCGCCTCATGGGAGTTGTATTCCACATATCTAGTGTCCTACTGCTATCCTATAATTGCATGAAAGCAAATAACAGAATGAAAGGGGGAAAAAAAAACCAATATCAAAAGCTTAGCCAGCCATAACAGTAAAAAAAAAAAAAAAAAAAGAACTACATAAACCGGCATGCTTTGCGAGGACCTCCCATTGCCCTCAGCTCACGTGATCTCAGTAGATCACCTGACTGGAAGATGGCTGTTCTGCAGGAGAAGGAGTTTGCTGCCCTGCAGCTGCTGCTCAAGGTAGGTGTCTGCTTCCTGCTTGTACCCCCCAGGTAAGGACAGGCACCCTGCTGGCTGAGAGTAATGGGAGTTGCAGAATGCTATGGTATTCCAATCTCAAACAGCTGCTGTATATATTTATATATATTTATATATACTGTATGTCACCCAGGTTTCTAATCATTAAAGGCTCACTGTGTCAGCTACTAACCACATATATGTTGCTAAATGCATTGTATGATGATTTGTAATCTTCCACACGTCAAACGGTGGGTTGTGCTTATAGAGCGCCAATATAAAGCTCTGTGCAGTAGTTAGAGGCAGTGTTAATATTTATAAAGCACCAACATATTCGCTATGGAATTTGATGGCGATGTATAACTAATAAAATAATAATAATATTCCTCAGCGCTGTACAATGCTCCTGTAGATACAAGTGCCGCTACAGTTGCACGCAGTGCTCTTATTGTTTGTTTATAAAGCACCGACATACACTGTGGCGATGTACAATGCTCTGGTGAGCTAATGTGTATTCGTGTATAAATGCAGTAATATTTCTAAGCAGCACTTTTTCCCTTAATATTACTCGTAAAGCGTCAACGTACTCTGTAATGCTTTGGTGAGCTGATGATGTGCCTTCTTGCATAAGTGCAGCTTTGGTCAGTCAGTGCCATTATTTGATTAAATTCTATTCTGGTAGCTCATTTGGCTTCAGACACTGCCGTTATGAAATAACACTTGTGGGCCAGGCCTGTGCAGCTTTCAAATCACAAACCAAAAGCAGAAGCACAAAATGGTTTCACATTTCCTTACAACGCTGGCTAGAGTCCTGCACAATTATTACCAGCCATCTCTGTTGTCTATCTATAGCCATTTAATCAGTGGAGAATGGTGACCAATAACCCTATTGGGCCCAAGCCTTCTCTAATGCACACACATGCTATAATACATGTAATCTCGCTGTGCTTGAGGACATCCAGCGTCACCAGAATCCCCATATGAAATCCTAATACGAGCGCAGCCATTGTCCCTTGGTGCTGGACCCAGATAAGTGACAGAAGGGGTTTTTAACCCCTTCTTCACCACGGGGGGCTTGATGGAGGCGGAAGCAACAAAATTAGTTTGTTTTCCTGGCACTATAGTCACCCTTTAAAGTCAGTTTCTTAATTAGTTTATTTAACATTCACTTTCTGGCCTCTTCTATTTGAATATTGTGTGGTGCTGCTCAGTTCCAGGATTTAGCACATCTTTATATATAAAACTAGTTTAATTTGGGTTAATTTAATTGTTTTTATGATTTTTAACTAGCTACCGTTTATCTGCCAATCACATGTGCCTGCTGTCAGAAGTTAGAATTCTGCTACCCTTCATTGCAAGCAGTGTTCTCTTATAGAATCCTGTCCTGTAGGCACAGCTCCTTCTAAATTGATTTATATAGAAAGTCAAGATTATACAAACATTGAATCGTTTTATTTGCGAGAGCATAATGAGTGAGTTAACTCTTCATCTCTTGTTAAAGGCTTCCTCAAAGGATGTGGTTGGAAATCTTTGCAGGGATTCATTTCCAACATCTGCCATTGGTTCTGTACAGTTGATTGATAGTGTATCGGACAATCTATCTGTCACCCCTGAAGAAGCTGCTGAGGTAAGTAGTGACGATCTTGTAAGCTGCAGGCTTCTCAATTGGGGCAAAATTCAGTAAATTCTCCTTAAACAAGTAATCATGGAGAAATTTATTTATTTTAAATGTTTCACCAAGAATACATTGAGATTTCTCTTGTTTCCAAGTGTGTCCTGATGAAATAGAAATCTCCTAACTATACATATGTCCATATACAAAATTACATAAATAAATATACACGTAGACTTCAAATATATAAATATGCATATATATTTAAATTCTATGTGCGTATTTAAGTAATATTTTGACATAATTAAGTAATTTTATTGATTGCAATTTGAGGGACCTGCCTGCCAACCCAGGCCGAAAGTCCAGAGAATTTAATTTGCTGGCACTGTATTTTACCCTGTAACGTTCTACGACACCCTAAAACCTGTACATGGGGGGTACTGTTTTACTCGGGAGACTTCGCTGAACACAAATATTAGTGGTTCAAAACAGTAAAACATATCACAGCGATGATATTGTCAGTGAAAGTGACTTTTTTTGCATTTTTACTGCTGATATAATTGTTGTGATACGTCTTCCAGTTTTTAAACACTAATATTTGTGTTCAGCGATGTCTCCTGAGTAAAACAGTACCCCCCATGTACAGGTTTTATAGCATTTTTGAAAGTTCAGGGTCAAATATATGGGTCAAATATTTTTACATTGAAAATGGCCAGGTTGGTTACGTTGCCTTTGAGAGCGTATGGTAGCCCATGAATGAGAATTAACCCCCTTGATGGCATACCATTTGCAAAAGAAGACAACCCAAGGTATTGCAAATGGGGTATGTCCAGTCTTTTCTAGTAACCACTTAGTCACAAACACTGGCCAAAATAAGCGTTCAATTTAGTTTTTTTACTTTTTTCACACACACACACAAATATGAATGCTTACTTTGGCCAGTGGCTACTAAAAAAGACTGGACATACCCCATATTGAATACCCTGGGTTGTCTACTTTAAAAAAAAAAAACATGTACATGTGGGGTGTTATTCAGAGATTTATGACAGATAATAGTATTACAATGTCAAATAAATAAATAAATTTTAAAAATGTATGTTTTGAAGCCGCAATATCCTACTTGTACCTATAGCCCTATAACATACAAAAAAGCATGTAAACACTGGGTATTTTTTAAATTCAGGACAAATTTTTGAATCTATTTAGCAGTTTTTTTCATTCGCTTTTGTAGATGAGTAAAAGATTTTTCAAGTAAAAGTCAAAAATCATGTAATTTTTTTTCAATTTTTCATCATATTTATTTTTTTTTTAAATTAAAATACATGAGATTATATAAATAATGGTATGTAAAGAAAGCCTCTTTTGTCCTGAAAAAAACCAATATATAATTTGTATGGAAACAGTAAACGAGAGCGCAGAAAATTACAGCTAAACACAAACACCACAAAAGTGTAAAAATATGCCTGGTCGCAAATGTACAACATCGCAAAAACAGTCCAGTCCTTAAGGGGTTAAAGGAACACTATAGTCACCCCAACCACTTTATCTCAAAAGCATTGCAGTTTTTGTTTTTAAATACATCCTTAGAACCACTATAGATGAATCCAGACTGAGTAAAAACCTGGGAATCCAATGCTGCTGAGGGCAGCTTATGATTAGAGGAACGCGGCATTTGGCTGTGCATACCTAGTTCCAACTGATTGGAGCAGAGAATGAGCAGCTTGTATGCTGACCTCATAGGAGGTGGAGCGGGAAGCTGCGGCAGAGGAGTCCCGGCGCTGGAAACTAGGGGATGAACAGAAGGAAAGCAATAATCCCAAAGTATTGATTGTGCTTTGCTAAAACTCCCCCAGCTCTCAAAGCCTGACATTGCCAACAAGTAGAGCTTAGAGTATCTATTTAAGCGGCATTACCTCAAGAGCTCCCACTATTGTCACTCTATTAAATCTGTATGTAAGGATCCCATAACATTAGAAAGTGCTGTTTATCAGTATATTATCATGTTTTCGTTTCTTGTCTTTGACATTAGGTAGTTCAGGCTCTGCACTCTCTGATCCGACATGTGGTATATAAAGGCCTGGCATCTGCAGAGGAAATTCTATCCATCTTCCCGGAAAACTTCCATCAGAGTCTAAAGAATTTGCTGACCAAAATGATTCTGGAGAATCTGTGAGTACAAAGTTTCAGATTAATTTGCTTTAGGCCAACTTCATCAGAAATCTCTGTAAACAGGCCCGGACTGGCTATCGGGCCCACCAGGCTCTGCGATAGCCAGGGACCAAGGCCTGCAAGAGAAGTCACAGGACCTCCCCGGCCTGTCCATGCAGGGCCCGCGCTATCAGAGCGCCTGCCCTGCAGTATTCCATGAAACAATACCACGCCACAATCGGCTCACTCTACACACACGCAATCCCACAAGCAGGCTCCAAACACATTCACAATACTTTTTCCTGGCCCTTTCGTCTCCTGGTATCCCATTTATAGAGACACCAGAGACAGGTTAAAAGCAAACACAATGCAAGCATGTTATTACATTTGCTTGGGCTGTACAGAACAAATACAGGGCTTTTTTCCTCATGCTAGAACTCTTCAGAGGGGCTCTGCGCATTGAACCAACATGCTCACTTTGAGAGGGGGCGTGCTTGTCATTAGTGATGACAAAACACACCCTCTTGCCCCTACCCCTTCTTAGTGGGCTGCTGTGATTAAAAAAAAAATGCCCGGGCCAAATTTTTTCCCCAGTCTGGCCCTGTCTGTAAACATCTGTACTGCCAACACTGACCATCGCTAGCTTGGGGTGGATTGACCAAACAAATGTAAATGTTCAAAATTCGTAAATTTGGAAGTAAAATCTTACTTTGCAATTTTTGCCTAAATTAAAATGTGCAATTTATTAAAATTCCCTGTCTATTGAATAATTCTCTATTTTTATATGTTATTCAATGTTGGAGGATGATGATGATTTCATTATTTTATTATTTTAATTAGTGCTTAAAAACTTGTAGTTAATTTATTTTGTGTGCTTTCTCTACAGATCTGCATGGAGGAATAATGCACAGAACAATAATAGTGAGTACCAGGCATTGTCATCTGTTGTCATAACAAATTTTCTTACCTTAGTGCAGTGGTTTTGGTGTATAGGTCATAACCGTGCAGTATCACTGCTCAATTCTCTGCCATTTAGGAGTTAAAGGGACACTATAGTCAACATATAAAAGCAAGAAAGACAGGTCTCCCAGCCTTCTTTCTTGCTTTTAAATGAACTTGCCGTTTAAAAAAAAAAAAAAAAAAATCTGAGCACTTTTTAATAATAAAACTTACATCTGTTCCAGCGCCGAGCTTCCCGCCAGGCCACGCCCCGTTTTTCATCAAAATGCCGAAATCGCAGGGCCCAATAGGACGCTTCTCTTTGAGAAGCGTCATCGCGACGTGGTGTGCTTACGCAGCTTCGCGCTGCACCAATCGCGTTCTTCATAGAGCGGCATTGAATCCATTCATCCATCCCTAACTATCCATCCATCAATCCATCTCTCTCTCTCCCTCTTCCCCCAATAAGTTTACTTATAATTTGAATCCCCCCCTCCTGCTCGGTCTCCTCTTCATCCTGTCAGCTCTTAATCCCACGTGACAGCTTGCAGACAGAATGATTGTGCCCTCTGTCTGCTGACAGCAGATCTGAGTGGATTGAGGAGTTTTATGCCTCAATCAACTCGGAAATCCCTCTGGTGGCAATCTGAGTGACGGCAACTGGAGGTGTTCCTAGCTTTCAATGTAAACACTGTATTTGCTCAGAAAATACAGTGTTTACATGAGAGAGACTGCAGGGAGCTATAGAGCTCACTTCAACAACCTCATTAAGATGTTGTTCAGGTGACTATAGTGTCCCTTTAACCCCTTAAGACCGGAGGGCGTACGATTACGCCCTATTCTAAGCGGCTCTAAACGCCGCCGGGCGTAATAGTACGCCCTCCGGTCTTTCGGTACTTACTGCCTGTAATGACAGGTGGTCCCCCTGCTGGCTGAAAATAAAAATAAAATAAATAAATAGTGTAAAAAAAAAATAATATATATTATATATATATATGATTTAAGTATATATATACACATATACATACACACACGTACACCGTCTAGGTGTATTTTACTATTAATATATATATAATTATATATATATTAATATCAAATTACACGTAGACTGATACTGATTAAATATGTATATAATTATTGTTATATATATATATATATATATATATATATATATATATATTTATATATAATATAAAAAAATAAAAATGGAAATATGTTAAAAAATAAAATTAAGAAAATAATTAAAAATAAATAATTAAAAAATATATAGATGTGTGTTATTTCGTTCTAACTGTATTGTAAATTAATATATATATCTCAAAATACACATAGAACGAAATCATATATATATCAATATACATAAATATATACGTATATATCACTATATATATACCTATATATAAATAAAAATATTTTAAAAAAATTATATAGATATATACATATATATATACATATACGTATATATATACATATATTAATTCTACATATATATTTATGTAATATTTTAACATAATTAGGTATCTTAATTAATTACAATTAGCAGGACCTGCCTGACAACCCATGCCGAAAGTAAAGGGAATTTAATTTGCTAGCACTATATTTAACCCTATAACTTTCCAAGACACCATAAAACCTGTACATGGTGGGTACTGTTCTACTCGGGAGACTTCGCTGAACACAAATATTAGTGTTTCAAAACAGTAAAATGTATTACAACGATGATATCGCCAGTAAAAGTGACGTTTTTTGCATTTTTCACGCACAAACAGCATTACACGGACAATATTATTGCTGTGATACTTTTTACTGTTTTGAAACACAAATATTTGTGTTCAGCGAAGTCTCCCGAGTACAACAGTACCCCTCATGTACAGGTTTTATGGTGTTTTCAAAAGTTACAGCGTCAAATATAAGGCTTGCGTTTTTTTTTTCACATTAAAATTCGCCAGATTGGTTACGTTGCCTTTGAGACCCTATGGTAGCCCAAGAATGAAAATTACCCCTATGATGGCATACCATTTGCAATAGTAGACAACCCAAGGTATTGCAAATGGGGTATGTCCAGTCTTTTTTAGTAGCCACTTAGTCACAAACACTGGCCAAAATTGGCGTTTTTTGCATTTTTCACACACAAACAAATACTAACGCTAACTTTGGCCAGTGTTTGTGACCAAATGGCTACTAAAAAAGACTGGACATACCCCATTTGCAATACCTTGGGTTGTCTACTATTGCAAATGGTATGCCATTATGGGTGTAAATTTCATTCCCGGGCTACTATACAGCCTCAAAGGCAACGTAACCAATCTGGCGAATTTCAATTTCAAATGTAACGTGCTATATTTGACCCTGTAACTTCCCAAAACGCCTTAAAACCTGTACATAGAGGGTACTGTCTTACACGTGAGACTTTACTGAATACAAATATGTGTATTTTATTGCAGTAAAAGCAAACAGTATTATGACATTGACCTTTAAAATGTCACGTAGAACTAAAAAAATAAAAAAAATTGTATTTTCTCCCATTTTTATCATATTAAATTATGTTTCATAGCTAAACATTTGATATGAAATGAAAGCTCTGTTTCCCCTGAATAAAATGATATATAATAAGGGTGGGTGCATTTAATATGAAAGAGGTGAATTACGGTTGGACAGACATGTAGCGCAAATGCCAGGTTTTGTTTACATTTTGTTTTGTTCACAACGTGTATATTTGGCTCCGTCCTTAAGGGGTTAAATCACTTTATTTATGCAACCCTAGCCACAATTGCATGCGACTCTCACACAGTATCTCTACACATTTCCTGTAAAGCGAGATCTAATGGTTAACCCCTTAGTGACCAGACTGTTTTTCTCGCCATTAAATGGTATTTCTAAAGATACCATTATTTTCATCATATCCTATAATTTACTGTAAAAAAAATAAATAAAATATATATATATTTTTTTTTTTAAAAACACACTTTTTCTAACTTTGACCCCCAAAATCTTACGCATCTACAATCGCCAAAAAACACCCACGCTAAATGTTTCAAAATTTTGTCCTGAGTTTAGAAATACCCAATGTTAACATGTTCTTAGCTTTTAGATTTTTTATTTTTTTGCAAGTTATAGGGCTATAAGTACAAGTACACTGTTTCAAAATATATATTTTTAAAATGTATCAATAGAATCATAGAATGTGAAGGCAGATAAGAACCATTCGGTCCATCTAGTCTGCCCAATTTTCTAAATACTTTCATTAGTCCTGCATGCTGGAAGACTATTCCATGCATCCACTACCCTCTCAGTAAAGTAATACTTCCTGATATTCTTTTTAAACCTTTGCCCCTCTAAGTTAAGACTATGTACTCTTGTTGTGGTAGTTTTTTCTTCTTTTAAATACAGTCTTCTCCTTTACTGTGTTGATTCCTGTTATGTATTTAAATGTTTCTATCATATCCCCCCTCTCTTGTCTTTCCTCCAAGCTATACATGTTAAGTTCCTTTAACCTTTCCTGGTAAGTTTTATCCTGCAATCCATGAACCAGTTTAGTAACCCTTCTCTGAACTCTCTCTAAGGTATCAATATCCTTCTGAAGATACGGTCTCCAGTACTGCGTACAATACTCCAAGTGAGGTCTCGCCAGTGTTTTGTACAATGGCATGAGCACTTCCCTCTGTCTACTGCTTATAGTAACATTGTAACACTCTTATCTGTCATAAATCTCTGAATCACACCGCACATGTACATAATTTTTTTTAAAGTAGACAACCCAGGGTATTCAATATGGGGTATGTCCAGTCTTTATTTTTTTTAGTGGCCACTAATGTCACAAACATTGGCCAAAGTTATAATAAAAATAAAAGAGTGAGACAGCGCTTGGTTAACTTATAGGCAGCAACCTTAAAAGGGGATCCCTCAAACCCT
Organism: Pelobates cultripes; assembly: GCA_933207985.1. NCBI lineage: Eukaryota > Metazoa > Chordata > Amphibia > Anura > Pelobatidae > Pelobates > Pelobates cultripes. The sequence goes on from OW240923.1 coordinate 102,705,534, forward strand.
TTGAAATAAGGTAAATAAAAAACAGTAAAAGGCTGCGCCACAATAAATAATAAAAAAATATATAGAAAATAGTCCAATAGAAAGTCCAAAAAAGGGAGAAGATCCCAATATTTATCCTTACAGGTAGTCTTTGGTGGTAAGGTCTTCTACTGATATGGTGGATCCACTTGGTATGAAAGATAAAAAGAGAGAGGGACAACCAATGGTGCAGTATGTAAAATTCAAATGTGAATATAAAAGAGTAATAGTATAAAACTCACATTTACCAGAGCTAATATCCAGCTCTGGAGTAAGGTGCCTACAGCGGTTTAAATCCCCGCTTATGGGATATAAATGGGTTTCTCTCCGTCGTTGGTGTCCAATTCTCGGAATAAAAGAGACAACTAATAGTGCTCACTGTATAGTATTGTTGGTAAAATAATAAAAGAATGTACTTACAAGGTAAGAGCAGGCCAACTGCTCTATGATGATAGCTTGGGTGGATTGATCCCCACCTAAGGATTTCTTTAAGTACAGGAAACTTCCAGGGATATTATCCAATGGTTTATAAAACCAATAAAAATACTAAAAAGCCAGGGTAAAAGGAAAAGTTATGTGTCTTTAAAAAAGTTGGCACAAATAAATGACCAAAAATACTTTAATATAATAAAAGAACACAAATATTAAATATCCATAACGCGTTTCGTCAAAAAAAAGACTTTTTCAAATGGATTTACATATGATACCTGGCTAATAGATGTTTTATAAGGATAAAACTAATTTGAATTTGGCGCCAAAAATGGTACAACCAATCAGAGTTAAAAACAAAATTAAAACATTAAATTGCATAAATAACTCAATAAATGTATAAATAATACTATAACATGATATTAAATTGTTTGGATCAAAAACGAAGGTGTTAAATTGTGTTTTTAAACATTAATAAAAAGTCACATGTCCAAACAGCACTTCCGCTTTTCGGAAGTAAAACACAATGCCACATGGGAAATGTAGTCAAAATGGCCGCAAAAAGCGGCCGCATGTAACAGTAAAATAAGCAGATGATTGCATAATTATAGCCTTCACAGAGTGTTGGATGGAATTAGAAATTAAAAACGAAGGGGAGCAATAGATTTAAAGCTAATCAGAATTGGTCACATGGTTTTTCGGCACTTCCGCAAATCGGAAGATATAGCCGCAATGCATGTAGGGAGATGTAGTTTAACCCACAATAACAGGAACAAGTACAGCAGATAAATGTACTTGCAGGGAAAAGACAGTTTACAATTGTAAATACATGAGCTTAGGAGCATAGAAAAGTAAAACAATGATAAAAAATTACATTATTCATCAGTAACAATAAAAGCATAATTATTTAAAGGTACAGGCAGCAACATTTTTTTTAAAAATTATAAAAAATTATAAAAAGTTATGTAAATCAAAGTCTGCATTAAGACCATGGGGTATAAGAGTCTGAAGTTTATACAACCATTCCATCTCTGTTTTTCCAAGCATCTTTTTTATGTCACCTCCACGCCAGGAGGTAGAGCATTTGGTTATACCAATACATTTTAATAGGCGTGGATCTCTGTTATGCATAATAAAATGTTTGGATACTGTATGATTCAGGTATCCATTTTTGATATTTCTGCAATGTTCAAATATCAAAAATGGATACCTGAATCATACAGTATCCAAACATTTTATTATGCATAACAGAGATCCACGCCTATTAAAATGTATTGGTATAACCAAATGCTCTACCTCCTGGCGTGGAGGTGACATAAAAAAGATGCTTGGAAAAACAGAGATGGAATGGTTGTATAAACTTCAGACTCTTATACCCCATGGTCTTAATGCAGACTTTGATTTACATAACTTTTTATAATTTTTTATAATTTTTAAAAAAAATGTTGCTGCCTGTACCTTTAAATAATTATGCTTTTATTGTTACTGATGAATAATGTAATTTTTTATCATTGTTTTACTTTTCTATGCTCCTAAGCTCATGTATTTACAATTGTAAACTGTCTTTTCCCTGCAAGTACATTTATCTGCTGTACTTGTTCCTGTTATTGTGGGTTAAACTACATCTCCCTACATGCATTGCGGCTATATCTTCCGATTTGCGGAAGTGCCGAAAAACCATGTGACCAATTCTGATTAGCTTTAAATCTATTGCTCCCCTTCATTTTTAATTTCTAATTCCATCCAACACTCTGTGAAGGCTATAATTATGCAATCATCTGCTTATTTTACTGTTACATGCGGCCTCTTTTTGCGGCCATTTTGACTACATTTCCCATGTGGCATTGTGTTTTACTTCCGAAAAGTGGAAGTGCTGTTTGGACATGTGACTTTTTATTAATGTTTAAAAACACAATTTAACACCTTCGTTTTTGATCCAAACAATTTAATATCATGTTATAGTATTATTATTTATACATTTATTGAGTTATTTATGCAATTTAATGTTTTAATTTTGTTTTTAACGCTGATTGGTTGTACCATTTTTGGCGCCAAATTCAAATTAGTTTTATCCTTAGAAAACATCTATTAGCCAGGTATCATATGTAAATCCATTTGAAAAAGTCTTTTTTTTTGACGAAACGCGTTATGGATATTTAATATTTGTGTTCTTTTATTATATTAAAGTATTTTTGGTCATTTATTTGTGCCAATCAACTTTTTTAAAGACACATAACTTTTCCTTTTACCCTGGCTTTTTAGTATTATTTTTATTGGTTTTATAAACCATTGGATAATATCCCTGGAAGTTTCCTGTACTTAAAGAAATCCTTAGGTGGGGATCAATCCACCCAAGCTATCATCATAGAGCAGTTGGCCTGCTCTTACCTTGTAAGTACATTCTTTTATTATTTTACCAACAATACTATACAGTGAGCACTATTAGTTGTCTCTTTTATTCCGAGAATTGGACACCAACGACGGAGAGAAACCCATTTATATCCCATAAGCGGGGATTTAAACCGCTGTAGGCGCCTTACTCCAGAGCTGGATATTAGCTTTGGTAAATGTGAGTTTTATACTATTACTCTTTTATATTCACATTTGAATTTTACATACTGCACCATTGGTTGTCCCTCTCTCTTTTTATCTTTCATACCAAGTGGATCCACCATATCAGTAGAAGACCTTACCACCAAAGACTACCTGTAAGGATAAATATTGGGATCTTCTCCCTTTTTTGGACTTTCTATTGGACTATTTTCTATATATTTTTTATTATTTATTGTGGCGCAGCCTTTTACTGTTTTTTATTGGTCAAAGTTAGCATTTATATCTGTTTGTGTATTAAAAATGCAAAAAACAATTATGAACGCTAACTTTGGCCAGTGACTAAGTGGCCACTAAAAAACACTGAATATACCCCATTTTTGTCATGGAGGCTGTGTGAGTCACAGCCAGGAATAACAAAAGTGATATAACTCCTAAGTAGCAGAGAATTTTGCAGTGAGACTGCAGGGGCATGATTTACACACCAAAATGACTTTAAGCTAAAGTTGTTTTGGTGCTTAACGTGTACCTGTAAGAAAAGCTACAGATCCTGTTCTTCCCACTAATAAGTCTTGCATAGTTTTTTGACATCCCCATTCCTCCTGTCCTGTCCCTTCGTTCATATTCATGGAATTCATTGAGCCAATCTCTCTATTGTTCTGCAGTCTCCTTACCTCGTCTTGTTGATCTGAAATGGAGAGTGGACATAAAGACCTCATCAGACTCGGTTATGCGAATGGCAATTCCCACCTGCCTGTTACAAATGAAAGTAAGCAACTGTGCCATTGACGGCGGTTGTATATGTAAAAGATGAGTCAGAGATGTAGTTTAATGCAATGTAGGCCAAGTCTTAATGGTGTGTCTTTTTGTGTGTGTGTATGTATGTGTGTGCTTATTTTGGGGGATATGGAGTGGTGGTGGGGGGGGAAGTGTTGTGCTGTTTTGTGTTTGTTTGTTGTTTTCATTGACCAAAGAGGATCAAGGGTAATCCAGGAGATGACCTGAAGAAAAGTATTTGCCTATATGGTTGCATTACGTAATAATATGTAATCTTATTTCATTTAAAAAAATCATAATAAAAAATAAGTTTTCCCTTTAAAGTGACACCCACCACTCAAATAGACTTTAACTTGTTTAATATAATGTGTAGATAATACACTTACACATGCAGACATATATATTATATATAATTTAAAAAAATGCTAATTGTTGGTGTACATGTATTTGCAGCAAATATCCATAATTTCCAGCTTATGAAGTAAACCAATAAGTGTTTCAGGCAGTACCAGTACTAACGCAGAGCATATCACATGGCAGCACTCAGCATAGGATTGCGGTAATTATAGTTTGGATATCGACTTTCTACTGAAAGCTGTACAGTCTGCTGATTTATCAAAAAAAAATTTTATTATCATGGAAAACTATTTTTACAAAATGAAAAATACAAATTACACGTTCTCTGTTATACGTCTTGCGTTGCTCTTATCTCATTCTGGAATATGATGTAAATCTGATACCAATTACGAACGCTGTGGCTTTATGGCTAATTTTCCAGATTCAGGAGGATGCAGAGCTGTGCGGGCTCAATCCAGCCACTTCCACACTGACCATGGAGCTCAGCAAAGAGACACTGGACACCATGCTGGAAGGCTTGGGCAGGATACGAGACCAGCTGTCTGCAGTGGCTAACAAATAAAAGGTCCACATCGCAGTAGAAGGACATTGGACTGAACGATCTGCTCCGAGACAGAATGATAGTATTGACCGAGAGCTACCGGTGACCATATAGACCAGGCTCTGGACACTGGTTCCAAACCACAATCCTCTTGAAAACCAGAGATTTTGATGTCTGAGTGCAGGAGCCAGATGTTACGTTGTGATCACCTTTTTATATATTACAAACAAAACAGAATTCAAGGAACGGAAACAGTTTGTTTATATACAGGTTTGAATTAGAATTATAAAGACATTTTCTTAATTTTTGTCATTATCCACGTTTCTTACTATAATCTTGTAAATGTATTCCTTTAAACCTGACATTTATTCTGAACATTTTATGACTCATAACTTTTATTCATCAGAAAGTAACTTGAATTGAAAACTAAATTGCTATAATAGAGCTGTGACTGTAGCAGAGAATTCCTTCCAGTAAGCTTTTTTTTTTTCTTTTTCAGTTCTATTTCAGGATATTTCAATTCAGAGTTTTGTGAATAAACATCATGGTGAAGCAGTATGTAACATCTTTCTTAAATGTAGGGTCTTCTCTTTAGTGTAAAAAGTATGTTTTCATCTGTCAATCAATTGTCCACATAGAAAACTGTATATGCAGTTCCCCTGCGCTTTGTCACAGCAACTACAGCAAGTTTGTCTCCCACATTGCTAGATATATTTGGAACATGTGTATCTCTATTCTGCTAGCATTATAGAGGAAGCGATTTGATGCTTACAGATGATTTCTCAGGCAGCTCCGATTGGATAGGAGAGGGGGAGTTGGGTGTAGGCAGTCGGTGGCGATGGGTGTTATTGAAATGTAAAGTCAATGAATCTTACGTAATACCCGCACTGTTGATGCTGGAGAGCATGGCTAGTGCAAGGATTTTTGTCGTCCCATTCGTTTCACCCACTCATGCAGATTTGCCTAAACTGACCAATACACTTATGCTGACCCCCCACACACACACACAGACCCATGTGCAGACTGACATACACAAACATACTGACTGACACACATTCTCTGCAACACACACTGCAAGCTCTCTCTTACCTGCATTGCACTTTGCTTTTCGTTCCTGTCTGCTTTAGCGCCTGGCGCCCAACACTTTTTCCCAGCCCTATATCCTGTTGTTATTCTCCCGGCCACTTGTCCCCACGTACAAGGTCGGGGGCGAGTGACGTGCCCTTGCACTGCCGCGGTGCTTGGCTGGGAGACGGGTCCGGACTTTGCAGGCTGTGGTGAGTGTCGGACCGACATTCTACGGGGTGGTAGTCTACAAGTAAGTGCTCACTAGCGCCTGGTGATACCGCCGCCGCAGCAGCCTGCTCTATAAAATCAATTCAACTTGTTAGGGGGTTTTGGCAAACAAGCAATAAAGCCACTGCTTGTGCCCCTCTGTAAGAAGCACCCTAGGTGGCCGCTTACTTAACCTATAGGACGTGCCGGCCTGCTGGAGGATTTAACATCTCCTAACACAATGTAAATTAATTATTGTGAATTATATAATCACCACCATTTTAGGAGTTTAGGATTTAAAAGGTCACTATAGACACAAAATTACAGCTTAAAGGGACACTCCAGGCACCAAAATAACTTTATATAAATGATGTGCCAAGGGTCCCCCTAGCACACTCTTACCTGCAGGAGTTAAACCATTCTCGAACAGTTTAACCCGGAAGTTGCCTCCAACAGCGATTACAGCTCCCCCCCCCTGAATGGTAGAGTGTGGTTAGCTGACACTCTCAGCTAATCAGTGACTCCCCATTCACTAAACTGGTTTGCAAATAAGTCGCAGCTGGAGTCTCTGATGGCTGTCTCTGTTTACATGAACTAGCTCAGTTAGATCAGATATATGAACTCTGAATCCTCTTCCAACCTCTGGGCCGCAGGCCTTACAGGCTCTCAACAACAGAGTATTTAATCTTTTCCAAGTCTATTAAAATGAATCAGGTTCAGTAAATATGTATGGGCATGCAATAAATCTCTTAGAGTCCCCGTGCAATAAAAAAAAGAGCACTTTTTCTAAAATATACATAACTATTTGACAAAATGTCTCTGAAGAGGAAACCAGGCCAGCCCAAGCTGTAGTGAAAGGTATTGTCCATGAGATGGTGCTATTCCACTTTTTTATTATATGGTCCACTATGCTTGTGGCAATGGAATATAAAGCAGTAGATTTCATATAGAGAACATTCAGTTTGTGAATTCAACCAGTTGGCTATAAATGTGAAAAACTAAACAAATCATTCTATATGCTTTCTGTCTTTTTCTAGATTCCAGATTGCTACCAGTTAATTTTCTCACAATGTCAGTGCCTCACGACACATCAATTAGGATTAAAACCAAAAGCCATATAAAGACTCAGTCTGTTTAATATTATATTCAATATTACCTTATATAATAAAAAGGGCGTAATAAAGAATTTAACACTAAACAGATCGAAGATTTTTATTAATGTACGTGTGACGTTCGATATAAAGAAGGGGGTGTTCGCTAAGTTTGGGAATCATTAATTCTGATTTGTTTCTATCTTTATGTTGGTTGCAGAACGTGGGTGTCTTTTTCCAGACAGTATTAATGTCTCCGACGCAGTTCTAAGTTCTGATAAGCTAAGGCGTTACAGAGAAAGGTTTTTATAGTCTGTAATTCCGACACAAATTTCCAGTGACTTGCTTTTTCACTTCATTAAAACTCTCCCAGTAAGGAATCATGATTTCCGCCCCAGTTCATTATACTGTCTATTTCCCCTCTCGTCCAGGACACTGCATGCTCGTCAGAATGCTTAATCAGGGACAGCTAGAGATGGACAAAACGGCAAGAGGTGGAGGATGTTTTTGGAAGCAAAAAATGCTGCTAGCAGAAAATGTGGATCGGAATTCTGAAAGTGGAGCAATCACTATGGAAACTTGCAAAATACTCACATTTGTAGAAATTTGCAGCACTTCATCTTTTACAAATATTTGCAACGGGTTACCTAAAAAAATCTTTATTATATAAAAAATTAAAGTTAAAAAGCAACAAAATAAATGTAGAATTACATGAGTATGGCAATTATTATTTACACTGTGCAAACCAACATGAGACACGTATATTAACGGTATACAGCACTTGGGGAGCACAATACAGTGCGCAATCAGTCAACAAAAAGAAGTGGGAAGTGAGGAAACATTAAAACACACGGTATGCTACTAAGCATAAAATAGGAAGTCCAGAAACGTCAGAGTCAAAGTCTGATTACACACGAAAAGTGGCGCACTGGTATCTGGTAATGAACCCCACACTAGTCCTGATGGTTCCCTTTGATGAAGTGAAATCAGAGCTCCCTGCTTGCTAGACGTTTAGGCCGAGTATTATACGGATTACGGAACTAGTGGGCTGCTTGATAATTTAAACCCTGATTTCACTCTGATGGTGGCTGGTGATTTTATTTAGTTACGTACAGGTTGTAGCACATACGTTCCAAATTTTATAGAGCATCATTCATGCGGAACTAGCAAGCCTAGTGTGAGTATAATCTGACTCAACAAGACTGCTCAGACAGAAAAAAAGAAAAAGTAACATTTTCTAAAAGAAAAATCAGTATACATTATTAAAAAAGTTTCATAAAATGTTAAACTTTAAAAAAAATAATTTTTTTTTAGATACGAACATTTGACGACAGTTGTCTTTAAAAATGTTATTACAATCATCATAATTGTACAACGCAATGGAATTTGCTGGCGCTATATAAATAATAATAATCACTGACGGCTGTAGTGGTTATGATGCCAGAAGTACTCTGGTGACATTCGCAGGCAATGGGGCAAACCTTGCGTTTTGCAAAGGTTCGCCTTCTTACCCAGCTCCCCAATGAGCGCTCAGCCACCTGAAATGTATATCCTACTGCTAATCCACTGACAGAGTGTCAGCTGACCACTCTCACCAATAAATCTTACTCTGCATAGAATATGGGCATAATTAACATTAACCAGTCTTCTTGTTCTGGCTAACGGCGCTAAGTTACACACATCCAGCAGTGTCATTAAATACTCCAAGCACCATGACCACTTCAAATCACTTAAGTGACTTAGAGTAAACCTTTAATGGCTGCTCTGTGCCAGAACGTTGGCACTAATTACTAATAGATTTTATGAAATAGGCTCAGGACTGGATTTTCTAAGAGAAGAAAACTTTCGCGAGTGAAACATGAGGGGTTAATGTGTGTATATATTGTATTAATTATGTAAGTAAGGAATTAAAACGGAAGCGGTTGTCGGTCATATCCTGGAGTGTCAGCTTAATGGATTTCCTTAATTGTCGCTGTTACATATGTTTTAGCTTGGGGGAAAACTGAAAGGCTTAAGTAGTTGCGGAGGTATGGGAGCAGAGGTTAATAGCTAAATACAACTCAGAAAGTCAGGTTGTGGCTTACGCCTCTGGCAGCCATGGTTCACATGAGTTGTGGTTTTTTTTTTTTTTTTAAACAAGGTCTTTAACCATTAAAGTGAAATATAAACATATTATCATTTCAGTTTAATTAGTTTTACCATTGATTTTATTCAGAAAGTCCTGGTTGCAGATGTTGCAATGAGCTCCAGCCGCTAACAAACGAAGCTCAGAACAGTCCAATAAATAAGACAGATACATTTAATAAAAATGTATAAAGTCGCATGGGGGGATTTACACTGTTCTGTCCTTCCATAGCATAGCCAGTAGGGGGCATGCTAAGACCTCTGATCTGTATAGACATTGATCTTAGAGGCAGATAAAAAAAAGAGTTGTATCTTTAATTCTGTTCATGGAAAAAAGAAGCATTTTTCCGGTGAATGGGGGGGTGTCCTTCAAATATTATGGTGAATTTTTTTTTTTAGAGCATGTCTCCCAAAGTGTTTGTCTGCTGTGTTTGTTCATAAAAAATATGTTTAACACCAGTGCATCATGTTAAACACCTTTTTTTTTTTTTATTGTATAGGGTTATTTACTAAATTTAAACTGGGAACAGTTGACTTGGAGAATTTTGTGAGTTTTGGCTACTTTGACCTTTGTTGACCAATTTGCACTTTAGGAAATAATCATGTATTGGTTTATTTTTTCAATCGATATCTATGCAGTCCATTATAAAATCCCAGGCTCATGATACATATTTGTTCTTTAGGGTAAACTCACACAGAGCTCTATATGGCAGGCATTGTTGGCCAAAGGAGGAGATATGTGTGTGTGTTGGTCCACACGCACATCTGGAGAGTGAGATATGTGTGCATGGACCTTCCTTTTGGACGCTTCTACATTGTATTTTTTAGTTTTCTTTAACACTTCAGTTGGAAGGCAGTGCCAGGAATCTACTACTCTTGATACTACCTGTAGTAACATGATTATCGTGGCCTATTGTTCCTTATACTTTATAATAATTGTGGAAAGTTTATCTTTAAATGGGTTTTCAGAAGGACCCAGATCTACATTATAGGAATAATAAATTTGTTGTATCACTATTTTACTTATCTCATATTGATTGTTCATTTTGTTGTAAAACTTTTTAAATCTTTAAAAAAAAAAAAATTTGAAAAGGAATAAATGTGGATTGCAGTATCAGACAGAAAAAGGACTTTTATGATAGATGACCTATTCACGGCGGCAAGAGCTTCTTTGGGGCAGATTGATGTGCCTGACCTTTCAGAGGTCAGTCCCACCCCTGCAGGAGCTGGGATCACTTTCATGTTAGGAGTCTCTTGTGTCTGAACACATTGCATGGTGATTAGTATTGTCCTTTTCATGTAGCCCTCTCTCGAGTCTTTGAATCCCAGCGGTGGTAACACAGTCTGTACCAAAGCCTTGTATTCTGTAGACCCATGTGCAGTTTTAATGACTGTTCCTGAAAATCTGGTGCCCGCTTCTCTTTAAAAGCAAGCACGAGACATTTAATAATCAGAATGTGATCCTGGAGTGAGGGTTAAAGGAGCCCTGTTTGTATCTCTCACTGTATTATGTTCCCTGTACAAAGCCAGGGTTTGATTTAACAGGGATCATTTCACAGACCGACCCTATTTTTCTTTATAATTACGTCATATCCAACCGGGATGAAAGAGCACATTGGGGAATGGAGCAGAGATCTGCTGGAAGATAGACGCTTACAGAAAACCGTGAAATAATCCGTACTGAGCGAAGCAGCAAACTAGATGGGAATGTTCGACAAGTTCTGCAGAACATTGTCACTTACCAATAAATTAACAAGGGTACTGTCTTACATATAACTGCTATACATGAATACTGAAGAACATAAAGATTGTAAAGTGCGTATGTGAGTTCTTCATTAAAGGGTTACTCCAACCAACATGACCACTTCTGCTTTTAAAAGTAGTCATCATCGTAGGATCCTGTATGTGCAGTGTTCCTACCTGAAATGCTGTACATACACAGAATTATCTGCACTTTTGTGCCGGGAGCTAGTTACACCCCTGACAGAACTCTGGGCTGCATGTTGTCAAGTCTGTGCAGATATTACGTCTGTCGTCAGCATGCTGTAAATAGACGTAATGAGCTTCAGTGTCCCCTTCTTCCGATTAGATTTTTCCTCGATCTGTCCCCTTCCTGGTTCATAGCATGCTTCTCTATGAGAGAGGGGGGTGGGGGGTGGTGCTAATGAATTACCTAGTATGGAATAAAGATAAATAGATAAATAAATAAAAAATAGACTTTTTGTTAAAAAGGGTTAGAGTAACTCTCCTTTGAAATGGGGAATTAAAAAAAAAGACATGTTACATTTTACATTACAATTGTGTATCTGTGAGATGTGAAAAATATAATTAAATGTAGGATTCCACACCTCTTTATCCTATCTTTAATCTTGTCTTCTTTATCCCAGGCACTTCTGTCTCAGCCTACTGTCAGTCGTTGTTATAAGCTCTGTCCTTTGCACTTGGCAGTCTGCATAGAGAGAAGAGGAGAAATTAAACGTTGGGGGACATTAATCAAAGTATTCTGTTCTAAAAGTGTTCTAAAGTGGGTCAATCACCATAGAAACCAATGACCCCAATAGGCACATTCCACTGGTGACTCCTACCCTTTTACATTTTGGCACCAGGGCTGGAATGGCCCACGGGGATACCCTGGAATTTCCCGGTGGGTTGCGGCACCTGAGGTTGTGCGGCACTCTAATTCTTCTCTCACGTAGAGAGGGACTGAGGGAGCCCTGCGGCCGTTTTTAGTAATATCGCTTCCGCCGGCCGCATGTAGGTGCTGCCGGTCTGGGGGCACACATAGGGGGCCGGCCGCATATCATGGTGGTGCCGCCGGGGCGAGTGGCTGCCTAGCCAGTCCAGTGGCACACTCTTTAATAGTGAGAGCAGCAGCGGTCAGAAAGCACAAGAGGACTGAGGGAGGGAGCAGATCTGACTATCATGCTACTACTCTATGATGTGCCCATACTGGAAATTGCAGGAACCACGAGAGCGCATGATAGTCAGCCCTCCTGTGCTTTCTGACAGACTGTCAGACAAGCAGGTCAGCGCCAGGGGGTGGTGAAGAAATAGACACAGGGTAGAGGGAAGAAAGAGATGGGGGGGGGGAGAGACAGTGGTAGGAGGGAGACACATCTGAAAGGGGAAAAAGAGACAGTGGGAGAAAGAGACAGAAGGGGAGAACGAGACAGAGGGGGGAAAACGAGACAGAGGGGGGAGAGGGGAGAAAGACAGAGGGGGGAGACAGACAGAGGGAAAGAAAGAGACAAAGGGGAGGAAAAAATTGAGACAAGATACATTAAACTAGGGAAAAAAAAGATCAAAGGAGAAAATGAGAAACACAAAAAACCCCAGCAAGAAATTCAAAAGGCGGTTAAGAGAAACACAAGAGAATATGTCTTTCTTTTGGGGGTGTTTGGGGGAGGTGGGGGGATGCATTTTCGCCTGTGTCTCCTGCTCTCCCTGTAACTCAGCTCTTCAGCACAGGAGTTTATGCTAAAGGAATTTAGAGCTAATTGACAGGTGAGAGAAAGACCTCTTATTAAATAGATTTCATTCCAAGATACCCGTTTTGCTAGCAGTGTTGCTAACACAATGTACAGATAGACATAACCGATATGATTCTGACAGTAATACACACACACACATATATGCATGTATATTAATGTGTGTATTGGTAATATATATATATAATTCTGCCTATAATATTTACTTATTTTAATATACATTCAAAGTGAAGAGTACACTTATAGGACTTCAAAATAAACAAGATCATTTTTTTTATAGTTGCATACATTCACCATTTCATTCAATTACCCAAATTTCCTTAATATGTGAAGGTAGGTGGATTGAAACATTGATTATATGCAAATGTAGCTCTGCTTAAAATAAAGCCACTTTTTTCCTTTATTTTGAAGCCCTCTGAGTGCTTTCTTTCATTGCATTAATAGTTTTCAATTTTAAGTTATCTTTTCCACCTCTATATCAGCTCACTATGCTGGCGCGACTTCTTATTGGGCTGGTATAGAATTTTTTCCAGAGCTGCTTTTAGTTCCCAGTCCGGCCCTGTTTGGCACCACTCACTTTTCAGAACAGAGCACTTTGATAAATCTCCTCCTATGTTTCCGTTTCTCCTTGTCCAGTCCACTGTGTGCCGTGCCGTGCTTGTGCCAGCACTGAACTGGATAGTGATGTCATTTGATAAATATTTATTATAAATTTATACGAAATCAAAGTATCACATAAAAAGTTTAATAGAAGTTATAGGTGATTTCAACATTTCCTGACAAGTGATGGTTTTCGTTTTAAGGGTCAATTAAGGTATCATAACCAATATAGTGGTTATGGTGCCCTTACACTTGGTCTGGCTGTTTTTCACATTTAGAATGTCACTGCTAATGGGTGGATTAGGCTCAGTTTGGCATTAGGGGTAGGGTTAGGTTTGGAGGGAGGTTACAGTTATGGTGTCTATAGTGAATGGATGATTACGGAATCTATAGAGAGATCCATTAGCTGTTATGTTAGTTTCCAGGTAGAGCAGTCAGCAGGGACTTTGCATTGGTTTCCATTGTGAAAATTCAACGTATAGAACTTTCCTCTTGTGGTTACATTCCTAATGTATAGGAAAAAATGAAAATTCTTACCTCCCATTAACACAGCCACAGAGTTTCCATGGGTTTCCTGGAATGACTCGTACGTCCAATGCATGTTCTGTCCCTGGCCTGTCACAGTCACCATGGTGAATTGTGTGCGTACTAAACATAGGAATCCTAAAACCAGCAAATTATACAAGGAAACAGGACATTTCAGAGTTTATTTAATACAGCCAGCTGTTCTTTAACAATCCATTAGACCCATTATTGCAGCCTTAGAAAAACACTCTGCTCTAATTATTATCAAAACTACAATAAAATGTATTATTATATAAAGGGTGTTCTGGCAGTTGGTAAAATTAATTCCAACCAAAAACTGGTGGATAGGCCCTGCAAATCTGACCATTGAATACAAGTAGCCTATTTCTTATATTGCTTTTATTTCTAACTTTCGGTAGCATTTGAAAGTGACATTTGTACCTCTACATAGATTATTCTGAACCACTTGGAAGGCGAAGAAGACAAAGGATATCATAAAATAATGTTTTTTTCACACACATATATATATATTTGTAGTCGGGAACAAAAGCCGTACTTATGACTAGTTAGATATCTGAGCAATTCAGTTGTGGTGTGCCGCAACCGACGTATCGGGTAGGCTTGTAATAAAAGAGGGCTCACCTGGTAATAGTATTGTATAAGGGGAGAGGTGCGAGGGATGAACCCGGAGGCATCAGTCCTGTGGTGTAGGGGGCATGAGTTTAAATAGCCAGGTAACCCCCCTCCCACAACTTCAGGCTCCGCCTTCTAATTTGTAGTCGGGGAAAAAAGCCGTACTTACGACTAGTTAGATATCTGAGGAAGTCGGTTGTGGTGTGCCGAAACCGATGTATCGGGTAGGCCTGTAATAAAAGAGGGCAAAAGATTGAATGAAAATAACTTTATTTACATATCTTTACATAGCAAGATTCATAAAGGCTTGTCAAAACTCTTGCTCTGGTTGTGGTATGTATCTGTACATGTATATATGTTTGTTAATGCCATATGTATGTATGTGTGCACATTTGTACATATTTAGTCATATGTATTTGTATACATGTATATTGTATAAATATATATGTATATGTATTCGTAGGTTGTATATAGGCCTTCATGCATATTCTGCATTCTTGGATGTGAATTCATCCTTTCTTAATCTGTGCAATTATGTTTTTTTTTTTTTCTCTCTACCCCATCTAGTACCATGTCCTGCACTGTTTGTTATTTATTTTCCGCTCTCTCTCCCCTCACTCTGTGATCCTTATAAAGATATTTACGACACTCTGTGAGAATGGTGTCTTTTCTATATCAGACTTGTGTCTAATACTCATGTTGCTTTAACCCCAGTATCACAACTCAACTTTGCATTCATCGTTTTTTTTGTTTAGAAATGCTTTAGACTTGAGAAAGAAATTCTGTTTGTTCTGTCACACGTGTATAAAAGGATAATTACTGTTATGTTGTACCTGGATAAGTTATGTAAAAAATGTTATTTCATGAGCTATGTATGCGTCAATATAAATATTTCGTTTCAAGTAATATTAAAGTTGGAGACGTAAAGTACAGGGCGGCTCAGCATTGGAGAGGTGTTTAATGTGACCGTGTTGCATCTGATTTGGACCTGGGAATGAAGTATCGTGTTTGGTTTGGCAGGTTTTGTACGGGCTAGACACTAGACACTAGAAGAATAAGTTGTCTTGAGGATTCTGTCCTCAGGATGTAATGAGAACTGGCTGCGTAGTCTGACCTGTGAAATTGCTGAACATAAAGAATCAAAGGAACCTCTCATGCAAGGTAATGTTGCCTTAAAAAAACAACTTGAGGCAGAAGTTCCCAAAATCTTATTTCATTTAATGGAGAAGTTCCTCTGTAAATTGACTGTCTGACCCAGCTGTGAAGGTGAGTGGTTACGAAACTCTGATCTTAAAAAGGAACATATTTTTTAAAGGGACGATGACAGTCTATATTATGGTAAAATTAAAGAAACATTAAACACTATAGTTTGCCGAAGGCCTTTATGTGTCTGTAGGCGGTTATATTTGTGACAGCAGAGCTGGCCTTTGGGGTGTGCGAGCTGTGCGGCCGCACAGGGCACCATGGCAACAGGGGCGACAGGTGGCCGACACAGTTCGCAGTTGGTCACTCACAAACCGTCCCGAATTGGAATGCAGGAGGAGCGTGGAGGAGGAAGGTGGGGGCGCGACGTGGGAAGGATCCGCTCAGTGGGTGTGAGGGCGGCAGGTGCTCTTCAGTCGGCGAATCGGCGTAGTGGGAAAAATGGACAGCTGGATCCAGGGAGCAGCAGCCTTTATGTAGGTGCTTGTCCTTATTGCATTTTTTGTTTTTGTTATATATAACGAGTGCCTTTTATTGAAGGAGGCAGGGGGCTAGTGATAAAGGGGGGCCGGGGGCTGGTGATAAAGGGGGGCAGGAGGTTGGTCAAGGGGGCAGGGGGCTGGTGATAAAGGGGGACAGGGGCAGGGCCGCCATCAGGTGGTGACAACCATGACTGCTGTCATGGGCCCCATGGTCCTGGGGGGCCCAGGCACCCAGACACCAAGGCCCCTATTCCCAATGTGCACACCCATATATATATAGCGAGTATTGCTATATATATGTGTTTTGGCAGTGGCAGAACTACCTGAGGGAGCCCATCGGGTGGTCCATGCACTTAGGGGCACCCGATGGGCATATCTCTAAAGGGGCCCGATAAGTGCTGTGGATTTCCAATAGCTAGACTGGGCCCCTTTAAGGATTCTGGCAGTTCTAGGAGGAAGTGAGCTCACTTACTCCCAGCTAACACCCGCGCTGGAGGAAGCACTGGGGAGTGAGAGGAGGAGAGAGAGCCAGACTCACATCAGTCCCAGCCAGCAGAGTCAATCCTCCTGCAGCCAAAAGGTAAGAAACAGGAGGGTGGTTTAAAAAAAAGTGTCAGTGTGTATGTATCTGTGTGTACCAGAGTGTTTGTGTGTATCTGTCAGTGTGTATGTATCTGTGTGTACCAGAGTGTTTGTGTGTATCTGTCAGTGTGTATGTATCTGTGTGTACCAGTGTGTATGTATCTATGTGTACCAGAGTGTTTGTGTGTATCTGTCAGTGTGTGTGTATCTATGTGTACCAGAGTGTTTGTGTGTATCTGTCAGTGTGTATGTATCTGTGTGTACCAGAGTGTTTGTGTGTATCTGTCAGTGTGTATGTATCTGTGTGTACCAGTGTGTATGTATCTATGTGTACCAGAGTGTTTGTGTGTATCTGTCAGTGTGTGTGTATCTATGTGTACCAGAGTGTTTGTGTGTATCTGTCAGTGTGTATGTATCTATGTGTACCAGAGTGTTTGTGTGTATCTGTCAGTGTGTGTGTTTGTATATGTTATTGTTTTTTTACACAGGCCTGTAGTCTTTTGTTTAATTATATTTCATTATTTTATAGCAGTGCTGCAGCTGTTATGTTCATGCTTTCTAGTGACTGTGTATTTGATTTTTATGTACACTTTTTCCCACAATCCTTTTCACTACTTAGTTGATATGCCCCATTTTTTTTTAGTTGGGCTCTATGTAACTGTTTTGATCAGATTGTTACTGTTTGTAACTTTGTTGCAATGTGAATCTTTTCTATTTGGTGCTAAATGCTTTTTGATCTTTACATACAGAATGCAACAATTAGGGTCATGTTGTGTACCTTTCTAACTTGCACACGCCATCTGATATTTTATAATGTGCATGACCTATTTTCTTTACTTTTTTTTTGTTTTTTTTGTTTAATTGATGGAGCGCTCACTCTATCTTTGTTTTAAGAGATTCTCAACTAAAGTTAATTTTATTTGATGTGAATCCCATAGACTTGATTATTTTATTGTTTCTCTACTTTTTAATATTTTTTTAATTAATTTTATTTATATTTTGGTTTTATGTGTATCTGTGTGTGTGTGTGTAGCTGTATGTATATGTGTCAATGTGCATTTGAGTAAAGAAAATAGGTCATGCACATTATAAAATATCAGATGGGGTGTGCAAGATATGTGTGTCTGTTTGTATCAGAGTGTCAATGTATGCATCTGAGTGTATGTGTGTATCCGTGTGTGTCTGCATGTATCTGTGTCTGTCTGTATCTCATATGTATGTGCGTGTATGTGTATCTGTGTGTCTTTATGTATCTGTGTCAGTTGGCATCTGTGTGTGTGTGTTTCTATCTATCAGTGTGCACCTTAGTGTGTGTGTGTGTGTGTGTAAGTATGTGTCAATGTGTGTTTCTGTGTGTCTGTGCATATGCATGTATGTCAATGTGTGTATCTGTATGTGTGTGTATACACTACACACAAATGCACGCCTGCATTCAAACACCAACATTCACATACACACATACTCCATACAATAACATGCTTACATTTAAACACACATACACTGCTGAGTGCTAAATAAAGCCCGGCAAGAATTGATCCACAGCTAGCAATGCATTCTGGGACTTGTACAACAGATGCTGATCTACATTTTGGCCACTTTACACACACTGCATCCACTAAACACACACTGTGCGTTGACTACACACTGCATCCTTGTGGGCTGATTTAGGGACGGACTCGTGGGTGGGCTCTGAGGGCCCAGACCATGAGCTTTGTCAGGGGCCCCAACATTTCTGATGGCAGCCCTGGACAGGGGACTGAAGAAGGGGGGCAGGGGCCTGACGAAGGGGGCAGGGTTTTGTTGAAGGGGGTACAGGCAACAGATTGTGAATGTGCCTGAAATTGTCTAGAGGGGGTCAAACAAAGATGGTGAGGGGGGCGCCACAAGATTGGCTCTCACAGGGCGCCTGAACACCTAAGGCTGGCCCTGTGTGACAGTTTGTAAAAGTTCAAATTTCAATAGAAATCAACACTTTTAGAATCGGGGGTGATGCCATAAGACTGGCTGTCAATCAGATTTGTTTCCGTATCCATTAGCTCCACAAAACTAAAGTAAGTGGCAGGTAAAACCAAAACTATCAATGGAGTGTTCCTTTAAATCCAGCATAGATATTGGTTTTCATAAAAATTGCAAACTCTTAAACATCTTTATTGTTTTTCAATCTCCTAATTTTTCTCTCTCTGGGGAACATAAAATGATACTCAGAGAGCACTGGAATAAGCCACCAAAAGCACTCTCAGCCAATAACCACCATCAAGGTTAAGTGACATTAAAGGGACCCTATGGACACCCAGACCGCTTCACCTTACTGACGTGGTATGGGTGCAGTGTCCCAGGTCCCTTAATCCGTTGCAGCTCATTAAAGAATTTTAATAAACTTACAATAATTACCTACCAGAGTTAACTCCACCTCTAGTGGCTGTCTACCAAACAGCCACAAGAGGGACTTCTGGGTTGTTAGGCGACTTTTGGTCGCCTAACTGATGCTGGACGTCCAGCATTATCCAAAATCCCATAGTAAAACACTACACAATGCTTTCCTATTAGGGAAGTCCTAATGAAAGGGTGGCCATCACCGCGCATGCGCATTAGGTCTCCCCAGCGGGCTGACGTTGGCAAAGGTGGAACCTAAAAAAGCACCGAGGGATATATTGGTGCTGGAATCAGCTAAGTGACATAAGGTTTTTTTAACCCCTTCTGCACCATGGGGTGTGTGGGGGGAAGGATTTAGGAGGGAGAAAACTTAGTTTTCCTGGCACTATAGTTTCCCTTTAACGTGGAAAATCTGGAAGTATAAATTTTTAACCCCTTAAGGACACATGACATGTCATGATTCCCTTTTATTCCAGAAGTTTGGTCCTTAAGGGGTAAACAACTTGGCTGAGAACGGGTGGTTCCTGGGCTGTTAAAACGCTCCCAAACAGTTTAACTTAAAATGCACTGTAGAGGTTATATTGCTTAGGATGAGCCGAAAACATGAATTTCATCAGATAATGTTCGTAAATAATCAGATCCTTAACTCGTGCGAGCGATTGTCACCAAATCTCTTTGATTGGGTCTCCAAATATAATATCACTTTAATCGAATCAACTGATTGATATTTTTTAGTTTCTCGGAATAAACACATTCTAAAAGCCCCCAGATCTAAGAATCCCTTTACTACCCTGAATGTTAGAACACGTTACTGATTCTCTTACGTATTTTTTACTTCGGCTGTATTCTATGTGCTTTTGAAAGTGCACAGACTTGTTTTCTAAGTTCCCTGGGGACAAGTAATTTATGTACATATGTACCAAGCAGCAGTCAGCTGGCTGAGTTACAGTAACTAATGCAGACATCTGTATTCTGCCTGCAATCACTGTTACTTTGGAATCTATTTAAGGACTGCACCTTATTTACCAAAAAGGAGAAGTCACACAGGGTAATGCAATTTCTTTACTCACCGGTGATTTGTGTGGGATTTCTTTAGAAAGAATCTGACACAAACTTTCAGCTTAGGAATATTTCTAACCTTGTGAATTAATTAGCTTTTTGTTTGTTTACACAGGTTTTTCAGGAGATGCAAAACACTCATAAAAGAATTTTTAGTTACAGCGAATTTCAAACTTTTTGGCCATAATGGCATAACTGGAAAAATTCTCCAAGTCAACTAAGCTTCTGTTTGGGTTCTTTTGACCTTATATTTGAAATTCATTTTACGAAACTGTCATTTAAAGGGACACTATAGGCACCCAAAACACTTCATCTGATTGAAGTGGTCAGGATGCAGTGTCCCTGACTCCCTGTCCCCCTCAGCCCTGCTATGTAAAACACAGCTGTTTTAAAGAAACTACAATGTTTGTATTGCTGGGTTATGACTGGCTGTCTCTTCAGAGTTTCACGGAGTTTGACGCTGTGAAATGAAGCTGGAAGACATCCAGCATCTTCTAAAACCCAAAAGGAAAGCACTGAGTCAATGGGGAAGGTCTAATGCATGCATGGCACGCGCATTAGGTTCACCATCTGCGCTGACATCAGAGGAGATGGAGACAGTGTATTCCTGTGTACAAACATGTATTCCTGACCCTAGTGTTAAAACCACCATTTAGCCCCCCTTTTCACCCCTTACTCCCCTAAATATTGTAAAATCTTACTTTTAATCCAGTCTGCTGCTGCTGGCTCTGCTTTGATCTGCCTGCTTGACTGACATCATCAGAAGTGATTATCTCAGCCAATCCCAATGCTTTCCTATAGGATTGGCTGAGACTGTCAAGGAGGCAGATCAGGGGCAGAGCAAACACAAGCAAACACAGCCCTGGCCAATCAGCATTTCATCAAATAAGTGCATTGAATCAATGAATCTCTATGATGAGGAAAGTTCAGTGTCTCCATGCAGAGGGTGGAGCCACTGAATATCAGTCACACTGTGCAGCACTGCCCCAGGAAGCACCTCTAGTAGCCATCTGAAGAGTGGCCAGTGGAGTTACCCCTAGGGCCTAGGCTGTAATGTAAACACTGCCTTTTTTCTGAAAGGACAATGTTTCTGCAAAAAGCCTGAAGGTAATGATTTTACTCACCAGAACAAATGCAATAAGCTGTAGTTGTTCTGGTGACTATAGTGTCCCTTGAAGGACTATATATGGCTCTGCTGGAAACCAAGCTGACTTGGAAATGATTCTAATTTGACTATTTTGGTTTACAGTGTACAGTTTTCCGACAATTTACTGATTGGTCAAAAATCATGTCTATATCGGATAGCACGACAATAAATGTTTAAATCACTTTAAAAATGGCAGTGTTCCTATATCAATGTTTTAACATAACGTAAGGGGTGGAGAGGGGGGAGGTCCAGGTGACCCCAGTTAAAGTCCTTGAGTACTCCTGTAAAATATGTCATTCCTGTATTAAATACAGAGCTTTCTAATGTATCACTGCCACTTCTCTCAGGAGCTTTTGAACTCAGACATTCTACTGCCATTTGTTGTGCCTAAGGTGGGTTTATAGACCGTGCATGTGAAAATAACGAACCTGAACTTCTTGTCGGCCTTTATATTACATAAGACTTTTTATTTTATTTTTAATGTCTGCTTCTGAGTGGACACCTTCTGGGATCTGAAATGCATTGAGCTATTTTGGGGGGGAGGTCTGCCTCGTGGCTTTCAACTACACATGATGTTCACATGTATGGGCTTTTATTCACATGAAAACAAACGCTAAAGGGGGGGTTAAAAAAAAAGTTTAAAAAGTTTTAAAAAAACGTTATATTTTTACAGATACAACGTATTTATTACTGAGCGCTAGAGGCATGTTGATTCATGTCAAGATTACTAAGAATTGTTTTTTTTGTTTTCCCTACTGATCGGCCTCATCTTTTCTGATTTCTTGTAGATCTTGGTCAATTTTACAACCAGCCCTACAACATGTCCTGATTCCCTGTGAAAATGTGAAGGTTTTCAAATACAAACAGAGAAAGGCTAGATGATAAAATGAATTGCACTTCACTGGGATACTGGAGGAAGATCAAAAGACCTGCTTTCTTGCTGTTTGTTTTATCTGCTGTCCCTTTGAATAATGTATGACAACATTAAAGGAGATGCCTCGTATTTACTTCATCTCACACCTACGTGAGTTGTCTTGGAAGCTTGCAATCAAAATTTACCTAGACTGTAAAGAGAGTGCCTGCCCCTCATTACCCGTAATCCCCACTGCAATATTTAAATCCTGCAACTGGAAATGAATTGCTGATCAGGAAAATGTTTTAAAGAGGGATTGTCCCTTCTCTAGAATTTACAACATTGACTAAAATGTTACAAATCACCTATGACTTGTGTTAAACTTTATTCATGAGATTCTCTGTTTTCCTTTAAATTCCTATTAAAGATTTATCAAATTACATCATAATCCACTTCATACCAGGCAAAACCAGGGCACACATTGCAAATGAGAAGGTTAAAGAAAAACATGATTATTACCGGCATTTATAAAGCGCCAACATATTCCGCAGCGCTGCACAATAGGGGAAAAAGAGAGTACAATAAATAAACTGACCAATACAAATGGTAAAGAAGTCCACAGATCGTTACAATTTGTGAAAGAGAACTTTGGTGATTAAATGAAATAATACAAACTCTATACTCAGTTTGATACAATGGGAACAGAGGGCCATGCCTGTGAGCTTACAATCTAGCAATTACCGTAGTTTTATAGAAAGTGCTTAACAAGATGCCCTGTGAACTTACAACCCAAGGTAATAATGCGGAGTTGAAAAAAAACAAAGTTTTTAAAGGACCACTATAGTCACCCAGACCACTTCAGCTCAATGAAGTGGTCTGGGTGCAGGGTTCCCCAGGTTTTAACCCTGCAGCTGTAGACCTGTAAACATGGCAGTTTAAGAGAAACAGCTATGTTTACATTCCAGGGTTAATCCAGCCTCGAGTGGCTGTCTTCCTGAGAGGTCACCAGTGCCGAGGGAGCCCGGCGCTGGATTAACACCTTCACCCCAGCAGGAGGGGGGCCCTAAGGACTATATAGAGCCAGGAAAAGGAGTTTGTTTTCTTGGCACTATAGCAATCCTTTAAGTTTATATCCAGAAATCTGGAGACGTATGCAAATATTGAGTAGTGGGGCAGTTAAATAGTTAAGATTAGAGGCAGCTGAAGGAACATTTTACAAAGATAGGTGGAACAAGAAAAAGGGGCCACAAAACTTTTGAAATATTTGTCAAGGGAAATCCGGGTGCAGGAATAAATGTGGAGAAATGTGGAGAAATAAGGAATGTAAAATAAGTTAAAATTTTACAAACGTATTCTGGAGATAATCAGGGAGACGCGGTAGGTGGAGGAGGGGGATGGGATGTATAACATTTGGTGTGAAACATTGTGGTATATAAATTATATTCCCTAAAATGAATAATGCAATATGCATGCGCGATATGAAAGTATTAGATATAAGCTAGATGGAAATATAATTCTAATAGCTGCAAACTTGTTTGATGTAGAGGAAGATGGCTAAAAAGAGCATGGAGCTTCTGTTTTTATTGTACTTAATTACTTACAGAATGCAGATTATATTCTGGAAATGTTTGAAATCGGATGCTAGTACGAGTTTAATTGTATGTATTATCTATGCTGATTGACAGATGTAAACAATAACATTTGATCAATGATTGACATGGAGCTAAGATGGAGGCTCCCAGCGGCAGAATAAAAAGTTGTGGATTTCCGTATTAATTTTTTTTATACATCACAAATACATATGTGTTAATAATAAATATGGGGATAAGTAACCATTAAATATCCTGATAAATGACAGTTCCTCTTTCAGAAAAGCCTGCCTTTGATGTGTTTCCACTTAAACCAGAAAAAGAGGTTTGGGGTTTTAATGCCCTTTTATCAGGGACAGTATAAATAATTTGCCTCGAGCCAAAATCGTGCTTGCCTATTAGTAACTAGGACTGGATAAACTTCTCGTCTGAAGCAGAAGCAGGCAGTGCCAACATCAAACTATTCCACGTACTTTGTTGTTCTGAACATTGTTGGGGCCTAGGGATAAATAATGGTATAACTAAACAGCACTTTGTTCCCCAGCATTCCCTGGAAATGTCTGCGCAGCCGGTTACGGCACGCACGAGGAGATGGATTGCCCACTGTGAAGATGGCCCCTGCTATTCAGACGCATAAAACCAATTGTGTCTGCAGTAGTGAGATTTCTGCTTGGTACGGCTGTGTCAGCTCATTTCGTGCACTGTTGCTTTACAATAAAGAGGACACACAACACAAAGAATCCCTCAGGGCTGTGTAACTATTTACCTTCTGCTCTGATTTGTGTGCAAGCGTCTAGCATCGCCATTGCTGTGCGTGCCAGTTGCTGATGTGGAAGTCCTTACTCCTATGTTAACTCGTGTTATTCAGCGTTTTAGCTTCATCTGCTGAGTTCTGCCTCTTTGCAGTCGAGTTACCCGAGCTCAGAGCAGAATTAACCAAAAGGTGACCCTAGGCAACTGCCTAAGGCCCAGAGGTTAGACAGAGGTCCTGGAGACCAGGAATCTTCTTGGTCCCATTTTACCATTTCCCATTTTTGTCCAATGGACAAAAAACAACAACCCAATGTGGATGTCTGTAACTTGCCATAGGCAGAATAAAAGATGAGTATGCATATAGGAAATGCTCAAATCTACGAGGAGTATTTCAATTATGAATAATTTCATTATTTGATCAAGGCGAAGATGTCCAGTGTCTTCAAAATCCCCACAATAATGATTCAATGCTTTTGGATGGGGATGTTCTAATGCGCGCGCATGCTCTTTACGTCCTCCATTGGTGTGACGGCGCTGGAATTAAAGAAGGTTTTAAAAGGGGCACAGAGGCAGAGGGACACTATAGCATTAGGAATACAGTTTTTTATTTCTAATGCTATCGTGTTCCTTTAACACATATTGCAGAATACTCTATTTACATTATATATACATTGTTATTCCCATTGGATACTCAAAGCTATATTTTGCAGTCTACGGAAATTAAAATTGACATAGAATTAATATTATTCTCTTCTCTTATATACATCACTGCTCATTTGTTAACACTATTTAATGAAAATAATAACAGCTGTTCCATATATTTTTTCAAAACATATACAAACATATTTTGTATAATTTACTATTTTAACACAACCACCTGATACCACTTGGTTGGGTACTGACCCACGTAGCCCCACTCTTACTCGTGCTACAGACACGCGACGGACCACAGCGGGACACTGTCTAGAGGTCTGGTTACTGGGACGTGTTCCTTGTGCTACCCGCCGCAGCACGAGTCGCCCCACTTCTAGGGGTGGCACAAGAGGGGTACCTCTTACCCCGGCGTAGACACCCATTAGACGGGAAGTTTACTCTACTTTTCTCTTCTCTTTTTCCCTCTGCCATCTAACCCACCCCTACTTTTGTCCACTCCCATCTCCTCCCACTCACTTTCCCTTACCTGCCATCTCCTCCCCCCCCCCTCACACCACCCTCTCTACACCTCCACTGCCCTCTAAAAAGCAGACTCTTCCCCCCGCCTGCACCAATTGGCCTGCCATGGGAGCCTGCGCCCTCGCGGGGTGGTTGGGGCCGTCATAGGCTGGGAGGAGGCTTGGGAACTTATCGCTCACCACATATAACCCTCATACGCTAAAAACCATGGCCTACCAGCCGGCACCCCTGTCTGTCCTCACTCTTAACTGCAGGGGATTGAACATCCCAGAACGGAGGACCCACCTCCTGCGCAAGTTTAGGAAACGACACACATCGGTGGCGATGCTACAGGAAACGCACTTTCGATCCGGCGCATCGCCTACTCTCCACAATAAATCCTACCCGACAAACCATTTCTGCAACCACCCCACGGCAAGAAAAGCAGGTGTAGCTATCCTGCTCTCCGCGGACCTGGAGTTCCAGGTGATGGATACCGTTACCGACACACAAGGCAGATACCTCTTTCTGAAGGGGGCAATAGCGGGCAAGCTATATACCTTTGCCAACATTTATGTCCCCAACAAACGACTAGCAACGTTCTTAAAAAGCACTCTGGCAAAATTGAATGACTTCTCAGAGGGCATCCTAGTCCTCGGAGGCGACTTCAATGTCCCACTGGATCCCATTCTGGACTCCTCTACGGGGCACAGCAGCATCTCACAATTGCACTTACGAGCAATCCGGAGAATCCTGGGCAATATGGACCTCGCCGATTGCTGGAGAACACTCAACCCTTCCGTGAAAGACTTTACATACTACTCCGCCATTCACGATAGGTACTCTCGCATCGACTACCTCTTTATCAGACAAGCGGGGTTATCGCGAATAATATTAGCCAAGATAGAGCCTGCTACGTGGTCGGATCATGGTCCCGTGGTTATGGAACTCGAGTCTCCACTTTTTCGCCCGTCTAGGTGGACATGGAGACTCAACGAGACTCTGCTCCTAGACCCCGGCACGCGGGAACAAGTTTCGCCAGCCCTGACCCACTATTTCCAAGATAACGCGTCACCGGACATATCTCCAATAACGATTTGGGAAGCACACAAGAGCGTCCTGCGGTGCACGCTCATACGCATAGCTACATATAATAAGAAAACAGCGATGAAGGAGATGGCTAACCTATACAGACGAATCACGGAGCTGGAAAGCCAGCATAAAAGATCGCTCCTCATGGAGACATATCGGGATTTGATGCAATCCAGGCGACAACTAAAGGAGCTCCTTATGAAACGCCACCACCGCTCTCTGCAACGCTCTAAAGCATTTTTTTACACTCACGCTAACAAGGGGGGGCGATTCCTTGCCCGTTTGCTGAGGGGCCAGATACCCCGCACCCAGGTTCGCAAATTACACCTCACCTCAGGCGTGATCTCTAGCCTACCGGTGGATATTGCAGGGGAATTCCAGCTGTTCTATCGATCCTTGTATAACCTGGATGCGGAGAACACGCAGGCGCATTCCGCAACGATAATGGCGCGCACACGGGATTACCTCCATGACACAGTCGAACCAACCATCTCTCCTGACACAGCCACCGACCTGGAGACCCAGATCACGGAGGATGAATTGGCGGCAGCACTGAAGGCAACCGAGAAGGGGAAGGCGCCAGGCCCGGACGGATTTTCCGCAGGCTACTATAAAACATTTTCATCAATAGTCTTACCGTGGCTCACAAAGGCCCTTAACGCGATCGCTGATGGGGGTCGCTTCGGAGCCGAATCCTTAGCGGCCACTATCACGGTTCTTCCTAAACCCGGAAAAGACCCATCGCTTTGCGGTAGCTATCGTCCGATCTCGTTGTTGAACGTTGACACCAAACTGTTTACAAAAGTACTAGCTACCAGACTCCAATCCATCCTCCCTACTCTCATACACAAAGATCAAACGGGATTCATTCCGGGTCGGGAGGCGAGAGATAGCACGCTTCGGCTCTTCGCGATACAACACCAGGCGAGGAAAACGCAACAACCCCTTCTCCTGATTTCCACAGATGCTGAGAAGGCGTTTGATCGTGTGAAATGGTCACATATGTTCGCCACCCTTGGCCAGATGGGAATGGGACACCGATTCCTCACGATGATTCGGGCCCTGTACGATAAGCCGCGAGCAGCGGTGCGAGTCAACGGCGCACTCACCGGAGATTTCGAGATCTCCAATGGTACGAGGCAGGGATGCCCCCTGTCCCCGTTACTCTTTGCTATCTCATTAGAACCCTTGCTTCAGAAGATACGCCAGAAACCCGACATCAGTGGCTTCTCATGGCAGGGCACAACGCATAAAGTAGCCGCATATGCGGACGACCTCTTGTTCTACATAACAAATCCTCGAATTGCGATACCCTGCCTGCTGTCGGAATTTGAGACGTTTGGTTCGATCTCGGGCTTCAAGCTCAATTTATCTAAATGCGAAGTGCTAAATGTATCAATGCCTGAGGGCGAATACGCGGCCCTGGAACCACTGTTCCCGTTTCGGTGGTGCTATCAAAAAATGAAATATCTGGGGATCTGGATAACCCCACACCCTAATGATCTGTACCGACACAACTTTACCCCTCTCCTGCAGAAAGTAACCCGCACATCTCGTGGCATTTTGTTCTAAAGATGAACATTCTACCACGGCTGCTTTATCCGTTCCAAACAATCCCACTGGCCCTACCGACCACCTTCTTCTCCGCACTAAAATCTGCGGTCATACGGTACGTATGGCGAGGGGAGAGGGCGAGATTACGATTTGACTTACTCTGTCTCCCCAGGCATCGTGGTGGGCTAGCGTTGCCCGACTTCAGGAAATATCACCAAGCCATGGTCCTGCAGCATATAATTGAGCTGCACGCAGAACCCCAACAAAAGCAGTGGGTGGCACTGACACGGGACAACCCCGACACTCCTGTGCAACCAGCCATCTAGGGAGAGGGAACCAGAAGAGCATTGCGAATAACTAACGAGGGACTACTGGAACAAACGCTATACACCTGGAACTCCATGAGAGAGGTAATCCATATCTCACCTACACCTAGTCCAATGCTTTCCATCACTCATAACAAAGAGATAGGGGGCGGATTTCCACCAGTGATGTGGCCTTTTCTGGAAGGACGTGAGTACGTTCCAATCCACACAACCTTGCGGAATGGTTCACACTATTAGAGGGACGACCACGGACGCCATTGGCAGTACTCCGTTACCTACAGGTGAAGCACTACCACAATAATTTGCGTGACAAGGAACGATTGCACAGGGATCGCACATGGTTCGAGGACTGCTGTGAGAGGAAGATCGTACTGGATAATGCTATCTCTATACTTTATCAACACATCCTGACGGGGCACCTGACGGCGAATGCAATGTTCCGCAGGCAATGGGAGGAGCGGATGGACACAACCTTTACGCCACAACAATGGGATAAGGCACTTCTGTGGCAACACAAGAGCTCAGTTAGTTCTCAATATCAAGAAACGAACTATAAACTGATTACCTTGTGGTATCGGACCCCGGTTCTCCTACATAGGATCTTCCCAACTGTTGCACCTACATGCTGGAGATGCCAGAGGGATAGAGGGACGATAATGCATATATGGTGGGAGTGCAGCAAAATAACCCCATTCTGGGATCTGATCAAACAACGAATAACAGATATACTGGGCGATGTGACGGAATGGTCGGCTGCTCTGGCCCTCCTACATATATCGCAGATGCCGTTATCCTCCTATAAGAAATCAATTCTCAGACATCTTTTGATCGCGGCCAAGTCGCTCATTCCGTTATATTGGAAACGGACGGAGATACCCAACGAAGAAGACTGGATCCGCAGGGTTGAGGATATCCAAGGGGCTGAAGCACTACAGGCATCCATACAGGACAGAGGGGACAAACATGCCGAACGGTGGTTTCCATGGTTCACTTTCATATCACAAAACACGAGGAGCTAGGGCGGTGGCCCGGCGGTGCAAGGCCAATGTGCACGTCCCAACATTATAACCCCCTCCCACCCACGTTCTCAGTAGAACGGGTACACCTCTGCTACCTCCTCATTCTCCCTCTCTTTTGGCCATATATCTAAACTACCGCCAATGAATGGTTAAGTGACCTGGTGGACCCCAACACACGCACCCGAACGAAGATGGAGGTCACAATCCGAGCTCACGTAGTTAAGTGACATTGAGCTCGCTATATGTTAGGCAGAGTGCAGTACATTTCGAGAGGACATAATACTTAATTTTACCGCACCCTAATGATGTATGCTTGGTGCAACTCTAGAAAATCAAATCATGCCCTCCCCCTTTTCCCTTCTCCCTCTTCTCTCCCCCTCTTGTTACTCCTTTCTACTCAAACACTCAGTGATACACACTACCACGATAGGAACCCTAGCTCTCCTATGTGCGGTCCGCACATACGGGGATAGGCTGAGACGTTACATGCTTATTGGAAAAGTGTATGTAAAATGGTTTGCATAATCTCTTATGATCTACTGGGCGAGAGCCCTATAGCTAAAACTTGGTGATAAGTTCAATATCCTAAATTGGCTCTCTCATCTCCTCATATCCCTGTAAGGGTGTTTACTACATAACAAAAAAAAGGAAGATATGGGGCCAACAATGGTCTAGGGATGTTGTACAATGCATTGTGATTAGCGCTGTTTTGTATGGAACTCTATTGTGCCTGTTATCACATTGTATATGCTTAAGACTTCTTCACTCTAATAAAAAGAAATTGATACAAAAAATGTACCATTTTAATTCTCAAAGATAGATCAACAATTATGTGCCAGTTACAGAGTCTAGGCTAGACATTCGGCATTTTGGATTAATTACTGTTTGAGATTATCTCAAAAAACATAATTCAGCAATTTTATCACATAAGGGATATCATTTGCCTTTAAAGAATGGTTTTCTGCCCACAAAAATGACATTATATTTTATCACTGTTCAGGAAATACAACCAGTGGATAATATAGGATATTGGACATTGGATTGTTGGCTAGTGAACAATCTGTTAAATAACTGTTTGTTGATATTTATAAGTCAAAAACAATAATTAACCCGAATGATAGCAAGGAAATGCTGTCACCAAAATCGTGTCGATACATTTTTCATTAAATATGATTTTGCAGTTTGAATCACGTATTGGTTCCAAACCCCATAACTCAGAAGGATAATCCTCTGTTATGAAACCTGTGATTTTTAATTAATTCAATAGACACCGAAGAAAGACAAGGATCTTTCGTAGGGAGCACATTTTGATATAACATGCTCCTTGCAGAGTTTAATGATTTGAAAGCCTGTAATAACGCAATGTGATCGACAGGATATCATAACAAAAAATACTTTTCTCGACCGAATTCTATTCCTTGATCAAAATGCAAGTCTTATGAATTTTAATATTCATCGAGTTTGAAAAAGAAAAAAGACAGGAGAACCAGTTTATATATTGCCATTTCTGGGTCTTACAATCTCACCACGGCATCTGTATTTTAAGCTGCCTTATTGTACAGGTTCAGGTGGAGAAGTCTCTGAGACTTGGAAAGATACAGAGCTGGAGAAAAACATTTCTTTTGTCTGCCAAGAATTGAAATGTAAATTATTTTTCCAGCAACCACAATGCATTTAGTGTGCGCAGCCAGGCCCAGCGACTCTCACCAAGTTCATCTGTTTGTCTTTTGAGAATTTCTTTGTGATTAAATGTTGCTCGAAAGAGTGTCTCACTGCTAAACTTCACATCTGCTCCCTTGTATTTGTGTCAAAGGCACTTTGCAGCACAGCGAGAGTAGGATATTTGTCTGAGTTTAATAAAAAAAAATTTAAAAAAAATTGTACTAGTCCTTGTTTACGATAAAAAATATACTCAATTCATTTTTTTTCTTTCAGGATTCTAAATGAAAACCATTGAAAACATCAACTAAGTGGGCAAGACAAGAAGAAAATATAAAATTGAGTGTTTAATGCTTGAATGGGAATAGCTAGAGCATAATGGACACCATTTCTGTTTATTGCTGGCTACTCTAAGTGTCTCAGGCAGGGAGCAGCTGCTTAGGGGCGACAGCCCAAGGTCGCTTGTTGAGAATCGGAACATTCTGAGATGTGTATATTGCACTTGTCAAATGTGTCTTTGGATGCTTGGAAAATCTCCTGCTTACAAACATTTTATTCCAATGTAGGAGAGTGGCTTGCCGTTAGAATGTCAGCTCCCAGCAAATTAGGCAGGTTGAGAGACAGAATAGCAGTGGCTTAAAGGAACACTCTAACGCTAAAAATAAATCCATGGATTTTTAATGTTGGCTTGTTCCTTTTTTTTTTCTTTTTAAAGGCACGCTCTAAGCACCAAAACAACTTTAGCTTAATGAATCAGTTTAGGTGTATAGATCATGCCCTTGCAGCCTCACTGTTCAATTCTCTGCTGTTTAGGAGTTAAATGGCTTTTTTTGTTTCTGGTTTTGTTTCTGTTTATGTAGCATTATTCCTCCTCCCACCGTAGCCTATCCTTCACAAGGTATTAAAATTACACTGCCTTCCGGTGAAATAAATTAAATAAAGGGAATAATACCAAAATATTCAAGTGTTTCCTTTATGGAAAACCAATAAACTGCTCAGCCACAACATTAAAACCACTGACAGGTTACGTGAATAACACTGATTATGAAGTTACAATGGTACCTGTCAAGGGGTGGGATATATCAGGCAGCAAGTGAACAGTCACTTCTCGGTATATGGTGGTTAGTAGTGCAAGGAAGGACAACTGGTGAACTGGTGTTAAGGTCATGGGCATCCAAGGTTCATTGATGCACATGGGGAGCGAAGGCCAGCCTGTCTGGTCTGATCACACAGAAAAGCTATTGTAGGTCAAATTGCTGAAAAACTTAATGCTGGCCATGATAGAAAGGTGTCAGCACACAGTGCA
Organism: Pelobates cultripes; assembly: GCA_933207985.1. NCBI lineage: Eukaryota > Metazoa > Chordata > Amphibia > Anura > Pelobatidae > Pelobates > Pelobates cultripes. The sequence continues at coordinate 102,738,091 of OW240923.1, forward strand.
TTGTAGTTTGCTGTGTATTGGGCTGTGCAGCCACAGACCATTTAGACTGCCCATGATAACCCCTGTCCAATGCCAAAAGCACCTTCAATGGGGACATGAGCATCAGAACTGGACCATGGAGCAATGGAAGATGGTTGCTTGGTCTGATGTATCACATTTTCTTTTAAAACAGGTGGATGGCCAGATGCGCATGTGCATCATTTACTTAGGTTAAAGATGGCAGCAGGATGGACTATGGGAAAAAGGCAGTCCGGCTGAGGCAGTGTTATGGTCTGAGCAATGTTCTGCTCGGTAACTGTGGGTGCTGGCATTCATGTGGACATTACTTTGACACATACCATCTACCTAGAGCTTGTAGCAGACCATGTTTACTCCTTCATGAATATTGTGTTCTCTGATGGTAGTGGCCTATTTCAGCAAATGCACCATGCCACACTACAAAAATTGTTCAGGAATGGTTTGAGAAACATAGAATGTGACGGCAGATAAGAACCATTCGGCCCATCTAGTCTGCCCAATTTTCTAAATACTTTCATTGGTCCCTAGCCTTATCTTATAGTTAGGATAGCCTTATGCCTATCCCACGCATGCTTAAACTCCTTTACTGTGTTAACCTCTACCACTTCAGCTACTATCCATGCATACTTATTTTTAAACCTTTGTCCCTCTAATTTAAGACTATGTCCTCTTGTTGTGGTAGTTTTTCTTCTTTTAAATATAGTCTCCTTTACTGTGTTGATTCCCTTTATATATTTAAATGTTTCTATCATATCCCCCCTGTCTCGTCTTTCCTCCAAGCTATACATGTTAAGATCCTTTAACCTTTCCTGGTAAGTTTTATCCTGCAATCCATGAACCAGTTTAGTAGCCCTTCTCTGAACCCTCTCTAAGGTATCAATATCGTTGCATCCAGTCCACTTCATTGAGTGTCCCTTTAACACAAGTCCATTTTAATTTTCACAAGTTCATACTTCATTTCAGTTTAGCTTTCAAAAAAATACTTAGCATGAAGAAAGAGACACTCTAGGGAGCAGAACTTCTACAACTTAAAGTAGTGGTTCTGGCCATACAACCGGCCCGGGCAGGCTCACATAAAAAGCAGTGTTTAATTGCTGCCTGACGCCACCTCGAATTTGAGGAACGATTGTACTCCTGACGTTAAAATAATTCCTACACATGTATCAAAGCCTAGTAACATGTTACACATATAATTGGCCATTATAGAATTGTGTTCCATATTGTGTTCCATTGGACTCTGATGGCGCTATATAAAGAGTAAAATAATAGTAATATAAGTGAATCCCTTTTAAGACAGAAGGCTTTCCATTTGTGTCACGGTATTATCTGCTTGCCATGGATGGATTAATTTAATAAAACAGAGAATATAGCCAGGCCACAAAGGGATGTTCTCCTGTTGGGACTGTAACTACCACTATCCTTAGCTGCTATAAATGGTTGTAGTGCTACAAAAGCTGATAGAGGGATTTACATCAAAATAGTGTAGTGCTGGTCATCTGCCTGTGTGTGGCCAGATTACTGCGTGTGGCCAGATTACTGCTTATAGGGATAAACACAAAAAATGTGCAATGTGGGGAAGATGTAGTTTTAACGAACGCACTCCTGCCGTACACCTTTTCGACAATCTTCAGTTAATGTGTACCTGTCATGGTACACCACACTGTGACCATTTAAATGTCCTTAAAATCCATTGATTAATTGTGTTTATGGAAATGCTGGGACATGTATACATTTTTAGAAAACACGGTTTAAAACAATCATGCCTCCCGTTCTCGTCCATGCTGATGGTATTGCCCTCCATGCTGATACTGGAATGACGGGAGAGATGTAGAAACCTTCTGACAGGTGGTCCTTGTGCTCTCTGTCTTAGCAGCAGCAGCAGCAGCGAATACAGTGTAGTTGCTGTGATTCCTCCTCTAGTCTTGTGCTTGTTAGAGACGTATAGGAATGGAATTGCAGTTGTCACTACATTCTCACAGCGATGTGCTGGCAAGGAAGCCACTGTGTCGGTGTCATGGGGCAAGATTTTCTAGCAAGGCCAATTGAGGAGGGGTTGAGAGGGGGGCAGGAGGGACATGATTCCTCCCTCTGTCATGGCACCACTGGCTCTCAGGAGAGGAGGTGAGTTTTAATATAAGATCTCACTAAAGGAATAAATATATATCTTTATAAATAATGAGGAGCTTGCTTTAGGAGCTATTCTCTTCAAAGTGAAACTGTCATGAGAGCAACCATCTATTTTGACTTATGACAATGTATCTCAGAAGATAAGCAGACAATGCACTGGATAAACCATTTAGATAATTGTTAAACCAAACCTTAACACTTTATTATTTGTAAGGACAAGACATAAAGTCACATATTCAGAATGCTGTCTTCAGTTTTTAAATAGAAGATTTGGATGTGAAAAACAACAAAACAATACCTGCAAAGAATTCTTTGGTTTGAACATGTACATTACCAAACACCCATACACAGATATTTCTTCGATGATAATATACAAAATGCTACTTTGACAGCTATGACATAAGAAAGTTCCTAATATGTTCAGGGTACAGGGAACACATGTAGATTAACATTTTATTAACACACCAGAAGATTACTAAAATAAATTATAACCTCCCCAGGTCTATTCACTAAAATGTGAGTTATTAGGATTTTGAACTGGTAGGGAGAACCAACACTCCATATACTTAAATGGATACTATAAGCACAAAAAGAAACTTTAGCATAATTAAGTGGTTTTGGTGTATAGATTATGCCCCTGCAGTCTCACTGCTCGGTGATCTGCCATTTATAAGTTAAATCACTTTGTTGATACAGCTCTAGTCACACCTCCCTGCATGTGACTTACACAGCCTTCCTAAACACTTCCTGCAAAGTGAGATCTAATGTTTATACCGTATTGCAAATAATATTTAATTTAGAATTTCTTATTTTCTGATCTGTTAATAGTTTGCTAACCCTTGTAGGAGTCTCCTGTGTGATTAAAGGACGACTATAGGCACCCAGACCACTTCAGCTTAATGAAGTGGTCTGGGTGCCAGGTCCAGCTAGGATTAACCCTTTTTTCTATAAACATAGCAGTTTCAGAGCAGAGAAACTGCTATGTTTATAATAGGGTTAATCCAGCCTCTAGTGGCTGTCTCATTGACAGCCGCTAGAGGGCTTCCGCGCTTCTCATTGTGATTTTCACAGTGAGAAGACGCCAGCGTCCATAGGAAAGCATTGAGAATGCTTTCCTATGAGACTGGCTGAATGCGCGCGCGGCTCCTGCCGCGCATGCGCATTCAGCCGAGGAGGAGGACAGTCTCCCGCCCGGCGCTTGAGAAAGAGGTAAGTTTAACCCCTTCCTCCCCCTAGAGTCTGGCAGGAGGGGATACCTGAGGGTGGGGGCACCCTCAGGGCACTATAGTGCCAGGAAAACGAGTATGTTTTCCTGGCACTTTAGTGGTCCTTTAAAGTTCAATTTACAGAGCAGGAGATAAAAACGTTTAAAGTAAAGTTACATCTGATTGAAAATAAAAAACAATTTTGCTCTCATACAGGCTGTGTCAGTCACAGTCTGGGGAGGTAGGGCTAGGGCTGCATAAACAGAAACAAATGTGATTTAACTCCTAAATGGCAGAGAACTGAGCAGTGAAACTTCAGAGCCGTGATCTGTACACCAAAACTGCTTCATTAAGCTTAAGTTGTTTTGGAGACTATAGTGTCCCTTTAACACAATTACAGTAACAAACAAATATACAAATGTCTCTGCTTAGACCCTCTCCTTCATTCCACTGCAGAACCCAGGCATGTCAGCTTGTAAATAGAAAAATGAGGGCAATTAGAGGCAGTTAATAAATCCCATCATAAATCTGTCTAGTACTGGCCATAAACCTATCTTCACACCAGAGAAGACAGCATGGAAGGTGTGGAATTTGGACTGCATAACCCCTCTTATAATATCAGGGGGGTAAAACAGAGAATCTGGTTGGTGGCAGCTGGGATTCTCAGACTAAAAGTAACAAGAATGCACATCAGTGAGTTAAGAGATATTAAGATTATTTATCACCCTTCAAAAAAATATTAACACTAATATACACTTAACTAACTTTTATACATTTTTTAAAAATTAAAACACTGCAGTAACATTTTGCAGTCAACTTTTTTTTTGTTTTTTACTTTGGCATAATTTGAATTCCAATAGAAGTCATGGATTTATTGACATTTCCTGATAGTGTGATAGTCCATTTTTCTGCCTTTTACGAATGTGATTATTTAACAGCTCTTCACAAAGAGTCTAAACACAGTGAACACCTATACATGTACTGTACAGCCACCAAGACAAGGCGTACTGTTACAACACGTTAACTATGTTATTGGTTAATATTCCTTCTCTTCTGTTACTTCTATTTGTATTACCTATAAAACCACTGACAGGTGGAGATTAAGTACCAATATCATACATGATATGTCATAAGGACCACATGCACTATTTGACCCAAATGCACCTTTATTTTTTCAAACCATGCATAGGCTTTTGCATAAGCTGTACAACTGCGATATATGATTTCCTCTGTCATTACAAAATAAAGAATTATAAAAAAAAAAAAAAGAAAAGGCACAGGGTGTTAAGGGTGTTAAAGCCGATCTATCACTTTCATATTTTGCAAAAATCCCTGAAAGTAACTGACTCGGTAAGGTTTAGGTGGCCGAGAGCAAGGGGTACAGGAGGAGCTGTCCCTCGTGGCTGCTGCAATCTTTAACCTGATGGTATTTTTCAGGAACTTCATTTGCCAGGAGCTGCGTCAATGCTGTACTCTTGCACATGTGTGAGAATACAACTCTGAGATCAATGGAGGATCCCGTGGGAGAATCAATAGATTGTTGTCTGAATCCCACGGCCGTCACTTTTGTCAACCTCAGATATCAGTATTTCATAAATAATGGCTAGTGTAAGCTCATCTGTGCAGGGTCCTCATTAACATATTTTCTTGTAACATTTTGTAATAATCTCATTCATTGTTAAATTTCCCCCATTTATAATATTGTAAATGCTGCAAAATAAGTTGGCGCTATGTAAATGCCAATAATAATTATAATAAAGATTATACTGCCAAGTGTAGATGTAGAGTTGCTTTGTTAAGTGCTGATTGTTTTGAACAATAAATCTCACTGAAAGTTATCCTCCGATAACTTTGCCAAATAGTCGTAGGATGGTAGCATGGTTGGTCTACGAATCCTTGAATTTAGGACACTCTAGAGACCAAGATTCATAGATGCTCTCCAAAGGCCGTGCATGGCACTCAGGACACCAGATCACGAATATCTAAAACAAGCATAGCCAACATACTGCCCTTTATTAGTTGCTGATCTACAATCACCACTATTACCTGTCAAGATCTGGGTGCTCACAGTCTGGCTGAGGGTCATGGGAATTGAAGTTCACAATCTGCTAAAAAGCCACCTCTACCTGCTGGCTTCTCACAAGCTACAACATTTACAGTCTACACGTCCCTGGAAAAGAATCCTTACATACCACAATTTGATGTAATCAGACCTCTTTATAGGCTGCGTGGGGGAATTATATCTGGAAAATAAGCACGGTTTAATAACCTTTAAACATGTGTCATATTTTCTGAAAGCAAATATCTGTTTGCCATCTGATAATACCAATATACCGTTAAGGGAATCAGCCATTGTAATTCTCAATTACAAACTTTGTACGAGTTTATCTTAATTTGATGTAACAAATAAGCCTCCATTTCTAAACATGGTACAATGTTCCCAGCAAAACAGCAATTGTTTAATTAGCAGATTATAAAATTAAAGATCTATAGCTGATGCACACTGCCTGGTAATTAAAATGTTGGATTCCTGGAATTTACTTTGCCTATTTGATTCATATAGATATCATAATACTACAACTATGGCAGAAAGGCGATTATGTCTATTGGGTATATATTTATTTATATACTCTACATGGGTTTTAATTTGAGCTTAACTCAGATGTTCATTTAGCCTGAGAAGGTTCCCAGTCAGAATGGAGAACTCTTGTGAATTTTATTGTATGGTTATTCTTGCAATAACCAGTGTATCAGTTAAAAGTGAATTAGTTTCTTAGTCAAACTGTTTGATTTCTGGAGATCTTGATCTGATCATTTTACAATGTCTATTCCCCTCTCTTACTTCAGAGGACGAATATTCAGTCTGAACTCCTTTCCTTCCAAACCCCCCCCCCCCCCCCCCCAAAAAAAAAAAAAAAAAAAGATCTGGGAGTCTTATACAGTATATTTCTTCAACGTGTTGAAAAGACAAAGTCAACAAACTTGGGGAAAAAATTATTTTGCGTCCTTATTTTTTTTTCTTTAAGGAAAAAAAAAATCATAGTAGAGAAACACCCTACAAAAATATACCTCTGGAATCTATAAAAATATAAGGATTATTCCACAGGTAGGAAGATCCACTGGATCAATGCAAGACATTCAGTGCACTCAGTCTACTTCCAGTCGGTGGTTTACTGAACCATCTGGCGAAGGGTAAGTATTGCTGGCTGATGTCCCTGGTTCTGGGCTAGACGTGGAATCACTTTGTGGTGCCATCGTTTCCAGTAGTTCTGTTGGATTGATGGCATCTGCGGTATTGCCAGGCATTAACCATGAGTTTTCCATGCTTCTATTGCTTGTGGCACTAGCGGCTCTTGATCGGTAAGGGGGCAGCTCGGCTTGGTTTGGAGATTCTGTGTCTGAAGGGTAAGGAGGCGGTGGTGGTAGGGAAAACCATGGTGGTTGGGAGCTGGAAAAGGAGACAATTAATGGTTATTATAAACTCAACATGTCTGATGCACTTTTGGAAAGGTAGACATACAGACTAACTGGCTAAAAGTATAGAAACCAATATCAACATAAAAACAGTTGTTTGTTGAACAAAAAGAACAGCCATAAAAGATGAAGGGATAGGGAAAATCTTAGCTAATTGGCCAACTCAACTCTAATAGGCAGACTTACGAGGTGTCCAGCACAGCTTCACTATATGAAGGAGGAGATTCAAGGTTCACGGGTTGTTCGAAGCTTTGATTAGACATATACTGGATCCCATTGTTCACGTTGTAGGTAACACGACACTGATGCGGGTGATCCAACACCACCAACCTGGAGAGCAGCAGAGGATGCTGGAGTCGATGAACTGGAAGGCTCATGAGATTAGTGCGTTTCCTTTGATGATGCAGGACGAGGGCAAGAAGTCCTACGACCAGTACGAAGATAACGGAGCTGCCAATGATGGTGTAAGTAATACTTGGGTAGTAAAGTAAGTGGCTCTCCAATGACACCAACTTCTGCTCGCTTCCTGTGTCTGAGAAGACAAAAAAGGGGGGAATCAATCTCTCAATTTAAATACAATGGATACAATGGATAAAAATATTTCCCAGTAAGTCAAAATTCTATCCATGGAAACTCTGCCCAATGACATGATGCTAAATATCTTGCAATACAGCTCTTCCAAGAAAACTAAATTTGTATATAGACAATATCAAGTGGACAACATGAAACTGATTGATCTTCAAGGGGAAAGTGTTGAGATGTTTTCTGACTTACAATGGTGATTGCCTTTATACCGTTAGATATTGGAATGATGCTCAAACAAAGTAACACACGACAATACAGCTTACAGCACCCCTGCAGTACAGCTGCACAGAATTCGAAACAGATCAAACACTCACTGTATAAAGTGTATGGAAATGTACTCAGAACATTCCAGAATTTCAAGGGATGACATGTAACTGAAAGCATGAAGAGCGATCATTTCTAGATTACAAAATGTCACTTTCGCTTATGACAGTACTTTAACATTCCGCAAACACAGGAAAGAAATTGAAGAATGCTTGGAAATGTGCATGAGGCTATTCGGAAGAACAAGCTGGTAAAATCAATCCAAGGTTTTGCAGAGAGGTATGCTAATTCTTATCTACTCTGATAGTCTTTGGAGTTAATTTTCTGAACTCTGACCTGTAGCAAATTAAAACCCAAATTGTATAATTTAGGCTGAAATATATGCCTATAATTGGCTGTGACTATAATTAAGAGGGGTTTCTCGTAATCAGAGGGGTTCAAAAGTTTGTTTTTTTACCCTGAGTGTTGCTGTTCCCATTTTAATTGTCTACAGTTTAAAGTTCAATAACTATTCCCATTTCTTTCTGTTTTCAGTTGCATGTTGGTAGTCTAACGTCTAACGAAGAGAGCTGTGCAACACAGATCTGTATTCAATTAAATATCTACCACAGCAAGTCAGGGACAATCTAGGGTCCAATAATTTTCTAATGGTGGGCTGGGCCAGTATTCAATGTAAATATTTGCTGCAGCTGACACCAGTATCTGTTTATGCCCCTGTTTTGTGCACAGCGTGGGTTAGAAGTGCAACAGTCGGTAATCTTGGTCACAGGAATCAATTGAAACATACTAGTGTTAATTCTGAACTGATTGCTGAAACTATGGAAACATCTGGTCTGAACACACTCACACGCTATACAGTGTTTGATATTGGAGGGTATTCACAAGACAGACATCCGAGCTAGCCCTTCCATATTTCCTTGTGTCAATCACGCGAGAGCCTTTTACTAAGATTTCTTTCCTGGTCCTGTTGGGTCATTTCACACCTATTTCTTCAGAGTATTGAATACATTGAGAAAAAGCTTTAGAGTTGTGCTACAAAGTGACAATGTGTTTGTTTCTATTTGTCCACTTTTATTTCTCAGCAGACGATATGACAGTTCGCTAAAATGCTGCTCTGAAAATCTCTCTGAGGAAAAGGGGACCATCTGTTAGGTGACATTTTGCGAGGATGCCTGAGCTGGATTTCAAATCCCAAACTTCCAAAACAATAAAACTGATGTTAAATGAAAGGTAGCAACTGACAGCATAGCAGAGAAGCTATTAAAATGTGATGAAGTCATATAACACCTTGTGGAGAACCTCATTCAATATATGAATACTTTAGGAACTGACCAGGTTTATTGTCCAAGACATCTTGGTGGACTTTTCTGCTCTTGTAAGTGTCCAATCCAATGCACCTGAGTGTAGCTCATTAGATCAGTAGTGGCAGAGACAGTCCTATTTATTTTAGCAGAGCTAAAATCTTCTCTAATGCTGGTGAGTATCACAGTCCAATACATCTCGGAGAAGCTTATCATTTCTCTAATACTGGTGAGTACCACAGTCCCATATATGTAGGGGAAGCTAATAATTTCTCTAATGTTGGTGAGTATCACACTCCCATACATCTAGGGGGAGCTAATCATTTCTCTAATGCTGGTGAGTATCACAGTTCTATACATCTAGGTCAGGGGTTCTCAACCCAGTCCTCAGGACCCCCTATCAGTCCAGGATTTGGGGATTACCTGGGTGTGTCTCAGGTGTTTAGAAAAATGGAAAAAGACTCTAAGGTGTTTTTTTTCTAAACACCTTAGACACACCCAGGTAATCCCTAAACCCTGGACTGGTAGGGGGTCCTGAGGACTAACGTTGAGAACCCCTGATCTAGGTGGAGCTAATCATTTCTCAAATTCTGGTGAGTATCAAAGTCTCATATATCTAGGTGGAGCTAATCATTTCTCTAATGTTGGTGAGTATCACAGTCTCATATGTCTAGGTGGAGCTAATAATTTCTCAAATGCCGGTGAGTATCACAGTCCCATATATCTAGGGGGAGCTAATAATTTCTCTAATGTTGGTGAGTATTACAGTCCCATAAATCTAGGGGAAGCTAATCATTTCTCTAATGCTGGTGAGTATCATGGTCCCATATATCTAGGGGGAGCTAATCATTTCTCTAATGCATGTGAGTATCAGAGTCCCATACGTCTACTGCTGCATATCATAGTATTATATACAAATGACCAGAACATATCACCATTCAATGAATAAGTACCTATAGTTCCAGCTGGATCAATTATAGAGATTCTTACACATTTTTTGGCAGGGATACACATTATGTACATGAGATTAGCTTAAAGACTCATTCTTCAGTTTTAAAATTAGCTCAGTGATCCATTTTTAGCTGTAATATTAGGCACACCAAAATGTATTCTTTAAAACACCTTCAGTAGATGCTATGCCACCCACAAAAGGGGTGTTCTGAATTTTTTTATTATTATTATTTATATTTTGTTAAATTTTTAACTAATTCTTAACTATTTTTAACTATTCTGTATAATGCATTAAAATGGGTCTTACGTGCTGTGTTAAAATAATGACATGGTTTAAAAAAACAGCTAGTTTTCATAAATACATTTAAATGATGCTTGAAGAAGAGTAGGTGATAGATCCATTTAAGACAGCACGGATCAGCATCACTCGATGCAAAATACTTGTACACAGCTATTTATTTTTCTCTATAAACGTTTAGTGCAATTTAAGGCTGCAGGCTGTATCTTGCAAACAATTTATGCTCGGGAGGTAAGACCATTCAAGGTGTAACTCTTGCCAGTAGGGGGCACTGTTGTGACAGCTCAGTTTATAACCATTTTTTGTGTGAACAAAGACTGTTATTTATTCAATATGCCTATAATAAAGTTCTTATTTATAAAGTGTCTACATATTCTTCGGCACTGTATTAACATGTATTTATTTGTAAATAATACTCTTTATATACTGCTGCCCTATTGACTGTTGTTACTGTTGTTAGCTAACACTAACACACAATTCAATATGATTTGCTTTTGTGTTAACAATGTGAAAATTTAAAGGGGAAATTATGTATTTTATTAGCAGTGCTAAAAAAATATAAATAACAAAATATGATAACATGTGATTTGAAGTTAATATAGTTTTCGTGTTGTTTAAGTTGGCAGGTGCTTAGATGTTGGACAAGAACCCTGAAGTGCTCTGAGAGTTCTGTAGAAAAAAGCATCTTTGGTGTTATGTCCTGCTGCGTACTGCAGTTGCTATGGTGTCCCTTTAAGAGATATGTTTTAGGGAAGAAATGGAGAAAATCTATTCCACAGGAATGGAGCTGCACTTGAGAATTAGCTGTGAGAATTAGGAGAAGACAATACAAGCCAAAAAGAAGTGCCGAATGACTGTGAATGGGTGTATCATTGAATTAGTGAAGAAATGTAGTGAGGAGTAGAGTTGTTAAAGGACCACTATAGTGCCAGGAAACATACTCGTTTTCCTGGCACTACAGTGCCCTGAGGGTCCCCCTCTGGGTCCCCCTCCTGCCGGGCTCTGGGGAGAGAAAGGGGTTAAACACTTACCTTTCTCCAGCGCCAGGCGGGGAGCTTTCCTCCTCCTCTCCTTCTTCCTAGCGACGTCATCGACTGAATGCGCATGCGCGGCAGGAGCTGCGCGCGCATTCAGCCAGTCTCATAGGAAAGCATTCA